>SSNS01000209.1:631275-838250 GCA_006937985.1 Aphyosemion australe
CCCCCCCCCTCTCTCCCTGATTGGCTGAGAGTTTTCATATTTTTTCTGGCTATACAGGCATACACACCCACACATATTATACATCAAATTGTTCAGGTTGGTCTAAGGAACCCAATGCCCCCCACCCCCCTTCCCTGCTCTCTGATTGGCTGAGAGATTTTAAGCTTCTTCTTGCTTAACAGAAATACGCACCCACACATATTATACATCAAATTGATCGGCTTGGTCTGATGAACCCACTGCCCCCCCTCGCCCCACCTCCCGCCCATGCCTGCTCTCTGATTGGCTGAGAGAGTTCAAGCTTCTTCTTGGTTAATAGAAATATGCACCCACACATATTATACATCAAACTGATCAGCTTGGTCTGATGAACCCAGTGCCCCCCCCTTCCCTGCTCTCTGATTGGCTGAGAGATTTTAAGCTTCTTCTTGCTTAACAGAAATACACACATACACATATTATACGTCAAATTGATCGGCTTTGTCTCAGGAAACCAGCTGTGCCCCAGCCCTGCTCTCTGATTGGCCGAGAGAGTTCAAGCTTCTTCCAAGTTAACAGAAATACGCACCCAGACATGTTATACACCAAATCGATCAGCTTGGAGTCAGGAAACCAGCCGTCCACCATCCCTGGTCTTTGACTGTCTGAGAAAGTTTTTTAAACCTTAAAGTTCAATTTCTGCTCTTTCTAACAGTTTATTTTTTATCTCATTTTGCTAACTTTGACAAATGAACTTATTTTTCACTTCCGTTCTAATGCATGTTCATCCTTTTCAGCTGCTAAATTCACAGTTCAGCTAATTGTGAAATTGTAACTATTAAACTATTCCTACTCAAATACCAGCTGTTTAAACATTTCAGGTGTCCAGTTTTTTAAACGGTGTACTGAGATTTCAGTTTTCTGATGTTTAGATTTATTTTCTCTTTTCTCCACTTACTTATTTGGCTTTAATACACTTGTTAGTGATTTTTTGCTCCTAAATCTTTCAATCTTTTCAGCTCATTTTTACAATTACGTTAAATTTTCGCAGCAGAAAACTGCTTATTTTGGTTCAGCTACTCAGCTATCAGTTTCAAAATTCAGCATATCCTGCTAACTTCACAATTCAACTAATTGTGAAAATGTAACTACTTATACTCAAATATGAGCTGTTTAAACATTTTAGCTACTCAGTCTTTTAAAATATGTTAAGAGATTTCAGTTTTCTGCTGTTTAGGATTTTTTTTCTCTATTCTCTACTTACATTTTGGCCTTTTTAAAACTTTTTAGCAATTTTTGCTCCTAAAACTTCAAATACATTCAGCACATTTTGACAATTAAGCTTAGTTTTAGCTTCAATTCAGCAGTTTCAGCTATTGTATTCAGCAATAAAGCATTCAAACGTATTTCTGCAAGAAATGCAATTTATCTAGTTATTATTATTATTATTATTATTATTATTATTATTATTATTATGTGAACAGCGGTAGAACAAAACTAACAAACACAGGAAAATGTTTTAAACACGGTGAGATCTGCTGTGATGTTCCAACTTTTTGTGGTTTGTTTGTTTGTTTTAGTCCTAAACAAAATGCAGTTTGACCAGATAACCTGTAAACAATAAGATAACTGTAAACAGTCACGATGAAGATCTAAGTGTGTTTATGTCACTTAAACTTCAGAAACAGTTTGGTTCCTCCTTACAGCAAGAATATCCATTAAATTAAGACTAATTATTATGTTTTAATGCAGCTATTATACAATATTTCTTCATGCATTCTTTAATAAATGATTCATAGGGTGTTAATGAATCGTTTCATTTGATACTTCTTTTTAACTGCTGTTAATAATTAATCTGCAAACAGTCTAAAATGTATTAAATCAGGGACAACAACAGTGATCCTGCTTCCATGTGTCTTATAAACGAACAATAATACTTTTAAAATGTTAAAAAAAGAATTAATGAGCTATTTAAATGGCAGTTATATTAAGTATTATACCAAATGATAAACTAAATCACTTCTTGGCAGTAACATTTAAGTAGAAACAAAAACTTTTATTAATCATTTATTAGATGTTTATAAGCTGATAAAGTATTAATAAAAACCTTTATAGGTGTAGTCTAGCTGTAAATGGACACAGCTGATAAATAAATAAATAAATAAATAAATAAATAAATGTTTAGAGCAGGAATCCAAACGAGCCTAGTCAGAAGAACATCTTAAAGGATCATTTTAAATTTTAATAAACTTTATTTTAAATCAACAATGTTTTATTTATTTATTTACTGGGGGGTGGGGGTGTTTGCGGCAGCGTGGAGTCGAACCCGCAACCCATCGTCTCATGTTCTGTGTGTCTAGATCTGATCCCCGGTCAGCAGCAGCCTCTCACACAGCGGACCTGCCCTCGGACGACCAATCAGCGACGCGCCTCGCTCTGACAGGAAATGACGTCAGTTTTGATCCTGCCTTTTGTGAAATATCACTACAGACATTATTCTCCTCCCTCTCTCTTTATATCTATGTGTGCGTGTGTGTGTGTGTGTGTGTGTGTGGGGGGGGGGGGGGGGGTTCTGAAGCGAGTCACAAACCCAACAAGAGGGTTCTGTTTGTGATCCAGAGGGACCGTCTCCCCACTTCCTGACAGTCCCCCTCCTGAAGGGTTTGATCTCAGAAGACTCCCCCTTTTATATTTTACACACCCAACACACACACACACATACTCTCTCTCCCTCTCTCGCACACACACACTCACACACACACCAAGGATCCGCAGAGGCAGCAGATCCGAACCAGGAGAAACTTTCTCTCCTGCTTTGGTTCTGTCTTTGACGCGCACCGCCTCTCACTTTATTTCTCCGTGGGTGAGCGGTGTGTGTGTGTGAGTGTGTGTGGCACCTCCCCGCTCCTACACACACCTCGTTCTCGTGCAGCCTGCAAGCTCCACCATGCATTTCTTCTTCTACACCTCCCATGTTGCATTTAAGTAAAAAAAAAGAAGCTTTCTCACCTTTTTCACGGTTTGGACTCGGGACCGTGCGTCATGCAGCGACACCTGCACCCGGTTCTGCTGCAGGACCGCTCAGTCTCTTTGTGAGTGGATCTACTTGTTTTTAAACCTTTTTTAATTTCTTTCATCTCTTCTTTTAATGAAGAGGAGAGTGCTCTTCTTCTCTGTGGAGAAAATTAGCAAAGAGACGAAAGTAGAAAGAGAAGAGTAGCAGGAGAGAGACGCAGAGACCTTTAGAGACTAACTTAGTTGTAGATGTTCGATCAGGCCACGGCTATGGGTGATGGGAGCCACCGCTGTGGACCCAACCCGCTGTGTCCGGACAGGATGGACAGCAAGTGCCGCTCCGACCTGGGGAGCCGGTCCCCGGTGCAGAGCTCCACGGACACCCCGGGGACGTCCGCCTCCACGCCGACGTCCTCCAGCGAGGACGGCCACGACAAACTTCTGGGAGTGGACCCGGACTACTGTCGCAGGATATTAGTGAGAGGTGAGCCGCACACATAATAATATAAATAAATAAATATGCGCGCACGATACTGAAACAACACATTTATATGTTGCATTTGAATTTAGAAGCAAAATCTCGTTAATTGTGTTCATGTTTTCGTTAAATGAGACTGAATTATGTCTCTAAAAATAACAAACGATTAGTATTTGTTTACAAAAGCCATATTTTCATGAAGACTGAAGTTTGTGTCAGAGTAGTTGAGACGGTTAGAGCACCTCTGCTGCTCGGAGGACCACAACAAACCATCAGCAGAGCAAAATCAACATTTTACTAATTTTTTAAAAAGTTATTAATAAAAAAACATGCGTAAATATTTAAGTCCAGCAGAAAATAATCGATTAGAACTAGATTTTATTGGTGATTCAATCTAATTTTGTTTTAAATGATTATTTAATCAATCAAAACAAACTTTGAGATTGTAATTATTTTAAATTATACCAAATATATTATTTTTAAATCGTCTTAATGTGGAAATGTTTTAAATTATAATAAAAACAGGATTATTTCAATAAAAACACAAATGGGAGGATACCCTGCAGGCAAATTGTTGTTGTGCTTTCTGTGACCTAAAGAAGTGATAAAAATAAACATGTCAGCTCTTTAATTACCACTAATGTGTGTGTGTGTGTGTGTTTTGCCTTTTATTATTTTCAAAAAAGCTCACCTATAGAATAAAAACTTCAATTAAATAACATAATTATCCCTAGAAATGTATTTATTTAGAAAACATGTCAAATTAAGGTGTTTGAAATGGATTTTTTTGCCTAAACGAAAAAATAATTGTGTTCAATTATCTTTGTAATTTAGGACAAAACATTTTTTCTATTAACAGAAATATTTTGCTTAATAAAAAACACATGAGCGGTTTCCGTCCTCATTGTTGCAAAAATAATATTTATTTAAGAAAGATTTTTTTCCTTTTTGATGAATTGCTTAATATAGTTTAATATATTATCTATAAAAATTGGGTGTGGAGAAGGTTTTGTTTTATATGATGACTTTTCTGAGAGAAAGAATCAGACTTGTTAGTTTGTGATCATTTATTTTATGTTTGTTTATCACTGCCGGCCCTGGATTCTTTCCATGAATTTAAAGAGAGAGAGAATTAGTGACAGGGATTTTCTAGGAATGAGTTTTATAAAATGATGCTGAGAGAAGAAACAAATAGGATAAAGAAAAAGAGTTAAATGAGGAAAATATGTGTAAAAACACATTTTTCGTTGCATCTTCGATCGACAGAAGCACCAGAACAAAATAAAAATCATGTTATCCTTCTAAAATCATCGTTATTATTATCAGACACCTATCAGAGTTACAGGAATATATATTTGTGTTTGTTTGTCATATTTCAGACATGTTTCCGTGTGAAACGTCAGGTGTTTATGTCCGATCAGACCAGACATGAATGGGTTTGTTGTGTCCACCTGAAGCAGCAGAGGAGCGACAACAGATTCAGTTTTCAGGAAACTGGAATCATCATGTGTGAAAGGCTGCAGCGTCAGGATTTGTTTTTGAATCCGCGTGCTCCGGTTGTTGCAGCGCGCGGCTGCTGGGGTCACCGAGAGGTCAGCAGGTCTCCCTGCAGCCGCGGGCATCCTCATCTGTTGGAAACACGTTGGTTTTTAATTTGAATGGGATGGTTCAGCTTACTGGTGCAAAGCTTTGCGCCATTACGCGTGCGTAAATATGGAAATTATGTTGCTTTTAGGCGTTGAAAAGCGTAATAAATAGCTGTTTAATATGTGTGTGTGTGTGTGTGCGCGCGCGCAAGAAAGACAAGGATTTGTTGATTTATTTTGATAATGTAATCTGCTCGAGGTAATTGCACCCCCATTACTTCAGATAAATAAATAAATAAACTTTACAAGACAAAATTTCGTCATATGTTGCCCCTGCTGTTGTCAAGTTTAGTTCTGACATAGAAAACGCTTTGTGTGTGTGTGTGTGTGCGCGCGCGCGCTCGCTTCTTCTGAGGTTTTGTTTCATATTTAATTCAAGGCTCGCGCTCCATATTTCATTGAATTGCATTTTTCATGAATCGAAAACCCCCCGACAAAAGAGCAGGTCACGGCCGTCCGCTCTGGAACACCAAACACCAAACTATTATTATTATTTTTAATAATACTAATTAGAATGTTCTGATCTGGGTGGTAATAAGCTGCCCCCCCCCCCCCGCTTAGAATAACATAATACCTGTTATTTTATTATTAATAATCAAAATAAAATCAAAGAAAACAACCTTTTTTTTCATTCCACCTTGAAAAGAGCAGCCAACATTTTTCTGGATGAAACTAAACAATAAATAAAGGTGAAAATGCAAAAGAAAATTCCCACCTAAACATCCTGCAAAAGGAGAAGAATCAAAACAGACTTGTTGATTGCGCGCGCTGAGGCACAGCTTCCACTCTTCTGGTTCTGCAGCAAATGCGCGTTTTGGGATGAAATAAAGACAGAAGATACACGACTTTATTAGTTATGCAAAAATAAAATACGATTTAGTCGGTTTAGATGCGAAAAGCAACAGATATATTAATCTTTATCATAAATATTTAACGTCATTAATCCAGAAGTTTGCTTCCGGTTGTAGTTTTAGTAATAGTATAGTTTTCACACACACACACACACACACACACACACACACACACACACACACACACACACACACACACACACACACACACACACACACACACACACACACACACACACACACTAACTCTGTTTTTATTTTGACGCACAGACGCCAAAGGCACCATCCGGGAGATCGTTCTGCCCAAAGGCCTGGACCTGGACCGACCTAAGCGCACGCGCACCTCCTTCACGGCCGAGCAGCTGTACCGGCTCGAGCTCGAGTTCCAGCGGTGTCAGTACGTGGTGGGGCGCGAGCGCACCGAGCTGGCCAGGCAGCTGAATCTATCAGAAACACAGGTGAGTGGGACAAGTAGGGAGAGCCAAGTAGTCATTTAATCATTAGACAAGAGATTCTAAACAGAAAACTGTAACCCAGTTGGTTTTATTGAAACATAATGATTGACTCATTAAGAACATTCATATTACTGACGTCATTTGCTACCCACAATGCATGGCGAGAATCTTTGTTATGTTATTGGAGGTGCTTTCCAATGACTTAAATGTGTAAATACTAAACACCAGGTCATGTTTGTAAATGAGAAGTGGTTCTCAAACAGTTCACCTGGATAAATAAAGGTTAAATAAATAAAAATAAAATAAACATGTTTAATGAGTTTGACATAAATAGTGAAATTTGGTACATTACTATAATTAATAACTGCTAATATAATGCTAACATAGCTAATACTTAAAGAAGAAATTATTTCGTACCTCTCATCATTTTTTGTCACTTAGTTTGAGTGATTGTCCACTCAACATGCTTTAAAAAAGTCAACCAAACCAGTTTCATTTCTAAAATGAATACATTTCCCAAAACGTTCATTAGTAAACCTATACAATATCAATGCATCTTTAAGGCCACAAGGTTTCAGAAATGCCATCTGGATGGCTAGATACTCCGCTATATGGTTCACATCTGTTGTCTGCAACCAGAGTGTTTGCATCTCCATCAATATGGTTGTCATGGTTATGAAAGCACCTTATGAAAAGTACCTGCATCACTTCTAACCTGTTGCAACCTTATCGAAACCTCAAACTGCAAGATGTCAGCTCCTTTAAATCCAGCAAGATCTCAACTTGTCAATAAATAAATAAATAAATGAATAAATAAATAAAAATCTGAGTTTCTATTTTGTTCCAAATGAATCAGAACAGTGGAACCAGTCGGTTTAATGGAATCAGAAAGAACTGGTGCTAATTAGAAGTGAAATCAGTTTGGTCAAACAAAAACGATTCATATTTATTTATTAATATGAATAAATCTGGTCTGAATAGTTCATTCTGACTGTAAAATATTGAATTTTAAACTTTTTAAGGATCCATGGATCTGTTGCTCCGCCCCTACTTTAACCTTTTGGATGAAAACGCTGTCAAATTCTGAAATTTCCCCCAAAAAGCAGAAAATAATAATAATTTCTAGTCCTGGATGAATTCCCTCATCTCCAACATCAACAGTTTCCAGGCTTTATTTAAATTTACGGCATTATTAAAAATCAGACCTCAGGCTGGCGCTTACAGGACTAAATATGTGTGTGAGTCATTTGTATCACACAGGAAGAGGATATGATGTCTGTGGCAGTGTGAACACACTCATGCGTCACAGCTGCAGCTAATTTAGTCTCTCCCTGCTGACAGATAGAGATAAAATACAGTTCTCAAGAGTTTTAGGATTAATGAAAGTCTCAGAATAGAAAGGTATTTGTTTTTGCATGTTTCTGTTGTAGAAATATACTGTTTGCTTCATAGGTAAAAATAAAATAGAGACCAATTAAATCAAGATGTTTTAATTACTTAGATGTAAATGAAAAGACGATGCAATGTGTTCAAGTCACCTTTAGAGACTTTTGTCCAAATTAAAGACACAAAAACATGCAAAAACACTTAAAACCTGCAGAAGGGATGAAGCTGGAGATTAGTTTGATAAAGAAACCTTTTTTAAAAACAGAAAGTACACAACAAAATAGATTAAAAGCTAATGAATTCACTTTCTTTGAATTTATAAGTGTGTTAAAAAGATGGAGGCCTTTGAGTTGCAGCTGATCAGGAATCACCATCAGGTGTGTGAAGCAACTTGTTGCTCTAAAATGTGTCACATATTCTATGTGTGTGTGTGTGTGTGTGTGTGTGTGTGTGTGTGTGTGTGTGTGTGCAGCCATTGTGGCCCTCATTAGAACTGACTCTGGGGGTGTTAATGGGGAGGCCTGGGCTTCCTGCTGCTCCTGAGGAGGAGGAGGAGGAGGAGAAAGGAGTCTGAAAAACCTCCTGTGGCCTTCACGTTTGAACAAAATGTAATAATAATAATAATAATAATAATAATAATAATAATAATAATAATAATGACTTCCACATATCTAGATGGCCGCATGAAAAACGAATCCAAAATGTCTTTATTTTTGAAAGAAAAAAAATATTTTATCTAAGACAACATTTTTAGAGATCTACAGAAGTTTTATGAATTCATAAAACATTTTAAACTTCATTTTCTTCATTTAAATGTGAAATAAACGTGATTTTCTAGTTTACAGAAGAAAGCAGAGCAACAGGTGTCTTCTCATGCAGCAGACGTGTGTGTGTGTGTGTGTGTGTATTAATTAACATTTTTATCAGGTGTTCAAACTGATCGCAGAGGCAGAGCACGCACGCGCACACATGCCACGTCGGAGTCTGAACATTTAAAATCGTTAATTAAAATAACTTTAAAAACTACACAATTCCGCAACAAACGTCATAACATAAGCAGTTCTGACGCATTTCCACAATGTTCGCGCTTTTAATGTTAAATGTCTTTAGTGACGTCCGGAAGTGAAAAAGTTCAGCTAAAACGCGCGTTCACATTAAGTCACCGTGACAATTCTTTTTTTTATTCATTCGGATACCTATTTTTACATTTCTGGGTCATAATTAAAAGTTCACAATCCGTAAAATGTTCTCCCCTGGTTAGAATGATTTAAGTTGCTCAATAAGATTTCATTTTAGCCCGAAAACCGAAAAATCCGATCCTAGACTTGAAACTTTTTTATTTTGGAGGCCATTATAACGGATTACTTGCCACTAAACGACACAAATCCAACGTTGACAACTATTTATTTATTTATTTATTTATTTATTTATTTATTTATTTATTTATTTATTTATTTAGGTTATTATTTTAAATCACCAACCAGAGGAAGCCTGTTGATCAGTTTGCTGCAGAAGTGTCCCCTCTGATTGAATCCAACCAAAGCATCTCCCTCAAAATAAAAAAGAATAAAGAAAAACATGTTAAATCTTTAATGTAAAGCCAGCTGAATAAACGTTTTTTTTTGGGTATATTCCTGCTTTTGTAAAGACGTCAGCTCAACATGCAGCTCATAAATGAGGTCAAACGTCTCTTAAATGTCACAGATGCATTGGCTTTATTGGCCACCAGCAATAGTGTTATTTTCAAAATAAAAGACCTTTAGGAGAGAACACTTTGCAGTCTGACATTTTATCACTGATATAGCTTCATGCTGAATGGAAAATTAATTTTTAAAAACAAAATTCACTTTTTAATCCAAAGTGGAATGTCATGGACTGGAAATGAACTGGAACAATTAGAAAATGGTGCAAATGTCCATTTATTTCAGTAACTCAACTTAGAAGTAGAGACCATCTAAAGGCTCATTAACCCTTTGCAGGTGTTTAGGATTTGAGCTGATTAAAATATTCTAATTATCAGAGATTTTGAATGAGGTTTTCATCAACTGTAAGCCATAATCATCACATTTATAACAAATAAAGGCTGAAATATCTGGCTTTGCATGGAATGAGTCTGTGTCATAGATAGTTTCACCTATTAAGCTGAATTACTGAAAGAAATTAGCTTCTGCACCAGATTCAAATTTTTCGAGTTTCCCCTATATATAATTGCCACATTGAAAAAAGAGAAACTAATTAAAAACATTACTGTCCAGCTATGGAGTTTTAGGCCCCACCCACACTATTCCAGATTCTTTAAACAGATGTTTTTGTCTCAGTTTATGTAAAAAATTTCATCGACATATTTCAGAAAAATAATGCTGAAATATCCCCATCACACCACTAGGGGGTGAAAAAGTCTACGCTAACAACCCATCAAAATACAAAAAAAGAAAATTCACCTCTTTCATACTGATTACAGATATTATCCTTTTCACACACAATCAAAGCTTAAAGTTACAATCCGGAGTTTTCCACCTTTCAGGATTTATGTATGTTTTTTAGAAATCCATAAAAGTGAGAGTCTGTACTGTGATATAATGTTGGCAATATGTCATTTTTTGGCTAAACCTTTTCCCAATACCATGGAGCCCCATGCAATTTGAACTCACTGGCTTTCAGCATTAACCAGTAGCATTAGACATCCGCTTAGGTACAGATGTCAATCACATCGCGTGCGTGAGCATTTGAGGATGAAGTTAGAGTTGGCGAGCTTTCACATGAATAAGTAAATATTTTTAATATGTATAGCCCATATGAATAAATGGCACAACGTGGGAATATTATTTGTAAAACAATGCTTTTTAGCTCTGTTGGCCAGCTATTGGTGCGCGTTCAGGAATGAGAGGCGTGGCTTTCAGCCGTAAGTGATAAAAACGACTTAAGGTGTGATACATTTGTCAGCCTCTAGATGGTACGCCGGTTGTCATTCTGCGTTGACTCCAGTTGGGTTTGGAGAGTGGGGAGACCCATCCAATATGGCGACGACGCTGTTACTCTCTCCAGCACACAATGGGGTGTCTACATATTCATGTCTATACCTGTAAGAGTGTGGATGGTGCGTTCTGTAGCTGCTAGCTGTGCTACAATGCTAATGCTAGCCTATAAAGAGGAACAAGAAGAGATTTTCTGTTTTGTGGTTTTTATTTCTTCTCTCACATATAACAGTTACAGATACCAATGTTTTTGTTACTATCTCTACTACTACTAAAATGCACCGTTTACTGTAGAGTAGCATCTTTCTCCTTTCCTGTCTTTGTGTGAACTGCCAAAATCACGCGTGGTTTTGCGATTCTCCGGTAGTTTTGTGACCTTGCGGGACCAGCCGCGTTGAATGCTTTCATTGCTGATTCGCATGTGAAACGCTCCCAGTGGAGCGCTGTTACATTATGGGATGCTTATGCACCTGGTGGAAAGGCCATGTTAGGCTCGTTACCAATAAAAGCTAATGCTAGACTGGATCTGGAGGAGAAACGATGCCCGTCCAACTGAAACACTTTGTTCAGGGTAAAAAAAGCTTCACAATTGACACTTTTTAACTTTTTACATGATGCTAAATGTATCATATTTGATATAACTGATTCTAAGAACTCTGCGTCTTTAACAGGATTAGTGTGTTCCTTGTCTAAGTGTTCTGCCCTCTGGTGGAGAGTTTAATACTCTAAAGGTGGGAAGTGCTCTTTTTTATTTAAGAATTCTGCATCATAATTTATAAAATATCATTAAATAGATATTATTTAATTTAATTAAACATTAGATAGCTACTATTTATTTTGAGCATTGCTCTGGTTTACTGAAGCTTAGACCCTATCAGGTTAATGTTTATAATTTGAGAACAAGAAAAATAAAACAAGATTCACGAAAACTGACTCGTAATGAAGCGAGATCAAGTATAAGCTTCAGTTTCTGTTTGAATTAATAATACAATTTTATTTTCTAGTAATCTATGTGGCGTTACAGATGCTTGTCTGGAAAATGCCACCAGATTTCTGGGCTTTCTAAATCTGCCTCTCCTAGCCTCATCATGACTGAGCTCCATGGGATCTTCTCAGAAAACGACACGCCGTTTCCAAGAGAAGTGATTAGTGGGCGAGGTCTCTTGTCCTGAACGTTCTGAAGCAGGTGTGCAGCACTTGTTGCCATGGAGATGCACCTTGACAGGAAGTGAACTGTTGTCATAATCGTGCAAACTCAGATATTACACTCATACTGCACGTGTCCTCATAGCGACAGGATGAGGAGAGTTTTCACGTCTGATTGCCGTGAATGTCCTCGTTGTGTTTATTGTTCTGGACTCAGACAGAAGGTGTCTGGGCCTCTCGTCTGGAGCACAGAGGCGTGTGGCCGTGCAGATGTAGGCGCACAGAGCGAGGATTGTCCCCACACTCGGAATAGTGACAGAAACAGGAAGAGATCCCGGACAGACGGACATTTACGGCCTTAGAGTGATTCATTCGTTGTCAGAAACAAACCTGTGAGGCTGTTATTATCTAATCAGCTGATTAGCAGAAGAACTTAAAATAAATGAAGTCTTAATGACTTTCAGTGAAAGCTTCATTTCCCCAACATACGGAATAACATGAAATCTTTCAGCTGGTCTGGAAATAAGAAATCTTTTTGTTTTGTTTTCCCTCATGTGTACCCACCAAGAGTTTCAGACAATCAGCGGGGTCGCAGACGCTCTCCGTGCAGCTGTTTGGGTCAGCTGAGCCGGGCTGCCTCCCCAACTAAACATTCCCAACAACAGGGAATGAAAATACAAATTTAATAGAATAACATGAATGTGATTCAGGTTGTAGGACAAATCCCACAAATACCTGTTGAAATACAATAAAAATGACAGAATTTAGCCTGAAGAGCTAATTTTAATCACATTACAGGCTCTCAATTGCTTAAATGTCTATTTAACTAGAATTATGCTTGATTTTTATTCAACTTTCATCTTTAAAACAAGATTTAATGTACTCTAACAATCCAAATGAATTTATTTTTCACTTTCAAAAGTGTTTTTTTTCTCACATATTTTAACTATTTTGATTAAAAATTTTATCAGAATTAACAAAAATGTCTGTGCACTTTGTTTTCAAATTATTTCATGTATTTTAGTCAAGACATCTTAAAAAGCTCTAAATCGATTTCCAAAGTGAGAATGAACAATGAACTATTAAACAAACAAATAGATTATTGAGTAAAAATCTTCTTTTTAAAGAATGACGTCAACTTTTCTGCAGAAATGTGGGGTGCAAACCAAAGAAAATACTAATTAAACCAACTTTGTTATATTCAAATGATTTTAAAATCTGAAAATTTTGTACTTCTGATTTAAAATGAACAAGAAATGCATCTGTGACCATACAACAAAGAACAAGCTTGACTGGAAAAAGTATACATCTAGTTAGGATGCCTCCTGGACGCCTCCCTGGTGAGGTTTTCTGGGCATGTCCAACCAGGGAGGAGCTGGCCCAAGTGGCTACAGTCTGGGCCACTCTGCTTAGGCTGCTGCCCCCATGACCCGACTCCGTATAAGCGGAAGAGAATGGATGGATGGAAAATGTATAAACATTAGGTATTTTAGCAAAACTGGGAAAAAGTAGATATATGCGCTTTAGCTCAGTGGTTACCAAATGTTTCAGCTAACCGTTAACATCATTAGTTAAATGATAGAAAAACTCCTCTAAAACCAATTAATCAAGGAAATAATGATAATAAAATGACAGATATACACTGTTTTTCCATTTCTGACAACCTTATTCATAAAAATTATGGCTAATAGCAATTATTTAAAGATGTATTTTGGGCTCTGTAGCTAGCATACATGTGGCTTTTCTTGAAAACCCCTCGTATGGGTGATCCGTGGAATTTTGTGTATGCTCATTACTAAACGAATCCCAATCCATCGAAAAACAAAACTGGTTGTGTTTTTGAATCTAAAAATACCAGAGTAGAATCAGGACTCAGTCTGAACAACGGGTCAGAGATTTGTGTATCGCCAACACGATTTTAAATCCATTGACGAGGGTGAAACGTTGATGCGACTGTCGGAGGTAACGTAAGAGAAACCCACACAGCCAATGAGCGTGTTCTGAGAAAAGGTTTCAGCCAGGTGGGGTGTGGGCGGGGCAGTTTGTAGACAAGGGGGAGGGGCTACTGGAGAAGGAAACAGAGAACAAGGGAGGGAGGGAGGAAGAGATGGGCTTCATAACAGTCCCAAGTGCTTTTGCACTAAGGAGGATTAGTCAGCCATATCTACCAGCCATTGTGTAAGACGGGGTTAACCCCCAGCTGAACCATGACCGGACCTGCTGCGGGTTTAGAGGTCAGTAGAAATGTGATCATCATGATGACACTGTAAAAAAAAGCTGCTTTGTTTGTTTTTTTAGGAGCTGGATGTCGTCTAGGGTCAGGTATAAGGACAGAATCTGGAGCATTGTTCTGCAGGAAGTGGGACGTGTTTTGGATGTCTCGTTTTAGGATTCATCACAGTTTTTCTGTGTTTGAGCCTTGTAACATAAGGTTGAAATCCCATTTTTAGGACGTGTTACCCAAACCCTTCAAACTCAGGAAAATCGGACACATAATCACAAAAACCTTCCAATCCCTAAAAAACAACGGTGAGGTAATAATGCTCCTCTGAAACAAAAGGTCCACAGGGATTCACGTAACTCAGATTATTAAAAAAACCCCAAATGTTCAAAATACAAGATGAACAAAATGACCAAAACCCAAAAGATTATAAATAACAAGTGATGATGACAATCATTCAAAGAGGTCTGACTGACGGGTTGAGTACAGTTCTAAAGCTCCTGGAGCGCCTGGTACGACCCGCGTGGAAACCTGTTTTCCCTATGTGTGCCCATCACATGGCTGGGATCAGTGGGTCTGAGCAGGGTCACGGTGGGAGCGACGAGGTGCTGGAGGGGTCAGGAAAAGTGTGAAAGAGTCACCAAGCGACCTCTCTGAGCCACTCCTTCCCTTCGCTTTGCGTTATCAGCCTTACGTGGCCCGACCGGAGGGGGTTATCACTCGGATGGTTATGTTAATGCTCCGGTTCAGTGTGAGGGCATCGGGGTCGGAGACGGGTTTCTCCTGTTCCTGATCCCATTGTTTCTCGATGCCAGTCTCTGGCTTGGCACAGTGTTGTTTTAGAACAAAGCAGGGCTTAGGGTGAGTTATCGAACACACACACGGATACCAACTTGATCTGTACATTTGGTCTTGATCTGGCTTAACCTTTCTACCTCTGGCCCAGTTTGCCCGCCTGCATTGGGTTCTCGTCGCACGGCTCTGATTGGTTGGGTACCTGGCTTTTGGGAGTGTGTCTCACCCAGTGTCCTTGAACGTTCCCCCACCCCCACGTCTACATCCAGCCCCATCATTTTCATTTGAAGCGCCTCCCTGGCCCTGTCTGGTCCAAAGGACGACTCATTAGATAGATGATGTTACTGTGTACAACATCATCAGCTGCTGTCATTTATTTAAGCTTTTAGAGCATTTTGAAATTATTTTGTCTTTTAACCAACATTCTATTATATTTGTAGAGTCAGAGTTAGGGTTAGGGGTTAGGGTTGGTGTTAGGGTTAGGGTTAGGGTTGGTGTTAGGGTTAGGGTTTATGTGGCAAAATTAGTCTTGTTTAGGAAAATGAAGAGTAGGAAGAATTTGAAGCAATATTTAGCATCTTTTACGTCATCAATGAGGACATTTGATCAAGTTTAATTCCAGGAATGAACACCATAATAAGGCTTCATGGTGTAATGACAAATCTAATGTTTGACCTACAAACCAAACGATGCAAACAACAGAGTCGGAACTGAAGCGCTTTTGGATTTTCTTTTTTGCACCACATCCTTCCCCGCAGCAGCCTTGCCATCTTTAGAGTAACGTTAGTGCTGACTGTGCCCGAGCAGGCCACAGGGTGAAGCCTGGGGCAAATGCAGGTCACGCCAGATCCAGATCTCCCTCGGTAATCTCTGCCCCAGCTCTGAACCCTGGATCCCATTAAAAAGGATTTACATGCAATAGTGTAGATGTACCAAAGGCAGTATTGCTTTCTTTGCTACTCATCATTTCCACCCCTCTAATAAAATCCCTGCAAAACACCATCAAGCTGCTTTTTTCCCCCTCCCTCCCTTCCCAGCACATCTTTTTTATCTCAGCGAAGGATGGGAGGACCGCAATGTGAGCAGAGGCCGGTGCCCCACCCACAGCGAGGGGATAAAGGAAAAGGATTGGCTGGGAGTTTGATCTGCTGTGAAAGCCTTTTATGAGATGTGGGTGTTTTGGAAGCCATCGGCGCAGAAGTAAAATGCACGTGGAGATCTTTGGGAGTACATGCGTGAGCTAACTAACAAGAAACAGGGGAAGAAAAAACTATGAAAAAATCAACTCAGATTAGTTTCGCAGCTTATCCCAAATCATCTTGTTTCCTTTCCTCTGAGTGTCCTTCATCGTGAGATTTGCTGTCCTTGGTCCTCATCTCTGAGCTGTGGAATCTTCTTAGATCCCATTATTTGTGTCGTGGTCAGTAAGCGAATCGATGATCTCACTTGATCCAACTTCCTGCTGAGCTCGCCATCACGGTGCGGCGATACTACGGTTTACACCTGCTGGCTTGATTACCACCACACAAGTCTGGTCGAGGAGCCATTTCAGGCACCAGCTCAGGCGTTTTAGGGAATAAAATACAAAAATGCAAACTGGGATGTTAATGGAGCTGGAAGCAAATTCAAAATGCCAAAAAAGATGAATTGAATGGAATTTTGAAGGTCTTGGTGTTAGATTGGATCAGTTCCACTGTCTAAACTAACTCACTCTAATCCAGACAACCAATCCCTTTAGCCAGCCTAACTACTAATTACAGCAGAGTGTCTCTTCCACTAAATCACCCACAGTGATCTCATATAATCACGTTGTTTCTGAAAACTTTCTAGTTTCACTTATATGTCTAGCAACATTTTCTGCTAATAAACACTAAAAATCACGTCCCAAAAATCAGTAAGCTTTTCCAAACCTCATCTGTTTTACTTGTAAACAGTGTCCAATTTTGATCTTCTTTCTTCTTATTGGTTGAAATACAATAAAGAGCTGAAAGGCAGTTAATAAAGGGAGAGCGTTTTCCACAATCAGCTTGAAACATTGTCATTTGTTTTGAATTTCAGAATAATAATTAGAAAAAAAATGGTTTGAGCTTATTGAGCAACTAATCACAGATGTGTTTATTCTGCATCAGAGACCTTTGCATCGTGCACATTTTTCATGGAGGTGATTTCTCTCTGCTGTGGCTCTCTGTCCAGCAACCACTCCAATCAACAGCTCATACTCTGAAGTCACATGCATTAAAGCCACATTGTGCAACATCAATTAAACATGGAGGATGAGGACAGGTAGAGTTCACTGAGCTTTCCTCGACATGCAGGTGATGGCATGATGAGGTGATGCTCTTTGAGTTTGCTGTCATTAGGGAGGTGTGCAGAAGAACTTTAAGCAATTTTGGCATTTTTAACACAAATGACCATATTTGATCACATATGCATGATTTAAAATTTTATTTTCAGCCAAAATCTTAAAATTCTTAATAAAAAAAGTATAAAAATAATTTTTTTAACAAATTTTTTTTTTACAAAATGTAAAAAAAAGTTTAAGAAAAAAAATTAAAAATGCTTATAAGTAAAGAAATTAAATTTAAAAAACCGTTAAAGTTATGTAAATAAAATAAAAAGTGAAAATGTTAAACTAAAACACTTTTTTTCAAAAGAGAAAATTTAAATGATAATGAAGTAAAAAGGAAAAATCTCTAAAGTGAAAAAAGTAAAAACACTACAGTAAACATTATACATTTTTATCTCTACAAATTAAGAAAAAGTTAAAAAGTTGAAATAAAATATCATTTAAAAGCCTCAAAAAAATACAAAATGAAAAACTGAAAAAATTAAAACATAATAAATAAACAAAAAATAAGAAAAAATAAGCTGAAACAACCCCCATCCTGTCAAGGATTGAAACTTTACATTTCCAAGTATTTTTAGTACATTTTAAATGGTAAATATTTTACAACAGTTTCACCTTTCTGCTAGTTAAAATGTGCCAGTTTCTACCTTAGAGGACCTGTTGGTGCCACAAAGGAAAGAGGAGCAAAAATTTTTAGATGTGCAAAAAAAAAAAAAACTTAAACAAAAATGCAAAACTGACCCCATGTTATCAAACATGCATGTATGCATGGTTTAGCGGTGACCCGCTGTGTTCTCCTGTGAACCAGATTTTACAAAAAATGTAAAATATTTGTGAGTAACTTCCAATAAAGTAAGTCAGATCTTAATGTATGAAAAACAATGTAAATCATCAGGCATATGCAAAACATAATTAAACTTTTCTAAAGTCATTCCTGGCTTGTTGCTAACACGCGCCTGTATGCTCCTTACCAACAAGCTGCCCTGCTTTTATGAGGGTCACACTTACTTATAATCAAACATTTCATCAGCCATGGCTGCTATGTTTCCTCTTAAATCCTAAGGAAGTGGTAAACGTATTTTTTTCCACTCAGTACTTCCATTTAGCTTTCATTTTGTTTCATAAACAATGACAGGGTGGAATCTATTGAGTGCTCTCAAGGTCAGATTATAATAACTTTAGAGCCGAGATCTTTTTATTATGTTTTGTCATGACTGTAGCTTTTGCTTTTAGTTGTGAAAAAATAAGGACATCTGGAAGTCTCGTTCTTTATTTGTTTGTTATGAGTCAACATTTGGAAATTTCTGTGAAAAATAAAGATAATCTTACATTTATGGTTCTGTTTTTGTTCCATGCAGTCATTAAAACTTTGTGGATTTTTTTTTGCTGATTGAGGATTTGGAAAAAATTCTTTCCCTTCTGAGTTTACTGACGATAATGATGAAGATGATGATGATGTGTTGTTGCAGGTCAAGGTGTGGTTCCAGAACCGCCGGACCAAACAGAAGAAGGACACAACCAAGGATTCAGACAAGCGCTCATCTTCCTCATCAGAGTCTTTGGCTACCTGCAACATCCTGCGCCTCCTGGAGCAGGGCCGCCTCCTGTCAGGCCCCGCCCCGCCCCCAAACTCCCTTTTGGGCCCTCCGACCCACCCAGCAAATGGCTCTCTGCTCAGCAGCCCGGGCGGAGGCTCCTCCACCTCCCCTGGTATCAGCAGCAGCACTCCTCCCAGCTCCCTATCAGGAGGGACATTTGGGCTCTCGCTGCCCTCACTGGGCGGTACCCCGTCATCTCCACGGCTGGGTGTCCCTCCTCCCCACTCCCTCTGCTTCTCCATGCCCCTCTTGGGGGGCGCTCACCATGAACTGACATCCACCTACGGCTGCGGCTCCTCAGCGTTTGAGCCGTACATGAGGCTGGACAGGAAGGAGGCAGATCTAGGTGGGAAAAAAACAGTTTCCTAAGCAGCAGGTCTGTTTTTTTAGGCACTAGAGGGGACGCCTCGTACGAGGTGCTTCTCCTCAGCTTTTTACCCTGCCACTTGTCTGACAAGCAAACAGCTGCAGACAGACCAAGAAAGCAAGCTGGAAAACAAGAATATGACAGTAAAAGTGCTCTCCCGTAGGATCACTTTGTGCCACTTTTGGTACAAAAGAAAAAAAAAAACTCAAAAAAACTGAATGGAAAATGAAAATATCACTTTCCCTCTAAAAAAATATTTTTTTTCAGAATTGCTGTGTGTGTATGTTGCAGACAGATGTTTTTATCACTACTCTCTTCATGGTAGTTTTCAGTAACTCTTCACTTTATGTCCAGTGAGTTTGTGTGTGTGTGTGACTTTTCTCTCTTTACAGGCCTTCATTAAATGTTCAGGAAAAAAATAACATACTTGACAACTTGACATGAATATTTTCAGCCCAGTCTCACCAGAACACAGGACCCTTCACAGCTCCAGAACTCAGTACAATCCCAGTCCATTAGAAGAAACGCTGAGATGGAAATGGATCTAAAAATATTTTTATTTTCTTAACAAGGTGACATTAAGGCCCCAAGTGTAACACTCTGATTATGTATTTTTAATACAATTTTTTTATGTCCTGGATTAAAAAAACTCAAAAGAGCTGTAATACCCATGCCACACCAATAGGTGGCGATCATGTTGACATAAACAACACATCAAACTAAAGGATGAACATACTGAGAATAGCTTAAGAGCTTAAAAACATGTAGTTTGTTTCTATCCTCAACAATGTTCACACATTTTAAAAATATAAACTTTTCAGAACATGAAGTTTAATCACGATTAGATCAAGAAAACATGGATATTTCAGTAACTGTAGCAACAATGAATCAATTTAGGCCATGTACACAACTAGATGGGTTTTTTGTAAAACCGAATACCCTCCCCCGCCGATCTAAGAAAAAAAAACTTGGGTCCACACTTCGTTTTCAGCAAAATCCAGTGTATTTTGAAGAACATTCATAGACATGCCAAGCCTGTAGGTGGCAGTAGTTCCCCAAATTGTCTGCACCTTTACCAGAACATATTCTTGGACGTGGAAAAACTAGGCGGGCAATAGTCATCATTAACGTCAGCCTTCACCTGTTGTCTTCTACGTAGAGCAGTAATTGAGCTTGTAAAAACAAAAGAGAGTAAACACAGGTCGCACATGTGACGTCAGAGCATTTTTGTCACATGCAGTGATGTTGCAAAACCTGAAACCCCGGTTACCCACAAACAAATGCGGACAATGGTTAGTTTGCAAATCTCCACCATGTTTGGAGGTTTTTCAAAAAAATAGTTTTTGTTGTCGTTAATCTTCATGTGGATGGCAGGCCAAACCGTAGAAAAATATAATTGTTTTGTGAGATACCCAGCTACGTGTTTACAGGGTCTAAGCAGCTTCAAGTGGCTGTATTTATCCAGACTTCTTTGTTGAGAAGAAATTATAAATATCAGTTTAGAAATAATGACTACAACTGTTTTGTAAACAATTGTAGTCATGTAAAAGTTGAGGGATAGCTGAAGGAATCAAAAAGCCCCTAGTGGCTGGTTCCAGTATAATTTTAAGCCCCGCCCCTTCCATATAAACAAACGGGACAGGTTTTCCTGACTAAAATATCAAAATTGCACTTGAGATAATTTACTTCCAGGTACTGACCTTATCCGATGTATGTTCAAAAATTAACATTTTGAATATGTTTAGTTGTAGTTCCGAGTTTGACTGGGAAAATATAATTATGGCTTTAATTTTAATCAATAGAAAAAGATGCTTTATCCATATTTATTTACTATCTGTGGTAAGAATCCATTATTTTTCTTTTATCAAAAGGACAAAACAATTATTTGAATATATTCACAGTGTTGCAGTCGGGGCCTTAAGCTGCATCTTGGTCCGTAAATAAGAAAGAAGACCAGACACAAAACAAAACAGGAACCTTTCTGGGGTACCTGCAGTGTTCTGAGCTGTTGGGACTGTTCCACGTTTTAACTAAAGGTTGGGTTGATTAAATCAGTGTCTAAATAAGAAGAACGCTATTGCAAAGAGAGCAATATGTACATGTTTCTATTCCTGTTCAAGTGGCCATGTTTGTTTTTTTTCACCATGTGTGATCACTAGAACGAAACACTTAAAAAAGAAAAAAGTAACCGTAGCATCTCAATATCAGTCTGTTTGGTGTCCAGCTGTAGTTTCTTTGTAAAATCTTTTGATTTGTTTGTGTATGAAACAGTACGTGGTAGGCTCTGGACAAACGGTGCAAAATCACATATCTGATAGGAAAAAAGAAAAAACCAGAGAAGTCGGCCAACGCGTTTACGGATGAAGCTTTGGAGCTTCCAATCAGCGAGGCAAACTGAGGTCAGGCTGAGAAAAGAAAAGAAAAACATGACCTCGCAACCCGGATTAACTCTGATTCACAGATCTCACAGCTGCTACAGATAAATACATAAAAAGTCTCTTTTCAGATCTTAGTCCAGAGGTTTGTGTTGTGCATCTTGTTTAGCAGACTAAAGCTGCAGCTGTAGGTGGGGAATCAATCTGTTGCTCCACAGAAAACTCATCTGCAATTGAATTTCGGTCCTTTTCATTTACTTTGGCTTCACTTTATTATTTTTTTAGCTCATTTTCAACCAAAAACTGCATTTTACATTTTTGTGATTGAAAACTGAGGACGTGATCTTATATCTTAACCAGTATCTTTTAGATTTTCTTGTGTCGTGATCTTAAAATCTCACAAAAATGAACTGAATGGATCCAACTGCTTCATGTGAGCGTTTAATTTGTTTCGTTTTTCCTTGTTTTCAGCTTCACTTTGTGTCACACTGAAAGGATTTCCTCAGATTGACCTTCATTGAAAGCACTTTATGTTTGTTGTTTTTTCCCACATTCACATTTTTCTCTCACTCTTTTAAAGCCAACTATTTTCTCGTTTTTGGCTGAAATCAATGTTTTTTTAGGAAAGGGGATTTTTGTTGACTTCAAAATGTTTTTGATTTATTAATCTAAAGGTAAACTGATCCGTGTGTGTTTAACGGTTTAAACGGAGGAAAGGAAAGCCAAACTAGCATTAATTTAGGACAGGGAGCACAAAGGTCAGCTGTTTCATTTTCCCATAAGATGTCATTCCTTCAGGCTTCCTTCTTGTCCAAAGAAAGTCTAAATAACCTGCAGTTTGCCCTCAATTTGTACGTGTCACGTGAGTCATCGTCCCTTTTCCGTCTTGTTTGTTTTCCTCTGAATCTTTTCATTTTTCCTAACTCGGATGTTTTTCTCCTTTTAAACTTTTTTCCCTCACTCTTTTCTTTCGTCTCCGATGCTTGCTGAAGGTGGTTTAAAACGTACTAAAAGAAGAAGAAGAGAAAGGACGCTGTCGTGACATCCATTTAGAAGTCCGAGCCGGGTGTACTGGTTATGTTTCTAGGTTGCAGATGAATTTTCCAGAGGAGCACGCTGAAAGATTCTGACCTCAGTCTGATGGCTCGCTGGGCCTTTTTGCACCCATGTAGCAGCAGCTTGTAGCTGATAATTTCTTCTTGTTGTGTTCAGAGCTGCAAAAAGAAAGAAAAAACAACAACTCCAGGCTCTTTGCAGCGGTACACCTGTGCTCTTGTATTATTTTCTATAAGCACCATCTATAATTCACACACTGGCATCAAATATTGAGCAGTGAAATAGAGCTGAGAAGTCAAGAGGCCTGAATCTCATGAAAACTCTCCTTTTGTCTCATTTTTTTGCTAATTTTCTCCCGACAAATGTTAGGATTTTTTGGTTTAAATTTTCTGCAAAAAATGTGAAAATGATACAAAATCTTTTTCTTATATTACACTTAAATTAATAAGTACACAGGAATAGGTAATTATGTGTTGGAGCCACTAATGCGTATAAAGTACAAAGTGCCGTAAGCAAATTTCCAAGTACTATGTACTGGTTTGTCTTAGTTATAGTAACTTGCATTTAAGTACATTTTACTTTGTAAGTATTAGTGGCTCCAACACATCATTGCTTACTCCCATGTACTTATTTTTTTAAGTACATGTTTTGTTTTCTAAAGTAAGGTTAACTAATCTGATTTTACAGTGTAGGAAACAAGTGTAATCTGTTGAGATTTTTGTCCAACGATGTTTTTATCTAGGATTCAGCTTTTGAGGTGAAAAACAAAACAAGAAAGATAAAGAGAGGAGAAAAATCGTAAACTCTTGATTTGGTCAAAGGTGTGGAACTAATTATTATTTCTGATTATAATCAGTCACTCTGTGTTTTTCATGCAGGCTGAACATGACAATAGTCTCCTACACCTATCTCCTGCATTAGCTTCTGATAGAAAATAGACGGTGAAACTCTAGGATTAGAAAATCCTGACAGATCTACATCACACTGTCACTTAACATTCATGGACTCACCCATCTTGACTCTTGATGGGGAAGGCTGTTGTTGGTTTAGCGTCCAGCAAACAGCAGAGAACGTCTCGGCTAGTAGAAGCTAACTGTTAGCATTAGCAACTCCACCACACAGCAGGACTCCTCCAGGCTTGTGTTATTTGTGGAGATAAAACATCAACGTTGCAGAGCAAACAGAGTCAGTGGTAGAGTCATGTTGCTGTTAGTCAATTAGAGGAGAGATGTCCAAATATCAGGAAGTAAGATTCCAGATCCTGCCGTCTGAAGCTCACTACTAGTTCCTGAAAATGATGCACTGGGGCTTTTGTTCCCCGGAGTACGACTTACAAGACTTACATTCATTCCTACTAGAGACCACTGCAAACGTATTGATTAAACGAGTGAACCACACCTTTAAAAATGCTTTTTAGATTCCCTTTTGGTTCTTTTTTTCTGCTTCTTTTTTGAACAGTTTCCTTCAGTTTCATCAGTGTAAAAGTGATGCAATCTGTGATACCACAGGCTGTTTTTGGCCTCTCCATCCTGATTTTATTTAAACTGTGAGAAAAATCTTTATTCATTTAAAAAACAACAGAAACTGTTCCTGCTTGGTTTACATTTTCATGAGAATATTGAATTTGTCTTTGTTTTTGAGCAGCAAAACAACCATAATGTCGAGCTAAAGGCACCAGCTTCTATCTGTGATGAACAAACTTCCTGTACATAGATATAAATTTATACATAAATATATATAAATGGGTCTTTGCACAAGTTATCTCTGTGTCAGCTCTGTGTGATTTTAACAGGAAAAAAAGAAAAAATGTGAAAGAAATTTTAGAAAAAAACAACAACTTTATATATGCTTTACAATTCTTCGTCTCATCAACATTTTTTTGCACTTATTTAAAAAGGCTTTCTTTGGTTTCTGGGTTAACGGAGCTGTTTTCATGCTCTGCTAAGATATTGTACAATATGTATATGTATTTTTATTCATATGCATATAAATATATGTCTATGTACTTTGGCTTCTGTGTTGTTTGCTTCATTTCCAAAACCTCAAGGCCAGAAAATCTGACAAATTTTTAATAAACATTTACCTTAGAGGTAAAAATGATTGATAAATTAATTACATTTATAAGTTTAATCTGCATTTTTAAACTGTTTATTCATATTTTAGATGTGTCTGTTTATTTACTGTTTATTAAAACCTTGGATCCATCTGAGTCATGCAACAAATACCTTTTTAGAAGCATCTTTTTTCACTTTGCACTTTCAATGATGCTTTTATTTAGACGATGGCACATACAGACAGAACGGACATGCCCTTGAGGCACCAGCTGAATGAGAAAATGAATAAAATGCAAATATTTTTTAATTTCCTATTTAGGTATTTTATTAAGAAGCCTAGTTAATGAAGGAACTGGTGACATAACAAGTTTTCTTTTATTCTAAAGTCATCAAGAGTTGAAATGTTGGTGATGATGGGGAGAAAGTTCCAAGATTTCTTTTATTATTTTTTTTTATATCATCAAGCAGGACCAACATGCCATTTAAATCAGTATTAGATGTTTTTTTCAAACACACCCAATCATTTAGATCTAAAAATATTTTTTTCTGAGCAGCTAAAGAAGAAATTGTAACCCTGATGAAGCTGTAAAGGTAATGTTTCACATCTTAAACCAGACCATCAGTGAGGGGGCGCCTCTTCAGGGCAGGACAATCGGCCTGCGGGGTGCCAATTACAGTGATTGGCACCTTTATTTGAGTGAGGAAGAGGCGAGTAGACCAGCAGAAAGAAGACCAGATGGGTGGCCTGGTTTAGGGCAGGAGGGGGGGCACAAAGCAAGGAGGAAGGGGACATTCTGGAGAAACTGCCCACCAGTCGAGGAAGTAGACGTGGTGTTAAACAGCTCTTAAAGAAGGACTAATTAATAGTTTTTTAATTTATTTTAATTGGTAACCTCCTTCCTGAGGCCAAGGGAAGTTATTATTGGATACATTTGTTCTTCAAAATTAAACCAATGGTTTAGAAAAGGCAAAATGTGTCATTAAGGTGCAGAAACATTATCTGGTGATCAACATTTATACACACACAGTTGTTGTCTATGATTTCAAATGGTGTTTTTCTTTTTGGGACTCTGGTAGTTTGTCCTAAAGTTGAAGTGGTAGCAGCCGGCTGTTTCTCCTTCTCTGATATTATTGAGCAGAGAACCTCTCACACCAGTGGTGTTCTGTTGCTAAATACGTGAGTGCGTAATGAGTGGAGGACCCAGGGAAGTGTGACGGTTTGGCGAGACCAACAACTGGATGGTCCAATAGTTGCTTTCGGTCTGAAACGTGTTATTGGTGGAGGTTTTTAGACAAATGCGAGAGAACAGCTTTATTAAATTTTTTTTTTTAAATCTCTGCAATATATTTAAAGCTATACTATGTTGTTAAAGGGGCCAGATCATACTATTATAAACCTTTGAGAGCAAAGGTAGACACAGTATATGATCAAATATTACCGTTGGCACTATTGAGATGTCATTTATCTTAAATATGAGTTATTTTTGTCAGCCTGTATTTGTACCTGGAAATGAAACAGTCTGTTTTAGTCAACCCGACCTCCGACGGCCTGCTCCAACCATTCATTACGTGACCCACATCATTGGTCACGACGAAGCAACAAATGAGAAGAAAGCAAACCTCGGAAACAGTGACGACGCTCTTCCCACGTCCACTCCACCAAAACGCGTGTACAACAGCTGCGTCTTAGGCAATTCAATCATTGTATTGGGTTTGGTGCTCTAGTGGATAAAACATCTGCCTTTCATCTTGTTTCACATTATCGCCATGGTCTGACCACCTATAATTGACCTTAGGTTTCCAGATGCCGCCTCAGTGTTGCGGCAAATTGGCGGCATTGTTTTATAAAAAAGCCTAGTGTGGACAGGACTCATAGTTTTTTGGCAGTGTTTTGTCCCCAATGCAGAAGTAATTAGTCAGAATATCCACTCTGGTATCAGTGGAGGTGTAAAGCAGTGATCGGTGACATGAAGGTCAGACTAAAACGTTCTCAACTGCAGCGATGAAATCAACCGCTCTATACTGGGGCGATGGTGTCAGAGGAGTTAAGTGGCCACCTTGCAATCGGAAGGTCGCAGGTTCGCGTCTCGCTCAGTCTGTTGCTGTCGTTGTGTCCTTGAGCAAGACACTTAACCCAACTTGCCTGCTGGTGGTGGTCGGAGGGACTGGTAGCGCCAGTGTACGGCAGGCCCCGGCTCTGTCAGTGCGCCCCAGGGAAGCTGTAGCTACGATGTAGCTCATCCCCACCAGCATGTGAATGTGTGGATGACTGATTGTGTTGTGAAGCGCCTTGGGGGGTTGTAGAACCCTAAGAAGGCACTATACAAATACAGGCCATTTACCATACTCGCAACTTGGAGAAAGTGGGCGTAAGTGGCCGACTTCCAGGGAAGGCGGGTTTCCGACAAGAGACTAGCTTCATGGGGAGGAGAAAGGCATGATGACACACTTAGGGCTGGAATATACTTGCTGTTTAAGCTCGCGTTGGCACAGGCAGCAGGCTGTGTCTTTGTTCACATACTTGCTGCTACACAGCGCTGCACTGGTTGTAGTACCGGAGTGTTTCACTAGGGGGCAAACGAGAGTACTCAGACCGGATAGAGAGCCGGTACAACCAAAACAAACATGGCTTCAATAAAAGAGCTCAAAACTGGTTAATTTTGAGATCACGACAGACAAAAAAGACAGCAGCGTCATCATAGATGGTGTGAAAGACCTCTAAACCAGAGACGGTGTCACCATGGTGAGTGTGTCTCGCTCGGTTTGTCAACTCCACCTACTGGTTGCTCGTATATTACAGCGTTTGGGTGTGTAACGTCGCGTCGCGTTAATTTCAGGGGACGCGCACAAACGACACTTCAAATCAACGCAAGCTACGCGTGGCAGCCATTTTAAACACACATACGTGTCGCTAAACAGCAAGTATATTCCGGCCCTTAGTTTCCATCCTCGTGTCTGCAGGTCCTTACCTCAGAATTTGAAAACTTTCAGCTGAGACAGGAAAATGCATGAATGCAGCCTAAAACGGGTTTGAGGTATTTTTCATGAGGAAATAACAATATCATGTGGCTCTAAAAAGCTCTAAAAAGATGATTTTCCATGACATGGCCCCTTTAAGAGGCCATCATTTCTTTTCCAAATTTGCTATTGCAGCTTTAAAATCCAATATGGCTGCCTTGAGCATAAAATCTGATGATAGCTGCAAAATGAGCCAGTTATTTCCACATTATCAGAATAAACCAACCACATACGCTTATTGCACAACTGTCTCATTGTTCTTACGGTGTTTATATTCATCATAATCAGCTTGTTTTGCTAACAACAGCTATAGCTCTGAACTAGCTGCCTTGAACACTGATAATTTGTTGATTTATCCCCAGATTTGAGCAAATTACTGATGCTACCTATGGCGAGTCATGGTGGTGACCTCACAGCAAGGAGGTTGCAGGTTCAACACCCAGCTGTGACCTTACTGGCGAGGAGTCTCCTTGTTCTCCTCATGGCTGTGTGGGTTTTCTCAGATCAAAAACATACATGTCAGATTAGCTGACTGCACTAATTTGCCTGTAGTTATGTGTGTGTGTGTGTGTGTGTAAAGAGATGTCTCATTTGTCTGTGTCCCTGTGATGGTCAGGACACCTGCAAGATGTCCATTTCCTCTCATCTACTGACCACTAGAGACAGACTACATCTCCCTACAACTGTTCCTGAGATGAAGAGTGTAAAAAATTAAGTAATAAAACATTAAATTATAAAACTTGCAACAAAACACAAAGAAACTACAGTATTTTAGAAAATAACCTATAAGTCTCCTGGGATCCAGCGTCCCCTAAAGAGGAATTTGTCTTCCTTAACTATAATATTTTATTCTCTTCCTATGGAATTGTTTTTATTTTTTAGGAAAACTGAGCTTTCATTTGTTTGTTATGTTTGTTTTTAGTTTTTTAAAAAGAATAATTGACCTTTTTCACACCAAATAAAATCAGCGAATGTCCCTCTGGAACATTTAGTAAAACTCCTGAAATTGTTATTTAATTAATGAATATGTATTAATTTAAATTTATTTAAAAAATCCCAACTATATGTGTTTTTTTATTAAGTTTAGTAGGTTCTGCTTTAACTGAATAGATATCAGAAATGAAAAATGCAGGTCACATCATCTATCTGACAGAATTTAGAGTTAAATGTCAGAAAAGTGAAACACCCACCTGGTGTCTCTTTTATGAAATGTTTTAGGTTTTTTGTGACGTGAACATCAGATCAATTCCACTTCAGCTCCCAGAACCTGTTTGTTGATCTCCAGTAGACAAACCTTGACAAACCTCCACATTGGCTCTGTGTCTCTGTTTCACTGGATGTGTTTGTGTGTCTGTGTTCCTGGAGGCTCCACCGACCTTCAGGAATGCTCCGCTGCTACACCCCCCCATCCTCCCCTGGAGCAGCTCAGCGGCCCATCGGGGGGCCTCTCCACTAATTAGGGTCACTAATTGGAGGTCGGTTAGGGGCAGAGACCCCTCCACACCTGCGTGGTCATGTGACTGTCAAAGAGGTGCGCAGGGTCAAAGGTCGTGCAATTGGGGTAGCTGTGGGGGGTGTTGGATTAGTCTGAGTGAGCAGACGAAGAGAAGGGCTTCACAGAAACATGGAAGGCAAAAAGACAACAGACAGGGTAAAAATGGACTCCCTTATAGGGTTACGCAATCGCTTCAAGTTCTCTCTAGAATTCACTCACAGAGCACAAACTAAAGGTCAAAGTGGCCCATTTGCATAAACAAACATTATTAGAGCATCCCGCCCCTTAACATGTGTCTGTCACAAGCCGCAGCTCCAAAATGAAAGGGCTCTGTGCACCAAATTTAAGAGGATGTAGGAGAAGAAACGTTAAGAATTAGGGGCCCGATCAGAGGTTAATTGTCAGGTGACCCCGAGGACCGAGGGTTCTGCGGAGGCCCCAAACCCACCTGCCTCTCTCAGCTTGTGTGGACTAAGTGATGTCCCCTTGTTTTGACATGATTCACACAAGCGTTGGGCTTTCGCTCGCCCGAAAAGTTCACAGCTGCATTCCTGAGAACCAAACTGACCCAAACAGAGAGAGAGAGAGAGAGAGAGAGAGAGAGAGAGAGAGAGAGAGAGAGAGAGAGAGAGAGAGAGAGAGAGAGAGAGAGAGAGAGAGAGAGAGAGAGGGAGGATACTTTTAATTTTCTGATGGAGTCAAATGTGATAAATTACCTTACCTTCTGGTTTCCCCATGATAGAAATCATCAGTAAAACATGTTTGGAAGTTTTTGATTTCCTTTTAGCTTTTCATTTTCAATGGGACCATTGGGAGGGCCCCGTGTCCCCATTTGATTGGGAACCGTTGACATGTTGCATATTTCACATTAAACAGTTGATCTATTAGTTAATGTTTCGTGTCAATTATAAGAAACTTCTCTTGTCCTTCGTTTATTTATTAAATGAACACAACAAAGTATAGAAAATTGTGTGTGATTGATTCCCTTTTTGCAGAAACAATGATTCTTGGCAGTGACTCTTCTGTCAAAGCATGATTAGTAGGGATGAGCGAGTACACCACTATCTGTATCTGTTCAACCATCTAAATGATCTGTATCTGTACTCGAAGTGGGTGGGACCTAAACCGGAAATGGGCGTGGTTAAACTGGAAGTGGGTGTGGCATAACTCAGTCCATTATTTTAAGTCTGAAATTGATATGGATTGATCACAAGTTGCTATATGTATTGTTTATTTGAAAACTATTTACAGATCAGCCTCAGAATTGAGATTCAGTGTTTTTGATCACAATAGTAAAGCAACTATTACAATAAACTCAGAACATGAATAGTAAAGTGCATGAATGAATATAACTGAACTCATGCAGTAGGAAATATCAACTACTAGAATAAGACACAACTTTTTAATTTTTTTTAATTTTATGATCAAACTATTTTTTTTCTAAAGTTCTTGGTATTTTTTCCCCACACAAAGTTAAACAAAACAATGTTGATTAAGGTGTGTGTGTGTGCGCGTGTCTGTGTGAGAGAGGGAGAGAGAGAGGTTTTTCTATGACCAAATAGTCCTGTGCCGTATTTGAAGAGAGAGACCAACGCGATACGAGCCGTTTTCAGCTCTCTTGTCAAATGCACCGCTACGAAACAAGTAACTTTAAATGTTACACAAACTGAAAAAGAGGCGAGCTGAAGAAGGGAGTACAGATTACTGAAGCAACGTGACGAGAGAGAGCTACAAGCACAGTCACTGTCGTGTGTGAGCGGAGCAGCACAGCTGCCTCCCGGCGCTGCAGAGATGGTTTTGTCTGTAGGTAGGGGCGGGCGCTCTGTGTGACTGGCCAATCACAGAGCGTAAAGACAGCCAGTTACCCAATGAGGATTCTCCTTCCACTCGAACACAGATAATCATGAATTTTACTCGTTTAATATTCGTACTCGTCAAAAATGCATTATCCGTACCGGATACTCTTGTGAAACGAGTATCCGGCTCATCCCTAATGATTAGTTACCTTATATATGAGGTATAACATTGCACATGTAATACAGCTAAACGTATTAGCCCTGCAACATTCTCAGGTTTTCTTTTTGTTGTTTGGTGTATAGAATGAGTGCACTTTCCCTCCGTAACCAGGATAAAACAACATATGCTGGTCATTTTAACCCTGGCTTCTGTTGGACACGTAAGCATTGCGTAATGTCCGTAATGTGTCATAATTGATTCAGACCTGAGCTTCACTGGTCACATTAAGGCTGTAACTAGATCAGCGTTTTATCATCTTCATCAAAGACTCAGAGGTCTCATGTCCAGACCAGACCTAGAGAAACTCATTCATGCGTTCATCTCCAGCAGGCTGGACTATTGCAGTGGTCTTCTGTCTGCTCTTCCCATAAAAGCTGTGAAGCAACTGCAGCTTATTGTGGGCGACGGTGGCATAGGAGTTAAGTGGACGCCCCACAATCGGAAGGTCGCGGGTTCGCGTCCCACTCGGTCTGTCGCCGTCGTTGTGTCCTTGGGCAAGACACTTAACCCGAATTGCCTCTGTTGGTGGTGGTCAGAGGGGCCGATGGCGCAACAATGCAGCCTCGCTTCTGTCAGACTGCCCCAGGGCGGCTGTGGCTACTCAGTAGCTTACCATCATCAGCAGTGTGTGAATGTGTGAGTGCATGCAGCGTCTTTGAGTGTCCTAACAAAGCGCTATATAAGTTCGATGAATTATTATTATTATTAATTATTATTATTATTCAGAATGCTGCTGCTAGAGTCTTAACAAGAACCAAGAGAACCGAGCACATCACTCCTGTTCTTAAATCTCTACACTGGTTACCAGTAAACTACAGAATTAGTTTCAAAGTGCTTCTACTAGTTTATAAATCACTCAGTGGCATGGGGCCAAAATACGTGTCAGATCTCCTTCCTGTATATCCACCAAGGGGGAACCCGTCTTTGTCACAAATGAGGCAAACACGGAAGTGGCAAAAATTGCAGTTCTCCCCTCATCCACTGGGGGTGGGTCCAGAAGTGAGCAAGTCCTCATAGACCCCCATGTTAAAAATGCCAATTTCACAGCTGAAAAAAAGATCTTTACAGCCTGGTTCAATTTTCCATTTTGTGTTTAATAGGTCTAGTTTATAGTCCTGACAACTCTGAGGGGGGTGGATTTTTTTGTAACTCTTTCGTTTAGGTGTAATAAAATGCTTGAAATTATGAATAATTAGATTTGATTGACAGGAAGCATGAGCGTCAGAGCAAGCGTTAGAGCTAGCTTCAGAGCTAGCATAAGCAGCTAGCTCCAAGGAAGGCCTCAGCCTCACGTTAATAGATGTTCGGCCATTTCAACTCTGAACTTTAGTTGTGTTTTCTGCGTGTTCGTGTTTGGATGTTAATCATGGAATTATTTGGACAAAGAGGGAAAGCTGTGGAATTATTTGCACCAAGAGACCATCCAAGAAGTCTCTGCTTCATTTTTATCAGTAAGTAAAATTATATTTCTGTACTTTATTTCGCTGGTTGAATAGGGGAAGATGCTTTGTGTTTAACATAACACTGCTTGGTCAAAGATGGGTTGAAATATGTGTTCGTGGGGCTGGCTGGGTACCGTAACTCGAGCTAGGTAAGCTAACCGAGGCTAGCTGAGGCTTCGGGACGAAGATCCACGAGGTCATCGCTGCAGAATGGAGGTTTGCCGAGTTTGGGCAACGTGCCTCTCCTTTTACCAGCAGCGGCCTGCGATCAGAGATCCGCGAATGTGCCGCTTAATCCTTGCGGAGGTACGCAGTCCAGCGAGGCGGGCGCCCGACCTCTCTACACACAGGCAGCCGCACACTCCCTTCTCCCGAGGGAGCTGGGACGCGCGGCTGCTTGACTACCGTCTGACGCTGTGGTTGTAGCCTGTGGAACTCTCTGACGGAGACTACAGAAACAATCCAGCTGTTTGAGCTGATCTCGTTACACTTTGGAGTCGCTCAACTGCGTTTCTCTCGCTAAAAGCGCCCGAAAAACTCCACTAGCTTCGAGTTAGCATGCCGCTAAGGTCCCGCTGATCTGCCCCGGAGTGGAGCGGAGCGGGACATCGTGTAAGCAGCCAGCGCGCACGGCTCCGATCGCAGCGGTCTGAGGCTCTGCTTGTATTTTTACAGTCCATATTACAGCTCCACAGACGACCAACGCTGCTGCCTCGCACGGAAGCCAGACAGCTGCGTGGTTCGCTGTCTCGGTTCTCCATCTTAGCTTCGTGTGTTAGCTCAGTTTAGCTTCCTACATTGGTTTTGTTATCTCCAACCCTCACTGCCCCACCCTCAGCTCCACCTCTTTTCCCATTTATGGATTGTCTGGACGTGAAGAAGCGTGTGTCACGGCCAAAATGGAGGCGGTGGGAACCTCCCATTTTGCATCATTCTGAATATGTATTTCCAAATGGGCGGGCTATGTCCATAGATTTATATGTCGATGATATCCACCCAGCAGGGCTCTGAGATCCTTAGGAAGCAGTCAGCTGGTAGAACCCCGGGTCAGAACCAACAGGGTGAAGCTGCTTTTAGCTACTATGCTGCACACAGATGGAATCAGCTTCCTCATGACCTCAAACGTGCCCCAACTCTAGTAACTTTTAAATCAAATGTGAAAACGTTCATGCATTCATATGAATGAATGTTTCTTATGCTGCACCTTCTGCACTGTAACTGCTCACCCTTTGTCCTTTTCTTTTTAATTTATGAATCTAATTTGAATTTGTATGTATTTTAATTGTGCTGCCGTGTTGATTTTATTGTTCTTGCCATTCTTGCTAAATGGAAAGCACATTGAATTGCCTTTGTGTATGAAATGTGCTATATAAATAAAGCTGCCTTGCCTTGCCTAAAACTTAGTATGAAGCTAATAGCTGCCATTATAGTCAATGTTTCTGTTTCCACCAGCAGTGAAGTGGCGTGTTTTGGACACGTCCCAGAAGCATAGTGTCATGTCATGCTGCTAAATTTGCATTTTGGGTTTATTTTTGTATTCACTATATGCTTCAAGAATGCGTCAAGCGTGGAAGTCAAACACGGGAGCAGTGCAAAACATCTGACAACTTTCAAAATAAAAGACATACAGATTTCCAGGTAATTATCTAGTAAAGAAAACGTCATTACCTGTGATGCCTCCATGACCAGAACAGCAAAAACAAACAAAAAAAACCCAGACCTTTTGGACACATGCTGCCATCTTTGTCCTGCTTGTTATTGTGTGAACTGGAGATATCATGCATGGTCTTGCAATTCTCTGGTGATTTCGTGACTTTGCAGCAACCAGATGCATGCAATGTTTTCATAGCTATTTTGTCGGAAGCGCTCCTAGTAGGAAGTGATGCACTGATGAGCTTGTGGGGAAAACACATCTAATATGTCATTTACTGTTTACACATTTGGTGGATAGTTCGGGATACATTTTATTTACCGTATTTAATATTGACATGGGTCTCAGTAGTGTGTGGAAAGTCCTTACACAGCTTGGCTCCTCCCACTCCTGCTGGTCACCATAGAAGCATTTTTACTGTGCAATGGAGTTTTTCTGTTTTCTTTAAGATGTGAATCTTAGAAAATATTCATCTGCAGTATTTTTGCAGTATTTTGCAGTCTTCAAAAATATAATTTTTACTGCAGCATCTTTTTTTCTGGGCATATTTGGAAGGTTTGTGCACATAAAGAGTTTTAGAGAGTAAAAGTGTGAACAGAAAATTAAATTAAAATGAAAAAGAGGAATAACCTAACAGGCATTCATTCCGTATAATAGTAGGTGACACATATTTATATTTGGTGGCATTGTGGGACACAGTCCATGTGTATTTGTGTTCCCATTTGAAGTCGTTCACAGAGGTGAATACATTTCCGTTTTCGTGCAAATCTGTGCAGCTCGTGACTTTTATTTTTCAGTCTTTGCCATAAATCTGAGCTGTGATGCAGCAAGACGAGAGGCCACAGTCCTCCACGGTTTCCACTGACGTCTCCGATAATGCTGCCAAAATATTCTTTTCAAATCTCAAATCTTTCTATTTAAACTGGATGGAACTCAAGGTTGCTTCTCTTGTCCTCTCACCAGAGCACGCAGACGAGCCAGATTTTGCTTCACTGTCTTCTTTTTACATCTCTGGTTATTCAGCCTTTATTCAGAACGCTGGCTGTGATATCATGTGAAAACAAGCTCCTGGTGCCGCAGGAACGTTCCAGCTTTTTTTATTGTCTGATTGAACTCCAAGGTGATTTGATATCTTCTGTAAGAAGCTTTTATGAAGAACTCGTTCCTTTGTTTTTTGTTATTTTGATTAGATTAGAAGTGATCAAGGACACGTGATTTGTTTAGGGAAAAAAGCATGCAAATTTGTCACGAATAATCTATCTAATCTTAGAAAATTCATCTTCAAATCCAAATCTACTTTTTCCTCTTCCTGTTTTTTTTTGTATTGACGGCTTAAAGCATTTTATCAAAATCTCAATAAACTGTCAAAGAATTCACAGAACGCTTCTTAATTAGAAATTAGACGTAAGATGAAAATTTTAATTTATTTGAGGTCATGAAAGTGCTTTCATAAAGAGGATAGGTGACTTGTAAAGAGCAAACTGAGGCATTTATCTAAAAGAAAACAGAACGATGAGCGAGTGATTGGAGTCTTTTATTACAGCAAGTCCATTTATGTCTTAATGTTGCCACACTGAACTCTTAAGTATCTCATCAAAAGCTTAAGGACACTCATTTCACATGAATAAAGTTTCTTATTAGCGTTCATTTGCTTTTTTTTAATGAACTGATACTTATTTCTAAGAGGCTTTCTTCATAGAAATGGAAGACATATCTGTCTCCTTTGGTTAAAGGTGTGGTGTCAAGTTAGAAACGGTTTTCTTTTGTTTTCTTTTATTAATTGGTTCTTGACAGCAAAACCTTTCAAAAGGGCCTTTCAAGTGCAGCCATGAGGCATATCGGAACTTCCGGGTAATTTTACCGGACTTTCATGGCATGAACGTGTCTCCATTTTACCAGGCGGGCCCAAAAGAACCACTTTCTGGGTCGTTTCAGGGACCAACCGAGTATCTGAATTGGAGTATGTACTCAGAAATGCCCGGTAGAGTAGCTGGGTGTGACTCTGGTTTTAACTCAGTAGGAAATAACATCGGCAGACGTCACCAAACAACCGGCATTTGTAAAATTGGAAGAAAGTAAAACAACGTAATTCACAGGGTTTTGTTGTCTCACAGAGCACCGTAAAAAATGACGTGTCTTCTCGTCATTGAACGCCTCCTTATACATCACACAGCAGCACTCCTGGTCTTCCAAATCGATTAAGTTATGCCGTACTTTGACAGAGTGAAATGTTTCCACACTTCTTCACTTATGTTCTGGACCTGCCTGAAACTACAGCGGTACTGGTGTTCTATTTTTGATGTGCTCTCTAAAATCAGTGGGACCGTTGTGTGATCAGACCCTTTGACCAATTTGGAGTGGTTGAGGTGGATGCTTCTTTGGACACATGCCAGCTGGACATGGTTGTCTTCAGTTCTTTGTTGGCTAAGAGACTCGTGCTGTCCAGGTGGAAATCCTCATTCACCAGCGTACGGTCACTGGGTTAATGAAACTGTGTCCCACATACACCTGGAAAAAAAATCTGGCACACCCTGAAGAGGTGATGATTTTAACATTGTTAGGTCATCATTTATGTTGTATTTTGATAGTGTCCCTTTTGAAAATTATTTTGTGATTGTTTCTTCTGTAGGTTGACTGTTGTTTTGTGTCTTGTATATGTCTCTTGTGTACATTTATGATTTGTTTTAGCGTCAATGATGAACCTGATTTGTTCTTATTTTAGTTTTTTTGTATGTGATTGATCCAGCGTAGTGTGGTGGGTGGGGATGGAGGGTTTTGATGTGTTTAAAATATTTAAAATGAAAAGACCTTGTTAAAAAAATTGTGTATAGGGTATTTCGGAATGATCAAATTTAATGGTTGTGTTCAGTTCTCAATGCTTTCAAAGTAATTTATCAGTTACTCCAATAGTTACCTAGTTATAATGACTTCATCTGTGTTTAGGATTGGAAGTCTGAAGCATCCCAGTAGACAAAGACAGTGAACCAGTTCAAACAAACCAGAGCCTCTAAAGTAGACATTAGTTCCTAATCTGTTTTTGATACACTTGTACGTTTCCTGTGGTCACTAGCTTAAAAACGTCTGTTGTGTAAACTTAAGTGATCCTTTTATTTATTTCAGAGCAAGTAGGACCACCAATCAAAAAGGCCCAAACATCATACCACCCTTTCAACTGGATCATCCAAACAGGCGTAGCTTGATCATCGGGATCCCTGGGGGTCACCAAAGCTTGCCCTCATTAGTAACGGGGGTCTCGACCCAGTCCATCACCTTTATTTGTGTTCTCCTCAGTAAAGCCAACACGACCACACAAGAACCCGCCCAGACGGCCACCTATAGCCTCGGAAACTTCACTTTGCTCTTCCATTCACACTTCACATGAGCGCTGCCCATCCGTCTAGTTAGTGAAAAGGGAGGAAGACACACATGGATACAAGGGATCAATTCCTCCTCCCGCCCAGTGATTTATAATCAGAACACACACACACACACACACACACACACACACACACACACACACACACACACACACACACACACACACACACACACACAATAAAAATCCCAGTGAAACATTTTCCGGTGCCCATGCCGTGTGCTTTTCCGGGCTGGACTAGAGGGAACCAGAAAGGGACAGAAGAAAGAAAAGGGAGGAGGAGGAGGAGGCAAGGGAGGACCCCCAAACTCCCCACCCCTCAAACCCCCTTTGCCTTTCAACGGACGTGTGAACAAAAGCCTGGCCAAACTGTCGAGTCCGCAGCCTAGGGTGTTTACTGCTCTTGTATCTATGACCAACAAATCAAGGATGGACCCCCTCGCCGCCCGTACCGCCACGGCTCAGCTACACCCCCCCTTCCCCGTCCTCTCCTCCCTCCCTCTCTCCTCTGCTGCCCCCTTTTCCCTTGAGCTGCCTGCCTGGCTTTATTGGGAACAGCAAATTAAGGAACCATCCATCTGGGTGTGATCACCAATTACGGAGGGAAACTGTCAGCATGCATTAAGGCCTGCAGGGAAGGAGGGCGTGTTGGGGCGGCTTTTACCAAGAGAGGAGTGAGATGATTAAACCTGATTAAAAACTGATTCAAGAATGAAAACAGAGTTGTGTGGCAGGATTCCCTTTAAAAAAATCATTCAGGAAGCTCCGAACATTCGTATCAACTGATTTTTTTCCATTCCTCAAAGCAAACATGTTTTTGTTGGCAGCAGTGATGATGAATAAATGCAGTTTTTGTTGCAAAACTAAATTAAAAAATGAAAGAAAATCCATGGCGGCTCATGGCCGGCCCCCTTTTGTTGCTGCTCACTGGTACAGGCGGTGATTCCCTGTAACACTTCTCCTCCGGCCAGATTTCTCCCAACACAATAGAGCCATCATTAACTTTTTGCTCCATCGGAATGCTGAAAGACCTTGACGACCGAACACCCCCGGTCCCCTCCCCTCGCTCCAACATGCATCCCGAATTTTCTCTTTGCTCACAGGTTTTCCAGGTCCGTAATTGACAAAGGCTAGGTGTGCTCAGACCCAGACGGAGGTAAGAAAAGACATGGGTTAGGCATTTCTGTATTAAAGTGTGAATTTTAAAATTATATTTCCCCATTCAGAGATCATGACCGCCAAAAGGGACGTTGAGATAAATGCGATGAATCTCCTTTTTTAATTATTTCAACATTTGGTCACAGTCACACACCGCTGTTACATTTGTGAGATTGTTTCACAGTTTCTGGGTCATTTTTCCTGTTGCTTTACCTTAGAAATGATGCAAACCTTCATTTTTTCCCTTTTAACATGGAATGTCTGATATCATTGACCTACATCATCATCAGCCGATATTGGCATCAAAATGTAAAATAGGGAATTATCTATAGTGTTTTTTTACTCTTTTAATGACAATGACACGTTTACATACCATGCACATGTATGATAATACAGCAAACCCCTCAGCTACTTCTCCTCTCACTCAAAATATTAAGATATAACAGATCTGAGGTTTAGTTTTTGAGATATTTTTGTTTGTTTGGAACAACTGGCCTAACTTAAATTGAAGTAATTTTCATATTTTGCACAGATAATGTTTAAGGTTTAAGTATAAATGACAGAAGATGTGTGATGTTGGTTTAGATTTTCTCTTTATGTGATGATGGTACCTCCTGCATGTGTATACTGGTATCGGTTTATATCAGTATCAGATGTTAAGTGTTAGGCAATTTATCGTTATATTGGATATTGTTAAAAAAGCCAATATCAATTTTCCCTAATTTGAAGGTAACTCAAAATCAGTCTCAGATAATGTTGAATGGACACATTTCCACCGTGCTCCACTCAGGACCTCCATAAGCTGCTACCATGGTAATAAACCACAAACCTGGACTCTAACCTTTAGTTATGCAGAATAACCAGCCAACTGAGCTCTCAATAAGCACCTGTATGACTTGCTAAATTCCTGCAAAGACCATCCACATTCTGACAGTTATTTCTGGTCATTATCCAGAGTGACGAGGTCTCAGACCCTTCAAAGGAAACTAAATGAAGCTTCACAGGAGTAGCCTACATAGTGGAGGTTTCATCATAATCTGGGGCTGTTTTATTTCCTCTGGTGCTGAAAATGCTAAGTGTGTAACCTTAACCCTAATAGATACCTGTAAAAAAGAAAAATAAGTAAACACACACACACACACACACATGCACACACGCACACACGCACACACACACACAGGCTTTTAATTATTTGTTGCGTTCCTTTCCATTCTGGCTTTGCACAAAAAAAACCCCGACCTCCACAAGCAGACAATTAAAAATGAAAGTCCTTCAAAAGCTTTAGATTTAGACATCGGTGACATTTAATTTACGTTGCTTTGTGTGATGAAAAAAAGAGATAATGTCTTCACCAGGTGTGCAGGAGGATATGTGTCAGGAAGCTGAGAAAAGGCTGGTTTCCACATATGATAACGTGCATAATTAAATACTGAAATATTCATCCACACTGGGTCTTTCTATATCTCTTGTTTTTTTCTGTCAAAACACCTTTGGATCACATTTAATCCTTGTAGTATAATCTAGATGGATCTGAACTAAATCTAAAACTCATCTGACTAATAACGTTTGTGCAAGGATGAAAGTTAACAACTAAAAACAAGCTGAGCTTAAAGGTTTAGCAGTAAGTGAACCTTCTGGGTTAAAATCTCATTTTTACTTCACAGATGATGATTTAAAAATAAAACGCAGTTATTTTACGCTGAATTCTTTAAAAGTGATGCATGCAGATCTTAGCATTGTGATTCTTTTTCTAAGACCTTTGCTAAAACGAACTGGGTTAAGTCTGCAGATCTCCTCATGTTTCATAAAATGACTTGAGTCTGTTTATTACACGGGTAACGGTTTTAAAGCTTGGTGCAGGCTGCAGGATAAAGTGATGCAGAGCCGAGAATCCTGACCTGTGGGAGTTTTTGTGCAGAAATGTGTGCAGGTGCAGATGGTTTCTATGTGATGTGTCACTTTGAATATGTGCTCTGCTGGTGCATCTGAGGATGAATGTGTTAATGAGTCATTGTGTGTGTGTGTGTGTGTGTGTGTGTGTGTGTTAATTGGAGGCCAGGGTCAGTGGAGTGAACGAGTTGAGGGACTCTGCAGTTGTTCACCAGCCAGTTTACCAGGTTGAGTGAGTTTGTTAGGAGTTTTTTCTTCTTCTTTTAGATAATTTCTACAGGAAGGGGTGTGGGGGTGTGTGTGGGGGTGACAGGGGGGGTTACCAGGACTAATTAGCACTAATTGAATTGAATGTGCTGATCAGATTGGAGGCTGTGGAAGTAATGTGAGTTGTCACAGTAGATAAGGCTGCAGAGTCCAAGAGTGTCCGCCTCATGTGAGAGTCTGTAACATAGCCTGTGAGGGGGCAACAGCCCCCGCTTTGTGTCCACCACAAACCGGGAGCAAGGAAGGCACAACAGCCCCAGAGTGACAGGTCAGACAGGGGTTGGTGTTGGAGCTGACAGTGATGAGAGAGAAGAGTTTAGGAACTACTGAGCTGATGCCAAACTGTAGGGAGGAGAAAATGACTTTCAGGTGTGTCAGAACTAAGATGGTTTCTGAACTAAAATCTGGATTTCCCAAAGTGTAGGGCAACATGCTGGTGAAGGTTCTCAGTCACATGAAGGCAACTGGACTTCTTTGGTTTCTTGAAGACGTTTCGCTTCTCATCCGAGGAGTTTTGTCAATTCTGAGCAGAATATGGGAGCTTGTTTCTAAGCTTGACCCTCCCATATTCCAGTCAGAGTTGACTAAGCTCCTCGGATGAGAAGCGAAACGTCTTCAAGAAACCAAAGGAGTCCAGTTGCCTTCATTAAAACCCTGTTGGATTAAAATCTGGATAAAAAAAACAAGTGGATCTTCTGCACTCTAAAACTTGACTTGGTTAAATGTATTGTGGACGTTCTTTACTTACAAGTGCATCACCTAAACCATTGGTCTGCATAACTGTCAATCATGGTGAAGCCAATCCTGGGCTAGTTTTCACTTCCACACGCAGAACAACCAGCTCAAACCTGCTCACTTCTTCTCTATCACGTAACGCAAGCACCTGTTGGACATGTTGGTGTGTGGGTTTGGGTTTGTCTTCCACTTTTATGTAATTGAAATAAAATAAAAATGTATCTAAGCATAAAAAATTGGTTTAATCAAGGTCATTATGTGAAAAAGTAGAATTTATGATAAGCTGTTAAGCTTTATGCTGTTTCCACAGTAATACAATACACCTGCATGACATGAGGCACGACTAATGACTTATAACACATTCCCTAACAATTCAAACAAAAGGCTCCTACTTGTTGAAAATAATTCTGTATCCATTCTGATTTCTTTATACTTTACTTGCAAAGAGCTGAATCTTTTGGCAATCCTGTAAAATGATCTTGATTCAAATTTTGTTACATTTTTTGAACGTCTTTTAAAGTTTTGAAGTGTAAATCTTGTACCCGAACGCAACACTCCGTGTTAAAAAAAATAAGGAAAATAGGAAAGCAAAAGTAAAATCAGACCTGAAACAGGACCTGAGAGATGATATTAGTTAGTGCAGACCAGCTTATTTGTGCTAAAAGATGATTTCATGCATCAAATTCTGTTTTATATTTATTCAAAGAAACCATTATTAACAAACTGAAAAATAAAATGGCTAAAGTGGAAATTTGAATGATTTTAAGGAAAAAGTATCAAGCAAAGTTTAAAAGATTAGGAGAAAGTGCTGCTTGGAAACAACATTTATATGTGTGAGGTGAATCTTTGAGGCTCTGCAGTTTTAAATTGCCCCTAGGGGATAAATAAAGTCTTTCTGATTCTGATAAAAAGAAGCATTTTAAAGACTAAAACCATGAAAGCAGTGGCGCCCCCAAAGGGTGGCTAGGAATGGGCCATGGCCCCCCTGGAAGATTTTTGGCCACCCCACTGGTCCAACAGGGAAGACACCCTCCTTAATGGATCACATTCAAGTTCACATAAAACATCTTCTTTATTCAAGACTTAAATGTTAAAGAAAAAAAACAAGGAACACGTTGATTTTAATACAATTCTTTTTTCTTTTTTAAATATCACAATTTAAATATACATTTTTGTCACGCAGGATCACCATTTATAAAAAAAGGAATAGAAATCCAAGACAGCTTTTGTCCATTTTTTTGTTGAAACAAGCAAATTAAACTGTTTCAAAATGCTAAAACAATTAAAATTGAAACAATAACTGAAAAAGCTGCGTGAAATTTAGCTTTTATTTTCAAATTTTTTTATTTTTATTATTATTATTAATAATATTTTTTCCCTCTAATGCAGGGATTGACGCCTTCACACCAACGTGCAGCAGGACAATTGGACAACAGCACAAAAAAGGGAGAAAAGGCGTGAGAAAGAGGGAGTGAGAAGCAAAGAGCGGCTGTGGGTCTTTCCCAAGCCTGCAGCAGTCCAATTAATCAGGATTTCTCCCACTGCACATCTGACTCTCTCTCTCTCACTCTCTCTCTCTCTCTCTCTCTCTCTCACACACACACACACACACACACACGCACACACGCACACACACACACACACACACACACACACACACACACACACACACACACACACACACACACACACACACAGCAGCTGTGCACCCGGTTGGTGCTACCATGGGAGGGGTTAAGTCTTGTCAGCATTGATGAAAGTGGGCCGGAGATGTGTGCACGTAAATCTGAGCGCGTGCGTGCAGTTGTGTCCATCCACACGTTTCTGTGTAGTGTGTGTGTGTGTGTGTGTGTGTGTGTGTGTGATGGGGAAAGGGCAAGTTATCCATGAGGTGGGCAACCCAGGGCACGCAGATGTGTGAGTGTGTAGCGCTAAGCCCTGGCGAAGCCCACTGCGAGGGGTCAAGACCTTTACAGAATCAGCGCCTCTGCATGTCAGGACTAATGGACGGGCCCCACCAGCTGCACCAGGAGGAGGAAGAGGAGGAGGAGGGAGATGAAGGGGTGAGGTAAGGGAAAAAAGAATCAACAACTTCCTGGATGGGAAGATTTGGAAGGGATGGTGGGAGGAGAAATAACTGAGATGAGGAGAGGAAAAGTTTTAGGAGAGGGAAAAGGAGGAGGGAATGTTTTCTGAGCAAAGTTTAGAAGAGAAGTGACTGAAAAGGAGAAAAGAGTAGAAAAGGAAAAGAAGATGAAGAGAAAGAAATGGATTATGAACATCACACACGCTGAAAAGGTAAGAAATAGAAAACGAAACCAGCAAATGAGAAACCAGAGGAGATGGAAAAGAGGGAGGAGTGATGTGATGGAGGGATGAGAAGATGGAGAGACTCAGAGGAGGGAGAAAGGGGTGTGGTCTTAGAGATTAAAACTACTTTTAGAAATTTTGGCTCTTTTTTGAGTCGTATCTTCATTTCAAATTTATTTGATCAGTTCAATTAAAAGTATTTTAATATTAAATAAAGTTTCTGCACAATTACAGGAATTTAATGTTCAAAATGAACAGTTTTAGAAAAAAAACGAACTAAAACCAGTAAATTCATTATTTATGTAATAAAAATGCATCAACAGGTGCTTTTCAGGAGGTGTGGACGTTACTTTATTATTATTATTATTATTATTATTATTATTATTATTATTATTATTATAGGTATTTGTTATTATTATTTTATTAAACTACTTTTTCTGCTTCATAATTTTGCCTCTTTAATTGAAAAAAAATGTTTCAGTTTGTAAAATTCATTCAGTCCGTAAAAAAAAATGAAGAGACTAAATTTTTAAAGTGATTTTTAGAATAAAAACCCAAATCAGTATTTTAGGCCACTAAACATTTAATTATCAAACTTTATTTAAAAAAGCCTGATTTAATAATTTAAAAAATAATACTTATATTTAAAAACAACGAATTCAGTGAAAAAGAAAGATTTATGAAATGATCTTTTATTTAAACCTTTAGTTTTTTTAACCTTTAGATTAATTCTAATGTATCGATGCACAAATTAAGACATCAAATTAAAAACAGTTATTTACAAAGATAAATGTTAACCATTCAATTAAATTATGCAAGTAGTTTTATTTATTTATTCACCTTTTTCTATAGAAATGACTAAATGAGACTTTACGCTGTGACAAAAGTTAGAGTTCGTTAAAAGATTTTATTTGTGTTTTTTCAGAATCATTTAGTGACATTTTTGTATTTATATATTTAATAAAAACTTCAAACTGAAGCTGATTTTTAATCATCCTCGAGTAAAAAAAAATTCTTCAGTATGAATTTAATGAGAGAAAAGTGATAATTATAAACTATTATTTGGATATAAAAATGTATTTTAGATAAATAGTTTTAATTTGGACGTGTTTAACATAAACAGCTGAGTTTATGTTACTTAAAATTTCTATTTTGATCATTTTTGTTCTTTTTTACCAAATAAGCAAAACAGTAAATGGTACCAAATGTAACAAATCAACATATTTAAAAGAGACTGAGACTAAATTATTGGAATGTTCTCAAACGTTTTGTGCATAAGAAAGGAAAATTGTTGAAAACTTTTAAATGTTGCTCATATTTCCCTCTGAATAAACGTTTAACAGGTCTAACAGCTCGTTTAAAACCAAACATCACAACAAAAAGACGTCTAAAGAGCATTTTTGGTCTCCTAAACACAAACTGAACCTTTCCTTAATTTAAGATTTTCAATTATTTTTTCTTCTGCTTCATTAAAGTTAAAGAACAGAACAAACAAATTGGATTTTTAAGTCACGGGGATTTTTATTTTTGTAGCAATTTAAGCAATCTAACAAACAAACAAATGAACGAGCATCTGCTGCTTTAGTGAAATGCAGAAAAAACAGATTTATTTTATTTTGCGTGTTTGCTGATCAGGGCTCTAACTCTGTCCCCTCTTGACTCTTCTTGGTGATGCAGCAGGAGGTCATCATCCTGCAGAGACTTGCAGTAAAACCATTTAGTTGGTCATATAATGATCCACTAATGAGAAATAAAATGAAAGGTGGGGTAATCAGACATGGAGGTGATTTTAATTTAAATGATCAAATATTTTTATATTTTATGGTCAAGCAAAAAAACTATAATCCTGACCCAGACAGACAGCTGCTGGTAGAACAGAGTCAGTGTGTGTGTGTGTGTGCTCAGCTGCAGACAGTATCAGTGTGTGTCTATGATGTTCAGGCACCCAGCTTCCTCTCTGCTAGATGGTGACCAGGCGTCTGTGCCACTCGGTGCCCGGTTCAACCAGACGGCTTCTCACCTCTGACATCATCACTGTGAGACGGTGATGAAGGCCTCAGTGATGGAGGATTCTGACAGCATGTCTGGGGTTTGTTGCACACGCTGTCATTGTTGTTTCTTGACTTAAACGACTGACTGAATCAGTGCAGATCAGCAGAATTCACTCAGCAGCAACAAATCAGGAACAATAAGAGCAAATCAGAGACACGATGATCAAAAAGCTGCAGGATATTGTCGGTTTTACAGGATAAAGAGGGAGTTTTTAAACGTGTTCGGCTCAGGGGACGGGAAGAACCTGTTGGAGAAGAAGCAGAGCAACAAGTGGTGGAGGACAGAGTTAGAGCGACACCTACAGAGCTCACTGGGAAGAACACACACACACACACACACACACACACACACACACACACACACACACACACACACACACACACACACACACACACACACACACACACACACACACACACACACACACACACACACATTTTACATTTTGCAAACAGCTTACACACTGCCGTGCACAGATAAAAATTGTACAATTTAAAGTAAAAGCACAAGTTCATAGACTTTATAGCTAAACATGTTTTAGAACATTTAGGTTTAAAGCAGCTTAAACTGCTTCAATCAGTGTTTAAAGTCATTTTTGTGTTTTCTACACATTTTATTGCAAATTAGTTCATTTTTGTTCACATGTTGGCACCACGGTTGAACCAGATGTATATAGAAGTGTTTGAAAACTGTTTTTAGTTTCTAAAATAACTATTTGATGGATTTTTTTAGTCTCCATATGTTATTGCACTGAGCTTGACAGAAAATAAAATAAAATCAAAAATTTTTTTTTACTAAACTTTGGAACACCTTTATTAAAAATACTGTGAAATGTTTTTTCTTGTTAGGAAATGAATGAGATACCAGAAATCCGTTTATTTAGGATATGTATTCTTATTTATTTTTATTTAACCATGAAAGACTCGAGATTAAACAAATCTCATTAACAAGACCTACAATTGTTTCTATCTTATTGCATATTTTCCTTTTTTCAAAATCTGAAGCTGAAATTCAAAAATAGTAAAAAAATAAAAGAAAGTTTCTTGAAAAATTGCATCAAAATCATATTTAATTATTTAATAGAATTTATAAAGTTAAATCTTAAGTAAATTCAAACAACAAGAATCAAATTCAGTGCAGAATACGTATTTATATTCATTATGATTACGTTTTTGACCTCAGAGCTGATCTATTTCATCCACATTTCACATTCCTGCAGCAGTTCTCTCCACATTCGAGGGTAGATCTGCTCATGCTGGCGTGCTTAGACCAATCACAGGGAGAATATCGTCACTTACTCTCTCCAATAGACTTGGACATCATCCTCTGGTCTAAACTGAAGCGGAGACAAATCCCCCCCACAGGGCGCTGAATAATCAGGCTGCTATTCTCAGTAACAACTGCCTCATCTACACCTGCAGCCTCAGATGTTCATGTGTGGATTATAGAGCAGCATTTAGAGCTGCAACTTCATGAGGTGATATCAAGTGATGATCACTGTTAAAACAGATAGAATAAAAACAGCTTCTGGCTCTGGAGGGTCGGGGATATCTTTGTGTGAGAATGCTTGTTTTGACTAAACAAAATTGCTCAGAAGCTGTTTTTTGTGGTGGTAAAAGAGGGACGTGTGAGGTAACAAATGGGAGAGTTTTTACATGGAAGTGGACGGAGCCTGTAGCAGCATCAGCATCAGCATCAGCAGCGGGCTTGTTTGTTTGTATTCTACGTACAGTGGAGTCACCAGGAGGCCAGCAGTATCTGCAAGGCTCTTCTGTCACAACTCATCCCGTCTCCATCCTCCAGCACGCTCCGTCTTTCCTGCTCCCCTCCGTTAGATTTAGGCGTGCTCCTCCATGAGTTTCCAGAAATCAAACCTGTCACCACTGAGCAATATTTAAGAGAAACAAAAAACAACTCCCTCCTCTTGCGATTTGTCTCTCAAAATTCCCTTCTCCTGATCCCCCTCCCTGCCTGAGGGCTTCGTCTTCTTGCGAAAAGGTCGCGGCCCCGCTGGCCTCTCGTTGACCCCGGCTCGACCTAAGCGGGATAGCTTCCCTGTCAGCTGCAGCTGTGGTGCTGCTAAAAGCCCGGATAATCCAATCACACAGTCATTAGTGCTGAGTAGGTCCAAGCTGGGACAGGTGAGTGTGCTTTTGTCTGTGTTTGTCTTTTATCTCATAATCTTTCCCTCCTACTTGCATCTTTGCTAATTTTATTTACAAACGCTGCATATAAACCACAATCACAGCCCCCCCCCCACCCCCCCCCAGACACATCATATCAGTGGAGCTGAAATCCAATGATCCGTCACCTCAGCCCGGTTCTGCTGTCAGTATTAAACAAGCTGCTTCATTAAACCTCTGCTTTTTGATTGATGATGGATGCAGATGAGGGAGGGGTTGCTGGGACTGAGAGTTTCAGTTTGACAGGAATGTGCGACTGAATAAACGGATGATGAACGCGAGGTGGGAAAACTAGTCACTCCTACTGTTTCTAAAGAGCAATTAAGATGCTTTGGTGGGTTTTAATTGACTCCTTGTTATCACTTCGTGCCTTTAACCATCACCGTGTGTCCTTTCTAAGCTTAGTGGAACTTGTCTGGCTCATGAAACATTCAGATATTCTGATTTAGCCTCAGTGCTCCACTTCGCTTAATAATAACACTTCCTCACCTCGCTGGTTTTATAATATTCTCCTCATTCTGAGACGAGGATTTCTGTGGAAAAGTTTGTTCTAAGGTGCTTGAATGGCCTCAGTTTGGAGAAACAGCTTTTTTTTCTCATGAGCTAGCTGCTAGTAAGTGCAAGGCCATCTGTGGGGTGTTAAATCTTTACCTGCTTAAGGCGGCTATCTGGAGTTTTCCCCTTTCAGGAATTATGTATGAATTTTTAGAAATCCATAAAAGTGATTGTCTGATCATGTACTGTGATATTATGTAAGCAATACATGTTTATTTTTTGTGCTAAGCCCGCCCCCCTGTCTCATAGAGCTCCATGCAATATGAACTAAGCGCTGGTCAGCATTAACCAATAGCGTTAGACTACTGCTTACGTACAGACATCAGTCACAGAGCGTGCTCGAGCGTTTAAGGACGTACCTCGACTGATGCAGAGTTGGCGACTTTTCTCATGGATAATTAAGTCTTAAAAATATAAATATGAATAAACAACATGAGAATAATAATTGTAAAACGATGTTTTAGCTCTGTTTACCAGCTAGAGGTGCGCGTCCATGAATGAGAGGCGTTGCTTTCGGCCGTAAATACAAAAGTGAAAACGTCTTAAGGTGCAATACATTAGTCAGCCGCTAGATGGTGCAGTCGGATATAAAAATACTCGTTTTATAATCTGCTTTCACAAAAAAATTGAAACCATTGTAGTTTTGGGTTGACTTAGCTAGCAACACTAGTGGATAAGATCCAGAGTTTCCAGGTGTCCTTTAATTGATTCATACGCTAGTTATTTAAACACATTTGCTGTGGTCTCTAGTACCAATGAGTGCCTTGTGAGTTTTAACTACAGATTAACTACAGATTAAAGTGGGTTCTGTCTTATTGAAAAATCTCTATTTGATGAACATGTTCAACTCCTGGAATTCTGTGGTTATTTGAAGGAAAATCAGTGTCACCTATTCATTGCATATCCCTTCTTGCCTGAATGCTGCAAAAATAATATCTAAATAAAAATAATCACTTGTTTATACTATATACTAGTCCTCACTCACAGCTGTTCAGTCAGAACTAATCTCTTTAACCAGTGAGATAATTATTATTCATGTTTTCCTACAGATTTTTACTGTAAAACATCCAAACTGTTCATCTATAGCTGCTCCACAGATTTTTAAGCTTATATTTGATTATTTTGCTAAACATATTTTATGCTTTTTCAAAATGATAAAATCTTAATCCTAATACTAAGCCTAAGGATGAAAACAGGAATCAGCCCTTCGAATGCCCGTCATGTGATTCAGTCAGAAAACAAAGCTAAAGGCACTCGAGGATTTATTAAAACTCGTAATGATCAAGATGCTTTGCTTTCCTGCACAAATCACACAGCATGCAACATCTACAGTAAAACTTAGGGAGGATTTATTTATTTATTTATTTTTTAGGTCAGATTATTTCATTTGGTGTAAGCGTCACATGGCTTCAAATAAAAGCTGAGAGCAGATACACTATTTATATCCTTCAAAATGAAACGGCGTAACAAACATTGTAGATTCAGTTCAGAAGGGCGGCTTAGTGCAGGGCACGTGTTTCGTGTCCTCAGATGGCCGCCAACTTGAACTTTCACCATCAGCCTTTAGTGCAGCAACGTCAGATTAAAACAACATTTCAGCGTCAGGCAGAAAGATTGGATTCAACATGATGACTGAGTCTGGAATGAAATTAAAATGCCTGATGGGAAATACATGCTGGGTGTACAGGGTTGGATGGATGGATGGATGGATGGAAGGATGGATGGATGGATGGATGGATGCATGGAAGGATGGATGGTTGGGTGGATGGATGGATGGATGGAAGGATGGATGGATGGAAGGATGGATGGATGAATGGATGGAAGGATGGATGGATGGATGGATGCATGGAAGGATGGATGCATGGATGGATGGGTAATGAATGGATGGATGATGTTTGGATGAATGGGTGGATGGATGAAAGGATAGATGGAAGGATGGATGGATGGATGGAAGGATGGTTGGATGCATGGAAGGATGGATGGATGGGTAATGAATAGATGGATGATGTTTGGATGAAAGGATGGATGGATAGATGGATGTATTGATGGGTGGATGGATGTGTTGATGGATGATAGATGGATTGATGAAATAATGGATTGATGAAATGATGGATGGACTGATAAATGGATGTGTCAAAATCCTCTCTAACCTTTAAGAGAAGTTCAGTTTTGACAGTAAACGTGTGTGTTATGGTCATCCCTTTCACCCCATCTGTTTTAAGCTCCTCCTTTTATTACCAGCTGTTTTTGTTAAAAGCTCTGATTCTGAGGACGCCCGCTCAGACATTCATGCTCTCGACAGACACATCATGGCTCAGTGTTGATCACAGCAGCAAGCACAGAAGATTTATTTATTTATTTTTGACGTTTTGTGTTGCCTGAATTCACTGTGTCTCTAGATGATGATCAAGGTCAAATAACAGACTATTTTTAATTAACTGTGAATGCAAAACACTTTGTGAGGTCAACAACTTTTGTCCCACAGTTTTTCCTCTAAGATGCTATATTTTGAAGTTTTCATGAACATTCATACAGCAAGTTCTTGTTTAGGTGTTTACAACAAATTACCTGCTGTTACCTGCATGAAAGAAATGACCAAATAGTTCACATTGCACTGTAAATCTGCCTCACACAGTACTACTCCATCTTTTGCAGCAGCCCCATTGATCCTTGCAATTATAACTCATCGTAAAAAATCATTATTTGACACTTCGCAGCTCATTGAAACCACTTATTGACTGTTTATGTTGTAAAAGTGCTTGTAGATGAAAGTGTTGCTAATGGGGTCAGTATAAAGTGTAGCATGAATGGGATTACTGTAGATAATAAGATTTGATGCTCCATCAGGTTGTTTGTTCACTGAAGTGTATAAAAATGATAAAGACAACAAAAAAGCCTGATTAGTGAGAAAAAGAGAAGCAAAACATGTTTAATCTTCACAGAGGAAATAGTACACCTAATTTTTAGAAAAGAAAAGATAGTTTAAGCTGTAATGGAAAAAAGGGGAAAGAAATCTTGAAGATTTTCATAAAAACAAATAAACAAATGGGTTTGAAGGGGTTCACGATGGAGTGTGATTGAAAAAAAATAAAAATAACTTCACATTAGTGAAGACTAGTTCTAAAAAGTCTCTGAATATTAAAGAGCAAGTCACCCCCTACCAGAGTCATACTCCACCCACATTTCCTGTTTGAAAAATACGCCACAAGGAGGCGTTGCTTGGTGGACAGAGAGGGCAGAGCTGCAGCATTGAGTGACTAAGACTGCTAATCCCCCCCTCTGAGCCGTTAACAAATTCACACGCACGCACGCACGCACAATGACTCATTAACAAATTCATCCTCAGATGCACCAGCTTCTCTTAGCCGTATTGTTTAAAACCCATGGCTGGGCAGTTGCCTTGCTTTTCCAGCTCCAACAAACAACGGAGGAGCTGCCTATCCCGAGACACTTTTATAGCCCACAGTGGCAGTGCAGCCGACAAATTGTAACATCACAGGGTACCTCTTAATCCTAATTTATGCTTCTCCGTCAGCTCCGTGAGGCAGCGGTGCACACGCATTGACTGAGACATTTTGCCTTCGGACTTCTCCGTCACCTGGGGAGTGTTGCAAAGCGATTCCCCGCCAGGACAACAGAGGGCGTAGTGCTTTTCTGGGGTATCCTGTCATGTATCCGGTCCAAAATAGTGCATTTACTATTGTGTTTATATTGTGTTTTTTGTATTTCAGAGACTTTTTAACACGGACAAAATTGTCGAATTTAAAGGAAACAGTGTCCTGGCCAATCATAAGCTTGCGCTCTCCGTCTCGTTCGACGGATGTTTAGAAAAGTGGGCTCCGTCCGTCCTCGCAAGCCTGTTGAAGAGCCCTCGCAACGACTGATAATGTCGTTGTGTGTCTCCGTACCGTTCTATTCACTAAATTAAACATAAGATCAGTTTTGATCAAAAGATCAGTGAAATCAAAAGTACACTTTAATGTACCTCCAACACAAACTATCACAGTGTCAAACATTCAAGGCTCCTTTAGGACGAGGACTCTGTTAATGATGTGTGCAATTTTGTTTTCCAGAAATGAATAAAAAGCTTTTAAAACATCTCAGGCTTCAAAGCCATTTAGAGGGAGTTCTATCATGGCTTGTGAAGCGTCAAAATACTTTCCTTTATCACCCGAGTGCTGAAAATGAGAGAGATTTATTTTGAAAATACTTCAATAACTCAACAGTTAATTTGGTAAATATTAGGCCTTGGAATCTCTGTTGCACTGATGATGTTTAAACAGTTTATTTTTTATGTACAGTTCAAGATTTTTCTGCTGTTGTTCAAAACTTGCAGCATAAAAACCTTCCTCATTTCCCCAATGTTATTATCTGAAAAATGTGTAATTTTGAACCATTTAAGTGCCGGGTCAACCGTTCGGTTGAGCATATTTTAGTCTCCAACTCTTAATGAAATGTGCACTGTTGGAAATTGAGGAAAATACTAGTAACTAAACAAAAAAATTCTAAAAATATGGGGGTGTTTAAAAAAACAAAACAAAAACAAAACTAAATGATTACTCCATGTCATTATTTTTAATATTAAAGCTGGTGTACTTAGTTGAAATTTTAAAAGTAACTTAAGAATGCTTCTATTTGACCATCTGACCCTGTTTTACGGTATGAGGTAGGTAATCTGTCTTAATTTGTATTTACCCTAAGTCCCTCCCTTGGCCTCTACAGCAAAACGAATAATTTACGTGAGCCTAGAGCGTCGACCAATAGATTTCTGCATCCACAAGAGGGAGCTGTCAATCTACGAGAATGCGCCCCAGTTCCCAGCATGCACTATGCGGTGACGCGCCGTATTCAGCTTAGCACACATTTTTAGTTAGCTTGAATGCTAACTAAAACTGCATTCAATTAATATGAGTCTGTAAACTTCAAGCTAACTGTGGAAGAGGAGGGAGGGGAATGGAAAGAGTCTTTTCTGTATTATATCTAAATGATCAGTGTAGCGTTCAACCATACACTACATCAGACTATTGTTTTAGACTGTTGTAGCATTAGCAGGGGAGTGCTAACGTCACGAGTGCCTGATTCCTTCTGGTGTTTCCCTGCTTGAACACTGCAGATTTGACTAAAACGAGTAATTAGCAATGAAGTGTGAGGAGAGAATTCAGCAGTTATAATCAGGTGTATCTGAGCAGGAACATATCAAAAACATTACTTGTCTGTTAGCGCTACAAGGCTATTTGTATGTGCGGTACGAGGCGTGGCCTTCAGCTGCTTCCAGAAAGAGAGAGGAAGCCGGAGCTATAGCTGTTCAAATTTCAAAATCTCCTCTTCTTCTCCTTAAGGATGTCATACTACAGAGCACAGCTTTAATATTGTTCTTTTAATAATATTATTGGGAAATGTGAAAAACAGAAAGAAAACAGAGCGACCAGTTCCATCAATCTATGCTCATCTGTTCAAAAACCATTTTATTTTTCTAATCAGTGGACAAAGATGTTATCATTCCTGAATAGTAGGATGTTCGATATCATCAGTCTAACATTAATATCGGCATTAAAATTTAATATCGGAAAATATCGGTATCGGTTTTCAGTCTTTTAGTGACACAACCTTTACGTACCATACACGTATTATACATTAAACTCTTCAGCTACTCCTCCTCTCTCTCAAAATGTAAAATATGACAGATCTGAGGTAAAGTTTTTGAGATATTTTAGTTAGTTTGTCACAATTGGTAATGTAGAAATTTGCCTTGTGTAGTGATCATACGGTGTCATCACAGCACGTAGCGATGTGTAGCTAGCTAGCCAGCTAACAAACAACTAAAACAAGAATCTTCACCCATGGCTTGCTTTTCTTATCTGAAGATCTTCATAAAGTTTTATCACCATAGCTGCAATATACAGAAAAAATACACTACTAGCTAATACACACACCTTAGAGTGTGCACTTAGGGAGAATGAGATTCAGCTGCTGTAAATTTGGCACTTTTCCTATTACTAACTTAAATTGAAGTAGTTGTCATTTTGCACAGGAAATGTTTAAATGTAAGCATGCATGATAGGAGATATGTGATGTTAGTAACCTAAAATGTTTTAGTTTTTTTATGAGAGGGGGCATACATCTGTATCGGTTTATATTGGTATCGGAAATTAGGAGTCAGACAATATCGGATATCGGTATAAAAGCCAATATTGAGTATCCCTACTGAATAGTTGAATTATCAAAAAACGTAGGTCAAGTAGTTTAAGCTACACTTCTAGAAATAAACTCTTGGAAGGCAGGAGAATAAATAAAACAGGAAGCAGAGATCTGGAGCTTCTAAATGATTTATCGTAAAAGAACGTGTGTCATCAGCATCATCGTTCGTTGCCACCCATACTCGTCATCTGCTGAATTCTCACCCCGTAATGTGGCTCCTATTGCAGGTGGCGGATGCTTTCGCGGGTCATGAACTTTAGCACGGATGCTAATAGAGGAGTGAAAGCAGCTTTTGCTCGCCCTGCCTGCTTGAGTGACATTGATCTTGGAGTAGAGAGACAGAGTCGTCCCTCAGAGACCTCATGTATGGAGCAAGGCTACATTTTCCTTTTATCACTGTTCCAAAAGGGCACAGAGGTTCACACAACCTTTATGTGTGACATCAGAACCAAAGAGCTGCTAATAATAACTCATTTTAGTTCATCAAAACTCGACAAATGCTTGTGATCAATAAGATATTGTTGTAACCAAGGCGTTGAGGAGCTGGTTCCTTATTTTTTAGTGACTCCTGACAGAGGGGGGAAGGGTTATAGCAGAAACTTCCACTCGCTGCATTCAGCATAAACAGGCTCTGTTCATTAAGAAAGCAGGTTTTTATTTGTGTTTTATTTAGTTCAGTAAAGAGTGGAAACGTGAAGGATGTGGACTCAGGAAGGGGACAGTGCAGCTGGAGGTAAGATTCATTAATACAGACATAAAAGGGAGTTTCACTTTGATTTTGATGAAATAATTTTGAACGTGGAACTGAATAAGTGTTTGAGAAGAACATAAAATAAAATTTCCATAATTATTTAAATGGTAAATAACCATAATCAGGACCTGCGAAACATTTCTGGAGGCCATAGTTTATAGAGTTGTTGGGTGCTGCAGAGAAAATGGTGTGGAGTGAATAAAGGAGGGCAAACTTATCGAAATGTCAACATGAAGCAGAAAAAGAAGAAATGGTTAGAAATTGTAATGGTTCAATGCACTTTATCTTTGCTAAATATTTGATGCAAACATTGATTAACTCTGCAAATTACAAAAATCAGTCAACTTAATGACGTCTATTTTCAAGCTCTAAAAATAATTTGATTTGTCCTTTGAAGAATAAAACTCTCATTTTTGGTTTATTTAATCCTGTAGATTTTATTGCAAAATTTGTAAAAATCAATACTGATGCATGTCTTGGTATAAAAGCAGAAACGTTTTTAGGTGAATAGATAGGACATAATAAGGCAGTAGTGTTTCCAGTGTGACTCTGCTGCACAGAAAGTGAAAAATCCTTCAGCTGTTTCACTTCTTTTCTTTTTTCCGACCACACGTCTTCCTGAACTTCCTCTCCCAGTCACGCTGACAGGATGTGGGACCAGTTTCAGCCGAACACTGAACAATGACCTGTTTTCAGAACTGGTTTCTGTCTTTAATTTGTGACTAAATTCTTTTGATTCTGCCCTCAGACTCTGATGAAGAAAGCTGCTTGTCTTCTGAAGACTGGGACGACATTCAGGTATTTCTGTTCAGTTTCAAGAAGAACAGAATCCTGCTCACATACATGATGTACCTGAACTATTACCAGATTCACTGACATAAACAAATAAAAAACATTGAAAATTCATCACTGCACTCTAAAAATGAAACGCTGAATTTACTTAACCAAGTTATGTCAACTGGTCCCACTAAAATGTAAAGATTCATTTCCATTTACTTTAAAAGTTGCCATATGTGATTTTTTTTCTGGAACATTTTTGCCATATTGCTTAAAATGCTCTTCACGTACCGATGGCAACCAATAAATTAAATGTTTTGTCAAAAAAATGAAAAATTTTGATCAACTTTGAAACATACAATCCTGGGAAAACCTCATCCAATCCAGTGTTGGTCCCCCTTCTAACTGATTGGATCATAAACCATCCATCAAACTGCTCCTCTGAACATGTTCTGTTTGCAAATCTTATTTTAGGAGTTATTTTACATTTTTACTGGTTCTGTCCTTACTGAGAAACGTTTAGGTGACAGCGTTATTGTCTGGGAACAAAGCTAAGGCTCAACTCTGTCGTTTGCGTAAGTGTGTGTGCATGGTTTATGTGAGCAGGCAGAAATGATGGAGTTTAGTTCGTGTTCTGGAGGTTTTGTTGGTGGTGGGGTTTCCCCAGATTGTCATTGGTGCTGAACTGCTGTTATTTTGAAGTTAAGAACAAATCAAGAAAGCTAAAACTGTCTTGTTTTTCACCATAAAAACACCACACGTTATATATGCTAGCATACTAAAATGAGTGGGAGGAGGTTTGGTTTGGTTCAGAGTTGGTTCCGTAAATTTTGACCATAGCAGCTCAGCAAGTGATCTGTGTCGCAAGCCGGTGTTGTACCATTTTCTGCAGCCATCAGATTCTGTGTCTAGGGGTAGCCTGGAGAAAGGAGACAGACCTCTGAATTTTATTTTTCAAAATGTAGCTTGCTTGAATGTCTTTTTCTAAGAATGAATACTGCACCTTTAACATAACAATGTATATTATTCTTGACATTTAAGCCACTAAGTTTAGTGGAACTAGTTGGCATAACTTGGTTAATAAATCCAGCATTTCATTTCTCAGAGTGTGGGGTTGAATAATCTTGAGTTATGGATGCAAATAAAATCATGTTGGTGCCTCAGTCACCTGATAATAAAATAAAATGTGAATAAAAATAGACAGCTTCCATTTTTTTATGCTTGTCTTGTACTTTTTGATTGATTGTTAGTGTGAGATCCTGGAAAAGCAAAGGGATGAAGCCAATATGAGACTCACTGAACTGGAGGAAGGTAAGTAATGACTTATTTATGATCCTCACTTGTTTGTTTGCATGATTTTATGTGGAAAAACTGCAAAACTGCAAAAAAAAAACTCCTGCAAAACAAAAGTAAGCATTTTAAGACAAAAAATGACAAAAATACATTTATAACAACAATTAATTCATTGCTCTCCAATTAATTTAAGGACAGGCACAAAACATCCAGGAAACAGCAGTAGCTCAGGAGGTAGAGCGGGTTGTCCAGTAATTGGAAGGTTGCAGGTTTGATTGTCAGAGAATGCCGCTGTTGTGTCCTTGGGCAAGACACTTAACCCGCCTTGCCTGCTGGTGGTGGTCGGAGGGACCGGTGGCACCTGTGTACGGCAGGCCTCGCCTCTGTCAGTGCGCCCCAGGGCAGCTGTGGCTACACTGTAGCTCATCATCACCAGCGTGTGAATGGGTGGATGACTTATTGTGTTGTGAAGCGCCTTGGGGGGTTGTAGAACCCTAAGAAGGCGCTATACAAATACAGGCCATTTACTATTTCATACATGTTTGAAATGTTTGCACTCACTCCTCACACTCATCACTGAAGTTTCTGAAAACAGCAAAAAAAAAAAAAACCAAACCAAAGGAAAAAAAAAACAACTTAAAAATTAAACCTCAAAACCAAAAATCACTTTTGGAAAACTATAAATAAAACTGAGAAATTGTATTTTGTACAAACAAGACTTTTGATGTTTTCTGGATGATTGATTTTGAGAAGAAAAAAAAGTGTTGAAGTGCTGTTTTTTTAACCTCATGTTTGCATAAAAATGAATAAAGGTCAATAAGAAACCGTTTAACAACTTCACATGAAAAAATGGAAGTGTACATTTGAAGTAATCCAGATGCTTTTGGTTCTTCATTCTAAACCTAATTGAGTCTGAAACCCATTTGCTGTAAAAATCAGCTTCCAATCAGCTCCTGAAGGAGATCGGTGTCCTAGAGATGCAGTTCCAGGTTGAACGCTCCTGCAGGGAGAGCGCAGAGGCTCTGGCTTTCAAAGTAAGTCATGTTTTTTTCATGTTTTTTTGTGTTTTCCCCTCTTTTTAACCTTGTTGTGAAAGTGAATTTATGAAAGCACATTTAAATAATTAAAGTAAAGTAAAAGATCAGAATAAGCCTCTACTTCTAACCAAGGTTAGCAAAGAGAACAACATCCTGAAGAGGAAGAGCCGGATGCTGATGCCGCTGATCCCTGACCTGCCAGAAAATCTGATCTCTGAGAATCTTGATGTGGAGACCGACCTCGCTGTCGATGGTGATGTGGTTGATTTCGGTGGCTGCAGCACCGACGACACGCTGCTGCTTGAAAGTCAAGCTAAAATCACAGGTTAGCTCCACGAGGCATCAAACCCTCAAATGAAAAGCTTCTGGGCACTGGTGCACCACAAAAACATCTGAGCTACGGAAGCAGAAAAAGATTTTTTTTTTATTTTAGAGTGAAAACAAGAGAATCCAGACACTACATTTAGGCTTCAGATTTGGCTAATTTGTGCTTTCTTGCTGCCTTTGTTGTCCAGGAGGTGGACTAGAAATAGGAATTGGAAAACACCAAAAATAAAACATTCATGTTATTTTCCTTTATCCAACAAGTTTCTGAATGTCGTTTTGTCATAATAACCATCTAAAGCCTGGTTCACATGGTAGGACATTCGTGCTGATTGTTGACCAGCTCCTACCCTCCTGATAGTCATAAAGAAGTGCAATCTAACTGTAACGGCTCTAAAGATAATCTTATCAGATAATCTTACCTTGTGTGGTGTGTTTAGAGCGCTCTGGTCTGCTCGGAAGGGTGTTTGGATCGTAAATCTGGGCTTTCAAACACGTCCTGGTCTGATTTTCAGGGACAAACGAAGATGCTGCCTATTGAATGTGACATTTAGCCAATCAGAAAGTGAGGTCACGCTCCTCCTCCACCATGTTTGTTTACTTCAAAGTCACGTTCTATCTCTCGAGATCTCCTGTCTGAGTGGGGAATCTTCCTGAGTGAAAGCGGTTCATGTGTAGTGTGTGGTATGTGTTGAGTTGCTGCTCACCACACACTTCAGGACCAAATTTGTTACATCTGTGATTTTTATCACCACGTGTGTGGTCATGCTTTGAAAATCAGCCGACAGCTGAGGATTTAGTCCATGGTCACACGGCAGGATAATCATGATGATTTTTGACCCGATTCTCTCCTTCTGACCGTCTTAAGGATACAACCGATTACTGTAATGGCTCTGAAAATAATCTTATCAGATATTCCTGCTGTGTGAACAGGACCTACATACAATCAGGAAGTCACTGTGATGGGTGTGTGTGTGTGTGTCTCAGAGCTGCAGGTGTCGGTGGACAGCCTTCTGGCTGAGAAGCTGCTCCTGGAGCAACAAGTGGAGGAACTGACTACAGAGCAGAACCAGCTCAGAGAGCAGGTAACAGACACCATTCTCAGTCTGTGTGTGTGTTCTTGTCTAGCCATCTTATTAAGGACCATGACAAGTTTTTCACCTTTAAAGTGAGGACCTTCAGTAGCAAAGTGAGGACATTTGCTCGGTCCTCACTTTGGTGCAATCTTCCATAGCTCTACTCGTTAGTTTTAGAGGTTTGGTGTGAATTAAGTTTAGTTAAGGTTAGGGTTAGGAATAGATCAGCATAGGTTATGGTTAGGGTATGGGTTAGACATAATACAGTCACTAAAACTGACAAAAATGAATGGAAGTCAATGGATGGTCCTCATTAAGATGGTTAGATGAGAATGTGTGTGTGTTTAATTTAACGTATGGATAGGGATTCAGGAGTCTGAGATTTAGGAGGGTCCCCTTTGGGATCTATGGTTGTGTGTGGGGGTGGATCTTACTCATCAATCCTGGGTTCCAACAACATAGAATCTTGAGTTTTAATAATGAGCTGCATTCTCATCAATACATATAAAGGATCTATTTGTTATTTTTGAAGGCAAAATAACTTTTCTTCAAGTAAAAATTTCACAAAATCATTGAAATGACATGAGAGAGAGAGAGCGAGCGAGCGAGAGAGAGAGAGAGAGAGAGAGAGAGTGTGTGTGTCAGTGACAGTCTAACCATTGATGTCTTCCATCAGCTTGCTGTGGAGGTTGAGGAGAAAGAAGCCATTCTGAGGAAAATGAGCAAACAGAGTAAGACCATGAACAAACTCAAAAGAGGTACGTTTTTGTTGTGATCAAACTTTTACTGTTCATAATGAAGTGTTTCAAAGGCTGGGTATTTCAGGAATGTGTTCCAGTGAGTAACCAAAGCAATGTGACCTGGAGATGAAATGACCAATCTCTGAGAAAGAGGTCACTAAACATCTGCACAGTGGCAAAGCTCTGGGGGGTTGACGAGATCCATCCTGGTGTCTCAAGGCTTTGGATGTTCTTGGTTATCATGCCTCTCCAACATGGCGGTGCCTGTGGCACATCACATTTGGTCCACGTTTTTAAGAAAAAGGAACCAGAGGATGTGTTCCAACTATAGAGGGATCACACTCCTCAGGCCCTCAGGAAAGGTCTACTCCAAAGTACTGGAGAGGAGATGCTGGTCGATAGTTATATATTGGATTGAAGAGGAATAATGTGGTTTCCGTTCTGACCATGGAGCTGTGGATCAACTCTTTACCCTGATTCTGGAAGGGGCATGGGAGGTTGTCCAACTCAGAAGTGTCTTGTGGATCTGGAGAAGGCTTATGACAGTGTCCCTGGGGGCACTCAGGGTGTCTGGAATTGATGGCCATTAGTTAAGGCCATTCACTCCCTGTCCCAAGAGAATGCTAGCTTGTCCACGTTGCTGGTAGTAAGTTGGTCCTGTTCCTGCTGACAGAATATCTAGGTGCAGCTGTGGGGTGGAAGGTGTTCAGTTTGATGGCAGGAGGATCTCATCTATGCTTTTTGCAGATGATGTCCTTTATGTTCTATCAAACTATGACCTTCAGCTTTGCTGGGGAGATGTGCAGCTGAGTGTGAAGTAGCTGGGATGAAGATCAGCACATCCAAATCAGTGGCCATTGTTCTTGTCTGGGAAAAGCTGGATTGACAACTCCAGGTCAGGATAGAGGTCCTACCTCAAGTGGAGTTGAAGTATCCCAGGGTCTTGTTCATGAGGGAAGGAGGAACCTATCAACAGGTAGATCAAGGCAGCATCTGCAGTGATGCCGAAGCTAAACAATTCTGTTCTGGTTGAAGAAGGAACTGAGTGAGAAAGGTGTTTTAGGGCATGTCCATCTGGGAGGAGGTCCCCAGGTCAAGCCAAGACACAATGACCTGCACTTGTGTAGCACTTTTCTAAGTCAGAGGACTCCAAAGTGCTTTACACCACAGTCATTCAGCCATTCACCTCCTCACACACACATCCACATGCTGAGATGAATGCAGACATTACATCTCTAGACTGGATCGGGACCACCTGGGGTGGAGGAGCTGGTAGAGGTGGCTGTGGGGGGGATGGTTTGAGTTTCCCTGCTTTAAAAATAAAATGATCTTCAATTAATTTTCTGTGATCTAACTCAGCTATTGGACTTTTAGACTGTTTGATCAAATACAACATTTCTAATATTTCTTTCTTCTGTGTGCGCATTCAGTGTCCCAGTTCGTCACGGAGGAGTTCACAGAAATGTCTCAGAAGCTGGAGCTGGAGCAGGACCTCCGGCAACATGCCGAAGTCTTCGCCCACCAGGTGTGTGTTTTGTCAGGGTTGTGCAAAAATATTGTTGTCACACATTCACACCTATAGATGCTGAGGGTGACAGGTCGTGCCACAGGATGGCAGGAGGAGTGTCGGCTTTGACCTTCGGGTGGCTGCGGTGAGAAAAAAGACATTTGGACAAAAAGGAGGGACAGGGATGAGCACACACACACACACACACACATGGGCGTGGTGTCAGAGAGCAGCAGAGGTGGTAGGTTAGTGGGTGGGGGGGTGCTCTATTTTCACACTGACAGTCAGATTTCAGCGCTCTCAATGAGGCGTGGCATTCACACACATAAAAACACACAGATAGAAAAACATCAATTCACCTGTAATGCTCCTGACACACACACACACACACACACACACACACACACACACACACACACACACACACACACACACACACACACACACACACACACACACACACACACACACATGCACAGAGCATGGTTTCTCCTGTCCCAGCTGCTCCTATAATGAAGGACGTTTCTTTCAAAAACACCCCCCACCGCTCCTCCCTCCCCTCCCATTTAGCCCCTCCCGTGGCCATAATTAGTGGTCATCACTGCTGCGGCTGGAGAATAGTGCTCTTTAAGCCCAACCTGTCTTTGCCTGACACCTTTATGTTTTGTCGAGCATATAGCAATTGTCGCCTTTGTGCGCGGCGTCCTCCATTTACCGGACAGGCGCACAATTGGCCGCCTCGCAGGGGTCCTTACCTGTGAAAAGGACCCCCCAACTCCTCACAATTCAGCCCCTTTACTCTCAGTTCCTGGTGAAAGACACCCCCCCCCCCCACACACACACAGCCTCTGTGCTGAATGCCTCTTGTGTGCACTGCTATTTGTCTGTTTTCACGTGTTTTGAAAACAACAACCATTCACACCTCTCCTCCATGATGTGTGTGAGTCTAATGATGCAGATCCTCCAACAGGAAACAATTTGGACCTTTTTTGTGTATGTGTGTGTGTGTGTGTGTGTGTGTGTTCATGTGTCTTTGTCTCTTTGTTTTGGCTGAATCTGTGTGTATGTATAAAATAAGTGTGCTAATTGCTGTGTGAAAATTGCTTCCTGCTGAAGGGGGACTAAAGATCGGAGCGGGGTGATTTGCCTTGTGTGCTACGTGTTGCTGATGCATACTTAGTTTGCTCTCATGGTAAAAAAATGACAGAAACAAAACCTTAATTTAATCACACTTGCTGTGCTTGGATCATAGATTTGCTTGTAAAAAGGTTTTAATAGAGACAATGACTTTGAGATTTCCCCTCCTACTTAATCAATATTATAATTGTTTTTTATCTATGAATTAAAAATGATTTAATGTAATCTAATCGTACATTCATATCACCCAAACATGCTGATTTTAAAACATAATTAAACATTTTTGTATTTCTAAAAAAAATGTAAATAAATAAAAAAATTCCAGCTAAGAGTAAGACCAATCACAGCGCTCTATCGGTTTGGTGGACCAATTACATCACTCCGCTTTGGTGGCCCAATCACAGCGATCTATTGGTTTGGTGGCCCAATCACAACGCTCTATTGGTTTGGTGGCCCAATCACAGCGCTCAATTGGTTTGGTGGACCAATCACAGCGCTCTATTGGTTTGGTGGGCCAATCACAGCGCTCTATTGGTTTGGTGGGTGGGATCTTACTGCGACTGAGTAAAACTAACATGGTGTTGGCTCATTTGAAACAACTTTGGTATCAACTTTGGACTATTTAGACTTGGGGTTTTCTTTGAGTCAAGAGCAGATAGAGGGACTTAAGTCCTTTATTTAGAAAAAAGATGCACCTCCAACAGTGTATGTTGGACTGCCCTGTTGACTGACATCTGTAGTAGTATGTATGTCACGTTGTTTGTTGTCCAATAGTATGCAGAGACAGTTTGAAATGGTAAATGGCCTGTATAGCACCTTCTTATGGTTCTACAACCCCCCAAGGCCCTTCACAACACAATCAGTCATCCACCCATTCACACACACATTCACACACTGGTGGGGATGAGCTACATTGTAGCTACAGCTGCCCTGAGGCGCACTGACGAAGGCGAGGCCGCCGAGCACTGGCGCCACCGGTCCCTCCGACCACCACCAGCAGGCAAGGCAGGTTAAGTGTCTTGGCCAAGGACACAACGACAGCGACAGACTGAGCGGGACGCAAACCTGCGACCTTATAATTGCCACTTAACTCCTCTGCCACCACCATAGATTCTGCTCCATGACTGAAGCCATCAATGGGTCCTGGCCGGACTTGATATTCACATAAATAGGATGGTTTGCCAGTCTATGGGTAAACAGGAAAAACAAGCTATGAAGAAAAGCTTCAAGGATGTCACCAAATGTCCTGTAACCAAATATTTGTGATACCATATATTTGGACTCTACGGTTGTCTTTCAAACTGTCTGCATGCTATTGGACAACAATCAATGTGACGTACTCACCGCTATGGAAGTCCAAGTGGATTTCTGAATTACTGACATTCTTATTGTATTAAAAACAACAGCTCATCAGGATATTCAGACTATAAAAACTGTGCAGCTTTCTGCTTATTATTGTTTTCTTTTCTAAGTGCTAACAGAAATATGTAAAACAATGTGAAAACATCTGACTAACCCTTGTGCAAAAGAACAAAAACAACTCTTCAGTTACTAACTCCTGTATTCATCTGTCACATTATAGAGCAAAGAAAAACGTTTTCGCAGTAAAATGAGTCAAAACCTGGTATTTTTTTCATAATGGAGGAATAACAACGCTTTGTCTCAGAGATAAATCCTCCTGTTCGCATTGTTCCTTCTCTACAGTCAAGCCGATGAGTAATGATGGCTTCCAAGTCATTATTTAGTCAAACATGGGTTTGAAAACATTCTGCCTGCTTTGTGACAACCTCCCGCAGAGTGAAAATTCACAACCAGCAATTCACTTCCCTCCATCGCCCGCTAATAGTGGCTCATTGTGATGGAAGTGTTTCTTTTCTATTTCCTTAGAAGCAGATGATTATAAAGATTTGTTGAAAATGTTTTAGACGTGGTTTGTCTCATCAGATGCTGAGCGAGCAGACGGCGGCCCAAAGATGGAAGGTGATGGAGCCTGGTGGCTCAGAGAGCGACGTGCAGCTGCAGCTGCAGCAGGCGCTGGAGCAAATATCCAGCATCAGCACCATCCTGTCTGATGTGCAGCTATACTACCAGGAGCAGGTGAATATAGGATGATAGTGTTACATAAATGCTGTAAATGTCCTAATCCTTTCTCTTGTTTTTGTGTTCAGGTGAAGCAGATTAAAGGTTCTGTGGAGGAGAGTGCTGATCTGTCTGAGCTGCAGAACCTGAGAGAGCAGCTGGAGAAGACAGAGGAGGAGAGGAAGAGTCTGGAGACACAGCTGTTTGAAGCTAACACGTCCATCACACAGCTGGGAGAGGAAGGTAGCAGAAACTCCACTAAAGAGCCGCCAAACAGTGAAAGATGCACCAAGACATCTAGATATGAGTTTTGTCTCCATCAATGAGAATATTCTAGATGTTTTTTGTATTATTTCACATCCTTTTGTGTGACATTTCCTTTTGTTAACAAATCCTCTTTCTATTCCAAAATGAGTCCTTTGATTTTTCATTTTGTGACTTTTTGTCTCCCTATATGTTTCATTTCAGTACTTATTGTGTGTCTTGTGTCATTTTATTTATTTGTTTGTGTGTCTCCTTTAATGCTCACTTTTCCCAGATTTGTTCTTGTTTATCATTTAGGCTCATTCTGATAGTTTTAATTATATATAATTAATTTTTTGTCATTGTGGTAACAGGACTTTCTTTTCTGTTATTTTATTATTATTATTAATAATAATAATAATAATAATAATAATAATAATAATAATAATAATAATAAAATAACTATTTTGTGTTATTTTAACATTCATGATATGCAAACATCTCATGTCTGATTGGCTAATAGGAATGCAACTCTTCTGCTGCCTTCGTTCATTCTTCTTTTGTAGGTAAAAAATTTTCTTCCCTCACTGCAATATAAACACAACCTTTCGAAGTCGCGTGTCAATGTGGGAGGGGCCATGAATGCTAATTTTCCTTGTGGCGTAAAAGAGACTGGCCTTTTCTGACTGGATCGTTCTCCCACCCATTTCCTTTCTGCTGCCGATGCAGACGATAGGGGTTGAAGAACGTTTTCACGTTCATGTGCAACTCAAATTGGCGATCATATTTAAAAAAGAACAAGTATTATATGATTTCTGAGTGAATGAGACCTTTAAAAGAGTTTGCATCAACTGCTAAAAAAACTGCATATTGATTTATTTTAAAGCAGCATTCCGCAACTTTGCAGTTATATGGTCTCTGTCGCCCTCTAGAGGCTTGCTGCGTAACGTCACTGTCATAACATTAAATCTCTCTCAGGCATAAGAGGCATGTTTACATTCCTAATATCAGGCAAAACAATGAAAACAAACTTTTCCACCTCCACACATTGAATAAATAATTTTATCAGGCCTGTATAACAACTTTATGCCCGACCAAACACAATAACCCTGGTGAAATCATTTATTACTTACCTAGCCTTTAGCAGCACGGCTAGGTTAGAGTCCGTAGTTCATGCCTTTCTTTCTAAAAGAGCTCTCCAGCGAGGAAAAGACGGCCCAATAATAACTCTGGTCTTTGCTCTTGCTCTATCACGTTCTCCTTTTCTTTTCCTATATTCCTCTGATATGGGATTTCTAGATTTCTTTGGTGAATCTGCCACTGCTACAGCAAGTCTACGTTATACAATTATGGCAAGCCAAAGGGATTAAAAAAAAGCGCATTCTAAACTTGCGTTATGTCCGCCAAAACGCTCGTTCAAGACACGCGTTTTGGCGGACATAATGCTTGCCTTTAGAACACGTGAGTTTTTGCCCCCTTTGGCATCAAAACTTGCGTTCAGGACGTGCATTTTGGCGGACATAACGCGCGTTTAGAACGAGTTAAAAGATCTGAACTATCATTTGAAATTGACATCATTAGAAAAACTCATCAGAAACATGTTCATCTCACTCTCTGTGTCTAATCTGACTAAAAATGGACCTGATTAATTTTGTCATTTAGTTTAAATCTTCAGGCGTTGGTCATGATCCTGCTGCTGGAATAAGATCAGCAACTTTAAACTTTGTTCCTTTGTAGTGAAACAGTTACAAGAAACACACGACAGGAAGGATCAAACCAAAGACGCGGTGGAAGAATCCACTCCTGCTCCTCCTCCTCCACCTCCTCCTCCTCCTCCACCACCCCCACCAGCTCCTGCCATCAAGTAAAGATTTAAACACCGTTTTAAACCATTTTCTCTTTCTTTACCAGTAATAAAGAAAATATGTCCCAAGACTTTAATAAAGCCTAAAATGTACGTGATCTCAGTGATCTCCCCTCTCGTTTATGTGTCTAGTGTACAGGACTTCCTCAGAAGCAGGAGAAAAGGTGGAGGAGTCACTGCAGCTGATCAAAAAAGTCAGTCTCTGCCTGTCTTCTTTAATCCAAAACAGTAATTATATTTTAAAACGTGGACATTTTAAACTCAAATACAACATTTCTAATCTCTATTAATATGAATCATCTCAATGTGGTGAATTATTTTGGCACACATTTTCATATTTGGTTTAGAAAAGTCTATAAAGATGAGTTGGTTAGGTAAAAGTAATTCTACACGTTAATATAAAGAGGAGTATTTATGTTTTACTCTTTGCTTCAAGAGCCAGCTCCTTCATTGGACATCAAAGCAAAAGCAGTGGATGAGATGATGGAGAGAATAAAGAAAGGCATCATTCTGAGGCCCATCAAAAACATCCAGGTAAATTTTAGTCGCCTGTATGTAAAAATATCCAGATTAAAAGACATAAAAGCAAAATTCTCACATCATAAAGGATGCTTTTTGTTTAATACCTGATGCTTCTTGGCTCACAGGAGGAAGACAGCTCCTGGAAGGTCAGATTTCTATAATAGGATCAGCTCTGATAATATTCTGATGAAAGGCTGTTTTTTTAAATGTCAAATTGTCTTACAGGACCAGAGAGGTGAAAACAGGAAATCAGTCATCCTGGAGTTGAAGGGAGTGCTGGTAACAAAACACGAGCTACTATGTAAATGTGAAAACAGACAGACTGTCTGATCCGTGTATTCTCATTTTGCTCTCTAGGACAACATTAAACGTCAGCACCACCGCAGACTGCCCTCCAGGAGGGGAAACATCAGGGATTCTGAGCTCCTGACAGTGCTACAGAGAAGAAGAAAAGTGATCGGAGACACACAGGACACATGGTCCTCAAATCGGCCTCCTGGTACGCTGACGTTTTGTGTTTTATGGTGATTTCATTGTTCACCTCTTTTAAAGACCTCAGTTTGAAGAAACTGAGTTCAATTCTTGTCAGATTGACAAGCTAACAGCTAGTCAAAGTAGAACCAAAGCCAAAAGGGATTACTGCCATGAGGTTTAAGCAAATCATGTTTTATCTTTCATTATAATTTATTTCACATTCCAGTGGAAATATCTTGTAACTCTTGCTAATAGTGACCCATGCTGCTCCATACATGCCTCAGCTAGCTGCTGCTGCTACAGGAACAACTGTAAACATGTATGTAAATGGTTATTTACATCACTGCAAGGGCATATAAAGTAGCAGTCATGTAAATTAATATGTTTTTTGTTTGTTAGATGTCTTATTAAAATTCTTAGTATAGCACCGAAACATTTTGTCCTTATTCAGACTAGCTGTTAGCTCATCAATCTGATTCAAACTAATCCTTGTGTCTTCAAATAGAACTCAATAAGACGACAAGCAATATTTCTTAACATATATGTATATATATATATATATAATATATATAAATATATATATATTTTTAACTGTCTTTTACTGTCCTCCTGCATATTGTAAACCCTAACCATCAGATGTTCTCCAAGAACCACTTTCACTGTCTTGAATAAGCTACGATATTTAAAATCAGAACCACCCATTTTATTCAAACCTAAATGTTGCAGTGTGTCCTGTAGTTCTCATTCTTTAGATTCGTGCCTGAGCTGAATATGTGCTGATCTCTTGGTCAGATCCCCAACCAGGGCAGCAGTGTGTCCCAGCAGCAGGTGACGTTCCCTGGGCCGGCGAGTGCGGCACTGCACCTGTGCTCCGGAGGCTGAAGCAGAACAGGGAGCAGAGAGATTCCCGCATCCGAGCATCAGCACTCATCATCGGCCACGGAGCCTTACAGCACACTCAGGAACAAATACCTAATATACCTACCTAATACCTGACATAGAAATGCACTCTGTCTGTGGTCTTTTACTGGCACATCAGGAAACCTCTACCTTTAATCAAAATACTGTTCTCTCTGTGTGTTTGCTTTATTCACCTCAGTGCAGCAGATAAAGTATGGAGCAAACAGACATTCAGTTTCACATTCATGGCTTCAGGAAGTGAAAGAAAATCATTCTCAAGTGCCATTTAACCCAGTTTTGGAAGAAAAAATCTTGTTGCGTGACAAAGAAAGCTGCGTTTTTTTCCAGCTGTATTTAAAATCCACTCACATTTTTGTGATATAAGTGCAAGAAAACAGTGCAAGAAAACAGAGCCATTAAAAAAACACTTTTATGAATACCCTCTCCCACTTTTCTCAGTGTCTTTCTCCTGAAGCGCGCTCCGGCTGCAGAATGCGAGCTGCACATTAACGCCGTCACACCCAGAGCCCAGAGGTGTCGCTGAGATAAGAGCCTCAGGTGATCTGCAGCCTCCCAACTGAAAGTTTTTTAAATGCAGCTGGTCTCCTTTTGTTTTCTCACCTCTGCACAGAGGCTGCATTCATATGTGTGCATGGATGAACGGGTGCACACACCTTCACCGCACGCCGTCCATCTATCTGCCTTTCTGTCTTTGTTGAAAGCATTTGAAGAGAGGGTGAAATTACTCTCACCTTTAGCTCTGACACCGTTTTAGTGTCCTCACACTGTTTCACATTATATATTTAGTTTGTTTAACACCTTACTGGACGGGCTGGCTTTTCACTCTCCCTAGCATCCATTTTTTATTGTATGTGTCCTCAATCTTATAGGGTTTTAGATTGAAATGCATGCAACCCACTCTTTATTATTATATCTATGCATGTTTGAGTGTGTGAGAAGCTCTGAGTAAAAGACACTGTTTAATACAGAAACTATAGGAGGAAATTGGTGCCGACCCTTTAGGGACAAAAATACTCAGTTAAATGTAAAATGACATCATAACGTTTGAGAGGATATGAAACAATATACTGAACTGACCCCTTGGGGAAATAGATTTTTTCATCAGTGGAGTCCAAAAGGCTACTTTTACATAAAGATCCATGAAAAAATGAAGGCCCTACATTCCTTAAATGAACTGGAAGTCATCTGTTCATTCCAGAGATGAATAAGTTCAGCTTAGACCAAAATAACTATATCTGTTAGACCTCAAACTATGTGCTGTGAATGCATATTTGCTCAGCATCTGTACATTTGACTGAGTGATGGCCTTTTTGTGTTTGCTAATATCAATTAGCCTTAGCTGTCATATTGAATTGGATTAAATTGAGTCATCCAGTGATGACTTCCTGAGGGTTTGAACAAAATCCATGAAGTGATTTATGACATTTTTTGTTAAAGAGCAGATTCCTTGCTAAACCGATTTTTACTTGTTCTTTTTTTTATTTAAAATCGGTCACTCTGAGTTTTTCATGCAGGCTGAACATGAAAATAGCCTCCTACACCTATCTGCTGCATTAGCTTCTGATAGAAAATAGACGGTGAAACTCTAGGATTAGAAATGTTTGACAGATCTACGTCACACTGTCACTTAACATTCATGGACTCATCCATCTTGACTCACGACGGGGAAGGCTGTTGTTGGTTCAGCGTCCAGGAAACAGCAGAGAACGTCTCGGCTAGTAGACACTAACTGTTAGCATTAGCAACTCCACCACACAGAACTCCTCCAGGCTTGTGTTATTAGTGGAGATAAAACATCAACGTTGCAGAGCAAACAGAGTCAGTGGTAGAGTCATGTTTCTGTTAGCCAATCAGAGGAGAGACGTCCAAATATCATGAACAACAATGAGTATGACGCCAAATCCTGACAATATCTCAACAACCCAGGTATGTTAATTGAGTGTGATTATTGAATGGGAAATAGCTCAGCCATATAACCACACTCTGATTTTAAAAACATTCAGACATTTGTGTATAATGTCCTAAAAAGGAGGCAGAAATTTTGTCTTATAACTAAGATGATTACTATGGAAAGACCTTGAGGACCAAAAGAAGAAAAAACATTTAGTTTTGCTCTTTCGTGACAAAAAAAGAGTAAATTATTTCATTTTATGTTTGTATCACATCTATGAAGCTGATTTTAATAGAAAATACTGACTGAATCTCCCTTGCTCTTTCACATTCAAAAACAGTAGGTAATTAACAAATATTAAACTAATTCGTGATTTGATTTTAACTTTGACATAGAGAGCCAACATTTGGTCCTAGGAAATATGTTTCTTTGAATCTTGATCTGACTGAAAATTGTCCCATATTTCCCCAAAAATAAAATCTTGTGCACCATTTGTTAAAATCCTAACAGGAAGAGGATAACGTCCTTCTGCAAGCTGAAATCCCGTGGCTGAGTCACAGTGAAGTTTTTCAGTGATTTATTGACCTGCTGTCTGAGATTTGTTCCTCCATGGAGACGCGGGTTGCAGCGGGAGCTGTGTGAACTGTCATGGCTTCTTTAGTAGAGGTTACTTTTCAAACCCAAACCCTCTGAACTCAGATGTAAACTGCAGGTTATTGACAGCAGTGTTACACACGACTACTACCGTATGTTCATTCAAAGTCAAATTGACTTTTAATAACGTCTGAACCGGGAGAGACTGGCACATAATTTGTAAAAAGCAAATGTTTTTTTTAAGGTGAAGTGACACCTGAGTTTGACATGTGTTTTGCCTGACATGGTGCAGATTGTCAAAAAATCACCTCAAATCAGTTTCTTTCTATTTACTGAGCTGACATATTGCAGGATTTTATTTTCTACAGCAAACAGACCCCACCGAAAACAACGAAAGGCAAACCCATCACAGCAACGTTTGGCGAAGATTACTTCACTTCTCTTGAGCACTGACTATAAAAAGATTTGAATTGATTTCAGCAAAATTGCTTTTAAAAAAGTATTTAAAACAGAAGACCTCTTAAAAAGTTTATAAAAAATTCTGACTGCCCGGAAGCAAAATACACAGAACTGACTTTGGTGAAGACGTCAATTTTAAAATGTTTTGTGAAGTGTGTTTAACACATGAGATTATAACCTAGTGACTATTTTCATTTGAAACAAAAAATCAGCTACATAATTAAGGGTAATAAAATAAACAAATACATATTGAAGAGACAATGTATAGATTTTACCATTAATCTCTGGAAATATCCATCGAAATGTTGTTGAAAAGTAATTAAACGATGGCCAGTTGTTAAAGAATATTGGCGGCTTCGTAACATTTAACCATAAAAATCAGGTTTAGGCGCGGGTCTAAGTCTCTGGGTAACACCATATTAGATGTGATGTTGCCTTCTACGGGAGCCCATGAGGACAAAACACATGAACAGACTTGTAACAAGCGGTTACAAAACTTTCACCATTCATAAATGTTGTTTTAAACATTTACCTCTTCGCTGGTTGCCAGTGATGAAAGGGAGTCTGTGCTTGTCATTTTGCTGGAGGTTGAATAATCTGAGGAAGTACCCAGGGATTTTTGACCCTAATGGCAATCCGTTGGTAAGGTCTTACTCAAACACAAAAATTCCGCTTGCTTGCAATGATTTAGGTATGTACTTCCCCCTATCGCCAGGGAAAATACACAGTCACTTTAAACCCAAAAATTATAATAAAAATGTCAATACATGGATATAAAACTGAGATCACAGCTAGGTGGCTAATTTCCATTAGAAACACAAGAATGACGATAATAAAATAGTTGTGATGACTATTCTGGTTTTTCATTTGATTTAAAAGATTATCTTTTCATTATTATTATTTTTTTTTAACTTTTATTCATGTATTAAAAGAAAAAAATTATTTACCAGCCTTAAACATAAAAACCTAATGATGCAGTTCTCGCTTCTAACGCGGGTGGCGCTGTAGTAAATCAGCGCTGTTTAGACCTGGAGGAAGTCCTTCTTGGCTGCTCTCCTCAGCTTGTACTGAAAACACAGCGGAAAAGCTCTGACAGTTAGCAGCCGGCTAGCTGATTCCTGTCTTATTTTCTTTACTCTGTGTGCGGTGGCTTATGCAAAGAGATGTGGTTTATTTATTTACTGAGCTGGCTGTCGTTGGTCGTCCAGATATCTTTCATAACACTGGCAATAGGTAAGTTTAACGCTGAAAATCTGTACAGGTGCTAACGAACGGGCTCGTATGTGCTCGTTAATGCTAACGCGTTCAGCAGGTCGAAGGTTTGTTGGTCACTTCAGCTCCGTTACACAACTAGTGTTTTTGTTTGAATTAATCCGAGATATTTGTTTTATAGGTAGTTAAAAGTTATCTAGCTAGTGCATACGTGTAGCTTTCCTTTATTCCCTGTCTTGAATTCATGAGACATCGATTTGAAGCGATCATTAAATACTAACTTTTAACCAACGCAGCAGCCAAAGTGTCACCACTCAACAATCTTATGTGACACAATTACTTTGGTAGTTATAGAGGACTATTCAGCCTTACCAGCTTTTCAGCTTGCGCAAATCAGTGTGTTTACATTTCAAACAGACTGGTTTGGATTAAAGGACATGGATCAAGTGTCAATAAATGCAAACAAAAATAAACCTGAGAGTCTGTCTACGTTGCAGATTGTAGTTATTTGTCCACGTAGCAGCTGCTGCACCTGACAGGTGTGTCTGTCCCTCCCATTTATATTCTAATGACCTTAAATTATGAATGCATAGAATCATTTTGTGATATTAATTAATTAGCAAGTGTGAAACTAAAAGATGTAAGGTATTTATTTTCTTTAAACATTGTTTTGGTCTGTGAGAACACTACCACCCTGCAGCTATTAAAAAATCAGGACAATCTGACATTTTAGCAGTTTCTAAACCCACCATTGCTATATGCTAGTGCACCCAAGTAATAACAGATGCGTGTGGAAGTTTTTTCTACCAAAACTTTAAAAAATCAGAAACTTTACATGTATTCTGTTAATTAGAGTACTTTGAGATAAATTGGAACTGGATAAAATAAAAAAAATGATCAAACACTCTTTTATTGTTGGTCTTAAACTTTCAGTGTTGCAGTATTTAAGGATGTTTGTGTTCACCAAATTTGTGTTTTTTTATTCTTGTAAAGAAATCAAATTCTACATTAACACTGTACTTGACACTGTCATGGTGTTAAAGTATTTTATTTTGAAAATCCTCCCATTACCAAAGGAATATTACAGTAGTTCACACACTTGGCTCTAAGCTGAAATAGATTTCCCCAAAGCTTTGATACTAAACAATAGATGTTTCATAAAAATATGTAAAATACAAGAAAATGAACAATTAAGTGGGTAAAAGATCCAAATTAAAGAATACATCAAAACAAGCCTAAAATAACATGCGCAAAGGAATAATGACTCAACAAAAGGTGGCTGTTTAAACCATGGCGTAATCTTTTACTTTGATAGGTGTGATATGTTTTCTAAAATAGTTTTTACTACATATGTTTATATAGTAATTAATCAGTAGAAAAAGCTTGAGAGTGAACAAATAAAACACACCAGACAGTGTATTCTACTGCCTAGCCTTTCCACTGGATGCATAAGCAGCGCATAATGTAATACACACATTTTCCCCGTGAGCTCAGCAGCGCGTCCCTTCCCACCAGGAGCGTTTCAGATGCAAAATGTCAGTGAAAGCATTCCATGCAGTTGGTCCCACAAGGCACAGCAGCATGTGTCCAACAAGGTCTGTAATTGTGTTCTGTTCAGTTTACCAGAGGTTTCACAGGTAATGATGAACTTTTTTACAAGTTAAGCAACAGTAGACCTGCACATGACTTTTATTTTGAAATGTTATGTCTGTTTTACACTGCTTTTGTGTTTAACTTCCTGTCTGGCTCAATTTGAACTGCCAAGCTTGACGCGTTCTGGAAGTGTTGCGCGTGAAAAATAGAAAGTGTAAATTTAGTGGAACGACACGTCATTGCACTTCAGGGACACATCCAAAATGCAGCAAATGACTATAACGGTGGCTAATTGCTGCGTACTACGCTTCTGGGACATTACCCTACATGTCCGGTGGAAAGGCCTGGTAACAGTTTGTTGTGTTGCACAACAGTAGATTTTTGCTGTTTATTTTCTCACCCGCTGCCCTCTTCCCCCAGCTGCTGGCCTCTACTACCTGGCTGAACTAATAGAGGAGTACACAGTAGCCACCAGTCGAATAATAAAGTACATGATACTGGTGAGTAAGTGGTTATAGAAGGACGTAACGCCAATAGTTGAGACCATTCTTGTAACGCTGCTGTCTCATTATGTTTAAATGTGTCCAGTTCTCGACAGGTGTGCTGGCAGGTCTCTATCTTTTTGAAAGTTTCCCACTCTTTATGGTGGGAGTTGGTCTCTTCACAAACCTGGTATACTTTGGCCTCCTGCGGACGTTTCCCTACATACTTCTGAGCTCCCCGAACTTCATCCTCTCCTGTGGTGAGTTCAACACAGTCGTGCTTAATATTTTTCTTCCTCTTTACTGTTGATATCAAACAAATCCTGTCCTTGTCCTGAGTTTGATTGTGTTTGCACCAACAGTGTTGGTGGTGGCGAACCATTACATGGCCTTCCAGTACTTTGCACAAGAGTATTATCCATTCTCAGAGGTAACTCCTCACATTTACACCACGTATGCTTTTCAACATCATGCTCTTTTAATGGAGGAAGAGTTTGTGCCTAAATTATTGTTTCTTGTCTGATCTGTTCCTGTCTGCCGTTAGGTTCTGGCGTACTTCACCATCTGCCTGTGGGTGATCCCCTTTGCCTTCTTCGTGTCACTATCTGCAGGAGAAAACGTGCTTCCATCCACCATGCAGCAGGGAGGTGAGAGTTGTGCAGACATCTGTCCTGCTTTGTGACATGAAGGGTAGAAGTTAAAAGGTTTGCTATGTTTAAATGATGAGGTTTTCAACGCGTGACACGATTTATGTATCTACTTTTGTCTAAACACATTCTTCCTGGAATGCTCTGTGCTGACTATAAGAATATAATGATCAGTCGAGCCTGGGATTCCTATTTCCCAGTTTTAATTCTTACCGTCAGACTTCAAGTGGCCTTAAATTTAAAATCAGAATTGGTATTGTTTTAATTATTCCCCTAGAAAACAGGACACCCCTCAAAGTTGTTTGCGTGTCAGTTCCTTGTAGATAAACAGATGTAATGTGGTTTTGCTCTGTTTCAAGAAGTATTAACAAATGTTGCTGCAGTTATTACTATACCATTCTTTCACTCTTGTTAAGGAAAGTCACAAACAACACGGAACTAGAGATGGTATTATTATAACGTTTTGCATAAATATTAGAAATATTTGGTTGCTGAAGATAAATAAGAACAAATTAGTGCATTGTGACATGTTTTTAACAAATAAACAAAATATATATACTACAGATCTGTATTGACCACATGCATGTAGCATAACCTTACATACTCATTAGTTGTCCATATATGTCATGACAAAGGTGACACGGCTATTTTATCCACTTAGCAAATATTCTTCATGTTGTCACATTTAATGCTTTTCCACCCAGCCGTGGACATTTTCTCCTTTCTGACATAAAATGTTCAACTATTACTGGGAAGCTTTTTTTAAACGGCAGCTAGCTCTGGACTCTGATTGGTTCTTTTCTCATCTGGTGCCACCTGTTCCATTTGCTGATTGGTTCTTTTGTCCTTTCCTCACATCTTTCCCGTCTTCTGATTGGGTTTTTGTCATTGTCAATTTTTGTCTCGTTTTTTTATTTGTTGACAAAAACGTAAATGGTAAATGAAGTTAACGCTTCTAAAAAGCCTAAATAATAACCCATTTTATTTTGTTTTTTCTCCTCTGTAGATGACGTGGTGTCCAATTATTTCACCAAGGGCAAACGGGGCAAGCGGTCTGGGATCCTTCTCGTTTTCTCTTTTCTCAAAGAGGCCGTTCTGCCCAGCCGACAGAAAATGTACTGAGGAGGAGCTCGGACTTTGGCTGCTGGGGATGCGAGTGTGTGTGAGGTGGAGAACGAGGGAAAGCAGTGGACACTGTGAACAGGACAAAAATGTGGAAGAGGAGATCACTACAAGGACGGACCAATAAACAGAGGAGCGCTTCCTGCTAGATGAGCAGATGAGCGTACACACGTTCATCTTTGTGTTTGTACCGACTGCCAACTACTGGAGACCTCTTGGTGGGGATCTTGTCTGTAGCGCCATGCTTTTGTATTATCATGATGGACTTCATTTTAAAGCTTTAGTGTTGAGGTATTTGTAAGATGGGTTAAAAAAATGAACCAACAAACTGTCAATAATGGCTTGGGCAGATAAATCCTTATCAGCTTTCTTTTTAGGACTCTTTCTTGTCTTTCTCTCATTTTTATGTTTGTTCTGATTAAGTAAAGGAGGTAGCAATAACGCCAGGACAGCATGTGAAATCAAGCCCTTACACATTCTCTTCTGATAAGGAAAATAGGTTAGAGAAGGATTCTTTTTAAGGAACATGATGTTCTAAATATAAACATGTTGTGTCCTGCAACATATCATCACTGAAGAGGTTATTTGTAACCTTTCATTTAAGGAATCACTTCCATCGCCCATCACTAATATTTGGCCACAAAACAAGTTTAGAAGCTTGTCCAGACTTCTCCAGTACTTTTACTAATCACCAGCACTGTGTAGTGGCTACTTTCCTATCTTATTTTGTTTGTGAAAACATTCATCGTTAAAAAAACAGATTTTTCTAGTCAAATTAACACAACCTGCAAGGCAAATGTAAACACTCTTGCAATGACTTTAATAAGATATCTGGTGTTGGGAAAAATGAAAACAATAAAACGGACAGGTTTTTTTTACCACTTACAAGCAAGTGTGATTTCTCATAGACTGTGAATAAATGAGTTTGTTTAGCTAATTTGTGGATTTTATTACTTTTTAAATAATATTTTTAACACATAAAAGCAAAATAAGTCTTATGATTTTTAATGACATAAGGCCAAGGCATCTAGTCCACCCATAAACTGTTGACCTTTACTCTGTCAGTTTGAGACAGTCTGACTGAATGGAGTAATGTTATTCTAGTCCCATGTGGTTCGGTCAAAGAGGAAGCGCCAGGTTTATACCAGTGTGCACTTTGACCCCCACTGAGGTGTGAAGTGCTTCACACAGTAAAGAAAAAAAAAAGAACAAATCTACAAAGTCCACACACACTCACCTCCAGATGACAGGCCACAGCTCATGGTTCGCACTTTCACGCTGTTTACAAGCCCCCACCTGGATCCCAATTTGTTTCCCTCGGGGAGACGAGTGGAAGTGCAGGGATACATCTGTGACAGGTGACCCAGTTCATGGAGGTTTCTCACCTTTCACTCACCCCTACCCTCTCCCTGAGTTTGTTAGAGAGTAGCTTCTAGAGTTTGTGGTGTTGAGTTTGATGCTTTGAGTGGAGATTATGAAACGTGGGGGCTCGGTGTATCTTCAGAACAACAAAGAACATGGTTTATATAATCTGTTTAGACTCCAATCAGCCATATTGAAAACACCTAAAGGTTCAGTACAAGCAGATCTGACCCAGCGAGGCATAAGTGATGAAGGGTACAAAGATGTTGGCATCAAATGTTTTGGCTTTCGAGATGAGGCCCTTGTGCTTCATAATTAGACCGACTCGTGTTTAATCAAACTGGGGTTTAGGGATTTTAAAAGCATTTGACACTTGTTTTTTTTTTAATTTTCCTGAAGGGTTATTATGGCATCCTGTTGATGCCATGTAGGAAAGTACTCCAGGTTTCCTATCGTCTCTTTAAAGGTCAACTTCACTCATTTTTAATACATTTGCAGTGTTCTCTAGTAGGAATGAATGCCTTGTAATTTATTGTCTGGGGTTTGAGGACGTAGAAGTCAGCCGGAGAAAGTGGCAGCAGACGGAAGATTTTGAGTCTTATTTCCTGATATTTGGACATCTCTCCTCTGATTGGCTAACAGCAATGCGACTCTACCACTGACTCTGTTTGTTCTGCAACGTTGATGTTTTATCTCCACAAATAACACAAGCCTGAAGGAGTTCTGCTGTGTGGAGGAGTTGCTAATGCTAACAGTTAGCTTCTACTAGCTGAGACGTTCTCTGCTGTTTCCTGGACGCTAAACCAACAACAGCCTTCCCCGTCATGAGTCAAGATGGGTGAGTCCATGAATGTTAAGTGACAGTGTGACGTAGATCTGTCAGGATTTTCTAATCCTAGAGTCTCACCATCTATTTTCTATCAGAAGCTAATGCAGGAGATAGGTGGAGGAGACTATTTTCATGTTCAGTCTCCATGTTAAATTCAAAGTCACTGATCATTTAAAGATAATAAGTACAAAATGGTTTCTCAGTGAACCGGCTCTTTAAGCCATAAAAATGTATAAACACATTTCAATGTAATTTTAATGTTTTGTTGGTTTAATTGTTGTCAGCTCTAAATGGAAACCCTTCAGCAACTCCTGGGAAGCTCAGTAGTGTCCTGGCTCTAGCACCTCAGCCAGGTGCATGGCCACCTCCGTCCAGGGGGAGGTGCTCCCTCCCTGAGGACATCTTCGATGCTGGACCTTGTCGATGTTCAGTGGCTCAAAGCAGTGAGGCGTGGCAATCCTAGAGGGGAAGGCTCTGGGGAACAGCACCCTCTCAACAACATCCAGAGGCAGGTTGGGGGTGGGATGGGGTGAACCGTCCCACTTAGTGATGTACTGAAGCTTCTGGTTGCTCTTGTCTATCCACAAGGTGACGCTGTCCCTGAGGTCTGGTTCTGTGAGGGGTTTCTCTGGTTGGTGGCTCATAAAGATGGACCAGGGACTGCAGGATGAGGCTGCTGGTTGTTTAGTGGAGGAGCTCTTGTTCTTCAGAGGATCTTCTGGATGGTGGTTCTTGGTTTGCTTTGGTTTAAAAGCAATGTGGTCTGGCAGGAGACACTGGCTGTGGTATTTGCTCACCTGCATCCTGGGGGTCAAATCCTTCAGAGGGGCCAAGCCTTTCTTCTTTGCCCACGCTGCCAATTGTTCATCAATAAGTGCCTTTTTTTAAGAAATGGAGAAATTAAAAAGATTTTGGCCATTTTGAAGTATGTTTCTGTGTAAAAAGTTATAATTGCTTTTACTTGTTATAAATTACAGGACACTGATTATAAAGTAATATATTAAAAAAATATACTACAATTAGCACAAGATATTATTGTTAAAAATAATTATTTAGAAACAAATATCAATAAATGTATTAAGTTACATTGACAGCTTCCTGAATGTCCTTTATAATAAACAAAATAAACAAACTTTGTCCTACTGACGAGCCAAATGAACCTATGTCCAAACATTCACACCCCGGATTATACTATAAATGACAGCCACTCATTTTATTCTTGGCTGCATTGAAATTAGCCGCCTTCTCATCAGTCCTGTAGGACATAAAAGTTATTTCTCTGATCTAAGGCTGTTCAGGAGGCTATCTAACAGGTAAGATAACTTTTACACAAAACACCCTTTAAAAATGTCTGAAAATTCCCTTTAAAATGAAAAATTTGCACACAGACTTTAAATAAGTATTTATTTAGCCATTAGATTTTAGATCCATTTTGAAATGGCAACTCACCTGCCTACTGGGATCAGTCTGTTTGACTTTAGTCATCAGATCTCTGTATAATGCTTGAGCCAGCTTCCTCTCCTCCAATTCCCTCTTCTTATCAACCTGCCACACACAGGTTTTTAGATACCTACACACACATGCACGCAAAACAAAAAAAATCTGTGAATTTAAAATTAAACTAAGAAAGAGATTTTAATTTTTCCAATTAGCTCAATACCTCGCTACTTTCCTGTGGCACATGATGCGTGCCATATCTAGAGGTTTAAGTCCCATGCTGTCCTTTGCCAGCACGTCTGCTCCGGCTTTCACAAGGACTTCTACACATTCCAGGAGGCCCTCTGAGGCAGCCAGGTGGAGTGGGGTCTGACCTGTTTCTGTGGTGCTAATTAATAAATAAATAAATTAAGTTTTCAAGCATCATAACCATTTTCACTTATGTTTTTAAACATAAAAGACCCTACGCATTGACATCAGCTTCATGCTCCAGCAGGTATCTGAGACAGGTGTGGGTGTTGGGAGAGTCATGGCGCCACAGGGCCATGTGAATGGGCTGGCGACCCTGGGAATCACTGATGTTCACCCACCATGGCCTGGACTCCACCAGGAAGTGCACAGTAGCCAGCTGCCCATGAACACAGGCTGCATGAAGAGCTCTCATATACTGGAAGACAAATTATGCAGCTTATGAAAGCTTTAGTCCTTTAAAAGATGTCCTCAACACAAATTCTTCATTGTAAAAAAAATAAACGAATAAACAAACATGCTTTCAGAAGTCTGTGACGTAGATAACTACCTCCTCAGGCAACCCTGGGACCTCAGCAGTGACATCTGGCAACATCTGCTCCACCGACAGAGCCTTGCGGGGCAACTTCCTACAAAATGAAATTACTTAGAAGCAGTGCTAGGAGCCGAGCTGTAGAGAGAAAGAAAAACACACATATACGTGCTAATAGTCTAAGTAAAGCATGGCCACCATTACTCTTAGCAAATAGTTAGCTTAAAGCTAATGGAGCTGTATGAGTTGTGGAGTGCTTTACAAAGTCACGTTCAAAGCTAAACACACTAACTAGTTTAAATTCCAACAGATACGACCAAAGAAATGATAACTTTTACGATTTGGATGTTGATAATGTCATTTACCTGATTTGACGTGGGCCACGTCTTTGTTTTCTGGTCATTTTTACGGATTCTTGGTTGCCATGGAAACGAGGAAACACGGAAACGAGACCCCCTTTTTTGGTCTAAAGGTAAATAAAATAACTGTCTCATTTGCCTAAAGCTATTTACTTTTTGAGTCACGAAATTTAGTTTAGTAATAAAACATAATTAATTGTTTTTAGCAAGCCCATGATTTTTTTATTTTACTTGAACATTCTCGCGGAATCTCGCGAGATTAAACACAATCATTTGTTTTTCCTGGATGTGCTAGCCTAGAAATCTAGACAGACAGTAGCAGAAGCAAAATGATTCACTTATATAGGATGACTTGCCAGGCTATGGATGTGCAGAAAATGACTTAAAAATGTGGATATTAGCCAAAACCTAGGGCCGATTTACAATCTATTATACTATTACTTACTATTACTATTACTTTATTAACTTTCTTATGTTTTTGTGTTGGGGCTGCTGTAACAAGTGAATTTCCCCACTGTGAGATTAATAAAGTCTATTCTATTATTTACAATTTATTTAGTTTTAATTACAGGCTACCTTTTAGGACTAATTCATTTCTTGATTTTACAGATAAACTATTTAAAACACACATTTTCACTAAATGAAAAGTTAGAAACAAAGATTTAGCATGAGACATATACAGTTTTCTCTCGCCAGAATTAATCATGTCTAAATAAAATAGCCTGTGCAAAGATAAAAAATGAGTCATGCGCCAGTGCGAACTGATAAATAAGATTTTTTAATTAGTCAACTTCATTTATTTATAATTTCAGAATGCAATTACCATGTATTCATCTCTTAAAACTCAAATAAAACCCCACCTGTCTGCAGCTCTTGTTTCAGATTGTATTTATTACTAGATGAAGAAATAAAAGTTCCTGCAAACTCAGACATGAATATTTCTAGCCGTCTCTACAGAAGCCACATCCTGGCGTGTTCATATTGACATTACGTTAGAATTGCCCACTTGACTTGGCCTCAGTAGAGCAGATCAATCCTGCCAATGCCGTGGAGACTTCAGAGGGTGCGCTGGTTCCGCTGCACCCCAGACCTGCTGTCGTCGCATGTGAAGCTGATGTGAACTGGGACGGTTATAATCTCATGTGAGCAAAGGGGTCGATGATCTCACCGGGCTGTAGGCCTCCCTGATCACACCTATTGACCACTTGACACACTGCTGAACTGTATATGATGGGCTGTGCCTTAGAAACAAGTGGGTCAGGACAGAAATGCTGCTAAATGGGTTTAGAGTATCAGAACTTTCTTCAGGTTGTGCAGATGTGTAATTTAATGTTTTGCATTACTTCTTTTCTACCAATTTTATGTTTGGAAATAGGGTATTTTCTCAAAAAATATGTGCTAGTTTGCATAAATGTCCAATATTTATTTATGTGTTTTCTTTCATTGCAGTTTTAAAATATCAAAACTGAAACCCAGCTGATTTGCTTTTAGTGGTTAAACTTTTAAAAAAAACTCAGATGACTCCAAATCTATGTGCAAAAAAGATTTTTGGAAACCTGCACAGCTTTTTGTTTCCACACAGTTTTTCTTTCTAAAGTTTGCCAAGGAACATCGAATTTATCACCAGCCACTTACTAGCTCTTTCTGCAGCTTTCAGCCACATTTAACAACTTAGTAAACTAAATATTTAATGACTCAGACTCCATGTTTCACTTAATTTTTCACTTTTAGCTCTCAAAACTTCTAATCAATGCCCCTTCTTCCTTTGGGTGGCTTAAAACTCATATTTGATTTAGTTTTTTAGACATGTCCTCGCCTTTCACTCCCCATCAGCCTCTGAGTCCAGTTCAGGGTCAAGGACGGGCCGTGAACCTTTGGCTTCCTGCTGCTGGCTGCAGTCCCCCTCGAGGCCTTCGCCTTTGTCGCTACACAGCCCTGCAGCTGATGACGCAGAAACGTGTGTGCAGAGAGAAAGAGTACAAGTGAAGCTCCTGTTTGTGTGAAGCCGGTGATGTGTCTTGAGCCCTTTGTGCGTGCATGTATGTGTACATCACTTAATAATACAGTAAGAAAGAAACACAACCTCACCGCGACCTGAGCTTGCTCTTTTGACCCCGGTCACATCTCAGGAGAGTTGCCAGAACTCTTTTGCCTTACAGCTCTTTCCTGTTTGACTTTCAGAACAAGTTCCTGAACCGAGACCCCAACGTGACCTCTTTCCTTAGACTGACTGTGCTTTATTGTTCATGTGAAACAAGCCAAGTCATTTATGTGGACGTAAGGCTCCAGCGTTTAAAGAAAATAGCAGTTTGGGGTTAATTTAACAAAAAATCCAACATTCTTTCTGGTGTACATTGTGTGATTTCTATTAAACCTGTGCAGGACGGGTTGTGCATGAATTAGCTACACATCATCCAGTTGGTGCAACGCCGATTAGCCACGGGCTAATTAGAGCATTCTAAACCTGCTTAGTACGAGGATGAAAATGAGATCATATCCGTGCAGCCTTGCGGCATTCTCTCATTGGTCCATTAAATCATCCTCTCACACACCATCTGTTTTTATTGGCTTTGCAGCGCAATAATCTCCTGCTCTGCAAGTGGCACCTTACCAATTGGTCATCAAACGGCAGTAAAATCAATCCATGTTTTTTTAAAACAAGTTTGAATAAAAATGGCCTCCTCTTGTCTCATTTTGGGGCCACTTTGAACTTACGGACCTTAAAGGAGCCATAAACCACCAGCTTTGAAAGCTTATCTTTGAGTGAGACTTTCTGAGACGAGAAGTTGTGAGCAACAAAGTGACAGGGAGAGAAGGAGGTGGGAGAGCTGAGAGAGGAAGGAGAAGATGAGTGGTACTGTACATTCCAGAGCGAACACACACCCTGGATGTTCCTTCATATTTGATGAGCCACCTTACAAGGACCTGTGCCCCCGGAGCCTCAGAGCTCTGCTCGTGTAAGTGCGCTGATGTCCTCACTTTCCTTCTTCTATGTCCTCTCTCACTTCTTATTTTCTCCTTTTCCTTTGACTCCTCCTTCTCCGTTTTCCTCCTCCTCTCTCTACGCATCACGCCTGGCCAGGCGGCAGCTCGCTAATGCACCATGGCACATTCTGCAGCTCCGAGTCACAATGCGACTAGGCTTTACGCAGTGACCGAACGGCGACCTCCCTCAGCATCGCTGCACACAGGCGCTGCGCAGTGCCAGGGCCTGTTCAGGGAGAGGATGAAAGCTGTGAGTGGAGGGGTCAAAGGAGGAGAGGAGAGGATGGGAGGCAGGGATGTGACACTCACAGATATCAGATCAAACGACAAGAAGATGAATAATTAGCAACAGCGAGAGGCTGAATCACTCGTATCCCCATCAAGATGATATTTTGGTGCCACACGTGACCTATTAGTGTCAAACAAGAAGGAAGTGCTTATGTGTGCAAATGTAGCACACGTGCACGAGAAAGACAAAGTGGTTCTCCAACTAATTCACGTTTTTTTATTAGGCAGAAAGCAAACATGCTGAACCTGGAGGGGATCGAACCACAGAACCACAGCTGCTTCAGGAAAGAGATTATTTCAGTCCTTACTCAAGGCATTTGTCCACAACTTTCAGGCTTGGGTCGTTTGTCCCCCAGGTTCTGAACATCCTGCCGTCACACCTTCTGATGATCCTCACATTCTTCCACATCCTTGAGACACCTTGTTCTCAGTCCTCACAGCTCAGCAGAAATGACCAGAGGGAAGGAGAGAGAGAGATAAAAGAACTGTGATAGTGAGAAAAAGAGAGGATAGTGAGGAAAGGAGAAGGGAGGAGGGGGAGTGTGTTAATATCATTTGTGTATGGAGAGGGGGACTTGGTGGAACTTTAGTTTTTTTATTCGTGTTTTTTTTCTTTATTTTCAAGTTCTGCTTTGACATTGTTTCATTACAAATGTTCATTTTCTTATTCCCTGCTGCCAAAGTACAAATCTATCAGTAAGTCATCAATGGATGTCCATCTAACTGCTTGGTTATGTGTCAACCTAATTCAAGATGGCTGCCGCAGCTGATCAGCCTTAGTCAATGCACAAATGCCTCTACGTTTAGCAAGTTTGCAAGATTTGACGAAGGCATCTATAATTCAAAATGCAAGGCAATCTTAGTTTACATTATATGTCCCATCGAGAAATGCAAGGCCTTTCATTTTTAAAGAGCAAGTTCACTGCGATATTGTTTTTAAATTATTTTTCAAATATGATCAGTCCCTCTGAGTTTCACATGCAGGCTAAACGTAAAAATATTCTTCTACCCCTATTTCCTGCATTAGCTGCCGATAGAAAATAGACGGGGAAACTCTCGGGTTAGAAAACACCACACAGATCTACGTCACGCTGTAAATTAACATTCATGGACTCACCCATCTTGGCTCATGGCGAGGAAGGCTGTTGTTGATTTAGCATCCAGGAGAAAGCAGAGCACGTCTAGGCTAGTAGAAGCTAACCATTAGCATTAGCAACTCCACAACATGGCAGAAAAAATATGCTCTTCACGGTGAGGCATCTACATTATGGTACATACCTGAAAGTGGTAAAGTTATATTACACCAGGTATGCTGCTTATATCTCACATATGCGCTACCCTTTGCACTCATGACACATTGACCTTTTTGTTCTGATATCCAGGTCACAGAACATTTCCTCGTCCCAGTTCACCAAACCTCCCCCATTGTTCCTCTGACACGCATCCTGATTGTATCCATGAACTATGACGGGAATAAAGAAACAGTTTAAAGAGTGCCTCTGAGGTAGGGATGTTTTCACTTTATTACGTGTACACACTCCAGTCACACAAAGCTGATCTGAGAGTAAATATGCACACACAAATGGGTCTAACGTTTTAAAATATTTACTTTTTAAAAAATAAACCCACAGATGTGGAATTGGAGCAGACCCTATTAAAGGTTAGATAGGAGTCATGTTAATCCAGTTGCCTAATTACAATCCCAATAATCACAGATTCACTTAATAAAGGTTTACTTCAGGTTTACTTACTTGTGTGCTGTGATGGTCCCATGCGAAAAATTTGAAATCCATTTGGTTTGACTAGACCAAAGGGATGTAGCCACATACTTTGTGTACAGTACAACATGTTGATCGCTGCATTATTGATGGTGGATATGCTGCATGTTTTACCAGCCTGTTAAGTGGGGGAACTGGTGAGCCAGCTGGATGTTAAAAATATTTTATTGAAAAAGTTCATGGGAAGGATGGTTCTGTTGATAGAGATCATACAGTGAAGGCTTTTTAAACTGCTCAGACATTAGCTGCAACACAGTGACAAGGAAACACAGGGACAACAAGGAGGAGGAGGCTGGATCAGAGATGATGGAGCTGCAGTAGAGCTGGGGTTTGGGTTATAATGAGCTGAAGCTGATCTTGACCAAGTTTCAAAACCTTTCAAGAACAGAGCTTCGATCAGGTTTTACAAACGTTCTTTCAAATTCCAGGTCTGTTTTAGCCTGGCTAGCAATCCTATATATGTAAATATATAATCTGGCCATGACCCACAGACAGAGCTCAGCTGTAGGAATGAAATCTACGGTTGTCTTTCAAACTGTCTTTACATGCAATTGGACAGCGCTAGGACCAATCAGAGCAATGAACAATGTCAAGTATTCATAGCGGCGGAAATGAGTCAACATTATCGAAGAAGTAGCATAAGTCTAAATGGTCCAAAGTTGATGCCAAAGACATTTCAAACGAACGCTGTTACTGAGCCACCACCATCTTTGTTGTGCTTCATCCCAGCTCTGCCGTAATAGTGCTAAACACGCCCTACGTCTCTCTATAAACATATTAAAATGATTGGCTGGGCCTAAACTTAGCCGAGCCAATGGTAGACCAGCTCAAGCTACAATGGAAAGTGGCTAGCCCAACCTGCAGAGCACAACCTTTCCTATTGTTACGGTTTGTCTAGATTTCTATGGCTACAAATTCCAAATCTTTTCAGCTTCGGAAAAACAATTGATGATTGGATCAGAGAAACAATACTGATAAACCATTTAACTGGAATCCATGTCAGCTACTTTTGAAAATATCATATATGCTTTTTTTTAAAAGTTAAGTTTAATTACGTTATCAGTAATATTTTTTAATTAATGAAATATCTGCAAATTACCTCAAGATTCTCTTGTTTGTTTATGGTTAAAACAATTAGCCAAATTCAGACTACTTAAAGCATGTTCCACTATGCAACGCAGAACCTTTTTACTCTGATACTTTTTATCCAGCTCAGAATGAGCTGTCATGCTATTTTGGCAATTTCCCTCATTTTACAAGGAAAACTGTTGCAGTATAAAAGCAGAGAACATAAAGCTTGCACAACTGGCTGTTTAATATACATGCAAAAGTTACTTATTCTTTGGTTTTGGTGCAATAACACAAAAAAGCTCCCCAAGTTTAGTGATATTAAGCATATAAAATGAATATGTGTCTTCAACAGTATGTCTGTAGAAAAGAATTTGACCCTTGCATTGGACCACATGATCAGTTCCAAGAATGAGCACTAATCACGCATTGTCGGAGCAGCTGAACAGGAAGCAAAGCCAGAGCCGGGCTGTCTAGTGTCTCGGACGGAATGTTCCATTTTATTTGTGTTTGCAAATGTATTTAAGGAGTTAGTTTACATGTTCTGTTTAGAGTCCTGTTCTGTTCTTGTTGGGAAATTTTTAGGTGACGGACCTGTTGTCTGTGAATGCAGCTGGCAGAGCCGTCTGTTTAATGCGCGGGTGTGTTTTGCCCTACACCAGCGATGGAAAATAGGGGAGACGATTCTGAGGAGGTTTAGGTCTAGTTCTGGAAATTTTGACTTGTTTGTGGGTTTTCCCCAGATTGCTAGTGGTGCTGAGCTGCTGTGATTTTGAAGCTAAAATAAACCAAGAAAGCTAAAAACTGCTTAATCTTTCACCATAAAAGGGTCACACTATATTTGCTAGCATTCTAAATTGTTATATACGGTTACGTAGGATTGTCATGGTAAGAAATTTGGCAAATTTGTGGTTGTTTGACAGTATCTGTTGCATATATATAACATTTTCTGCGACCATCTGATTCTGAAGGAGGGAGCCTGAAGAACAGTTTTTTCAAACTTTAGCTTCCTCGAATGACTTTTGGGAGAGGACAATGACTTCCAAGAAGTTCATCAGGTGTCAAATTTATTTCATAAAATGCTGTGAGATTGTAAACTTGCACTTACTTTTTGTGTCCAGAGCAAAATCAAAAGATTATATTTCAGGAGAGTTTTAATGAACTGCTGTGGTCATCAGACAGAAAGATCCAAATGAGAAGCAGCGTGTAGGGAGGAGCCGCTGAGGCAGATGTAATCTAACCTTGTATGAACTTAGAATCAACCCTAACTCAACCTCGCTGACTGCGTGTACATTTTGTGACATACACAAACCTCTAAAAAGAGTGCTTAAGAACACATCATTGAGAATATCGTCAGTGCCAGGTGAATACATTTTGGAATAAATCGTTGGCTTTTCACAGAGGAAAGGAATGTAGCTTTGCTTTTAACTTGACATCAAGCATTTTTGACATTATCAGGTTGATTATGTAAAGGGTTCATAAGTTCTAGAGGTTAGGGAGGAATTCCCCTTTGAGCAATGGTACTGTAAAAATCTGCAGTGGTGAAGTTCAGTTTAAGGCTGCTAAACAACAAGGGCACAAAGTTCAAATAGAGTTCTTCCATCTAAAATGAAAAAGTAAAGACACTTTTTGCAAATTATCAATGCAGTGTGCTTTTTCCTGGGTTAAATAAAGGGAGCTCATGTTACACCACTTTGCTGCTGCTGTGAGGTTTATTTGAGATTGCCGGTGTGATTAAAATCATTTATCTGGATGTGGCAACAGCACAAACATTTAATAGACTATTCAAAATGTGGCTGCAATCAGTCTTTATTATAGCTATTTGTAAGTAGGAAGTCAGCGTCTGTTATTTGCCAAATATGCACATGAATAGGAAATTGTCTCTAACAAATCACAAAGTTAGTTGATGGCTTGATTACTCTGTCATTTAAAAAATAGACACTTTTTCATGTTTTCATGGAGTTTGTATGTATTCCCATTCAGGTTGCAACTCAGAGAATTAAAGTGCAGGTTCACAGAGAAACGTATAATACTTGTTCTTTTTGAAATACAAATGGTCACACAGAGATTCACATGCAGGACGTGAAAACAGTCTTCAGCTCATGTTTCCTGCATTAGTTACCGATAGAAAATAGACGAGGACACACTCGGGTCAGGAAAAACCACACAGATCTACGTCACGCTGTAAAATTAGCATTCATGGACTCACCCATCTTGTCTTGCAACCGAGGAAGGCTGATGTTGGTTTAGCGTCCAGGAGAGCGTGGAACATGTCTTGACTAGTAGAAGCTAACCGTTAGCATTAGCAACTCCACCACACAGCAGAACTCCCAATCCTGCAGTTTTCTGCCTCCACCTATCCAGCTAACTTTTACTTACTGCTACAAGCTACAAGAGCTGCACTCCCTTGTGGTGGCTCAAAGACACTGTTACCTAACTCAACAGTAACGCTACACAAGCAGCTCAAGCTGTTATGAAAACTCAAACATTGCTAGTTAAAACAATCTTATAAGGAACAGAAATGCTGATCCTCACCTGCTACAAAGAAGCACCAGCAAAGAAGGAGGCCTGTAGGGCTCAGTTGTCCCAGGAACCCTCCTGAAGCAGCCGACAGGTGCCATGTGACCTACGGTCGTAGAAGCAACACCTCAGGCGATTCTGAGAGGCCACAGACAAAGACTTTTGTTTACCCTCAAAAAGTTTATTTTGACGGCTCAAAATATGAAGCAGGGTCAATCCCAAGCAGTGTGTAGCTTTGGTAAAAAGCAGCACTATATTGTCAATTAGTAGCTATGCTAATTTTAGCTTTGAAGACCTTATGCCTGAATGTCCTCATAACCACAGATAAAAGTGATATTCCTGCCTGCCTGACTTTGAGATATAGATGAAATACCCTGATAGTTATTGTAGATATTATAAAAAGACTTGCTACAGATATATCTTCGTTGGTTTGATCTTCAACTCTTCTGGCACCCCCCCACGGTGCCCACACTGAAGTGCGCCACGTTCTCTGTTAGCTTCGTCTTACCAGAGGACCTGAATTTGGCACGGTGCTGAGCAGCAGATCTTGATGCCGTTTGGCAAGTTCAGGTTATTTCTGCATTTCCAGCCAAGTTTGCATGCAGGGACCTACTGTGCTCACTGTGTTATGCTCTCACAGCTCATGTGCATGAGTCTATGTATCTGTGACAGGGCCAAATGTGTTTTTTTAACACATGTGCAGTGTCCTGGTGAAGCGTCTGTATTCCCGTCAGCTGTATCATGCTTCACCAGCTCACATGGACCATGTCCTCTGCCAGATGTTCTGTGTATCATTGATCGATTGCATCACCCTATAACCACCATGCACTTTTCTTTATTTTAATTTTGAAACAAATGGAATTGATGCACTTTCAAGCGTTCACATCAATGGCTGGTGGTGTCTGGGTGGTCTAATGCCCTCAGGAGGCACATATGACCCAGAAAGCCCAACCACAGGCATGCTCATTGTGTCAACTTAAAGTCAGTTCAGGGATTCTCCACACGCTTGACCCGGGGTCGACTTAGCAATTGTGATCCAAGTGTGAAAGGAAGTCTGGGCATGAGAAATCAGGCTTAAATCGCACCCTGGATAAAGTCTAGCTCCTCTGGTTCTCAGGTGTCTTCTCACCTCAGATAATACTAATGTGAGGAAAGAAAAGGGAGGAGGAGGACCGGAAGGACACCAAGAGTCTGCTTTATTTGAAGCAAAAAGACAAAGAGATGGTGTTAAGGGGCTTATTTGTTCTGTCTCATTTCAAACACCAGGGGGTTAAAGTTTTGAAAGCTAATTCCCCTCAAGTCATGAGAAGGTAGAGTTCAGTGGGTTCTTCTGTAGGACACATCTCCAGAAGAGCAAATATCTATATAAATGCAGCAAATGAAGTTTGACATAAAACATGACAAGGTCACAGTGTGAGTCGTGGGGGATGATGCTGAAATAATCCAGGCAGATTTCCCTATGGGTGACAAAAAACTTCCCTTTTTTCGTCAGTTTTTAAAAAATAACTTATCTATAAGGAACCTGGCGTAACTTTTAATGTCTCTAGAGTAACTTGAATTATTATTTTGATGCCTTGAATTAATAAAATATGGAGGTCTGTTTGCAGAACTGTTTTTGTATTTTATGGTCATGAATTTGATGATCATGAGTTTCAAAGTCTGTGACTCTGTAACTCATGATTATGAAAACAAATTAAATTTTCAATCTTTAGAAGCAGCCCAAGGCTTGTGCAAGGTAAGCACCTGCTTGGGGCCCCCACGCCACCAGGGGGCCCCCAAGAGCACCAAGACAGCATGATAAAAAATATGTTTAATAACTTTAATTAATACAAATAAAATATTACATATGAAAAAAATGATATTTATTCCTTTGGTTTCACTTGTGTCCAGTGTTGGGAACATTACTTAAAAAAAGTAATTAGTTATAGTTACTAATTACTTCATCAAAAAGTAACAGTAAAGCCTAATTTATACTTCTCCGTCAGCTCCCCGAGGCAGAGACACGCACGCATTGACGAAACCGTTTTGCTCTCGAACTTCTCCGTCCCCTGGAGAGTGCTGCAACGCAGTTCCCCGCCAGGACAACAGAGGGCGTAGCGCTTTTCTGGGGTATCCTGTCACGTACAAAATAGTGCATTTACAGTTTATATTTGCAGTTTATATTGTGCTTTTTTGCATTTAAGAGACTTTTTAACACGGACAAACTTGCCCCTTATTTTCCTCCACCTCTTCATGCGCTTGTCACCTCTAAACCAGGTTTCCCGTCATTTCCGTCCACGAATAAAACGCTTGCTGCGCATCTTTATACTCCTCCAGTCACGGGTGAATAAAACGTTCATATTTTCGGAGTTTTACCACGAGGTATTCAAGCTGCTCCGTGTTTGTCGCTAGATACCGTCGTCTCTCTTTTTATTTTTTGAGGCGGCAATGGCGGAGCTGGTGACGTATTTAAAGAAGCGGCGTTCTGACCAATTACAAGCTTGCGCTCTCCGTCTCGTTGGACGGATGTTTAGAAAAGAGAGCTCAACTCCGTCCGACCTTGCAAGCCTGCTGCAGAGCTCTTGCAACGACGTATCATGGCGGTCCGTCCGTCCATACTGACAAAACGGAGAAGTATAAATAGTTACCGAATTACAAGATTATAAAAGTAACTAATTACCAGGAAAAATATCTACTTTGTTACTTTTTTCATAACAATATGCAAGATAACTTACTTCATTTAGTATAAATTACTACGATACTAAATTATAAATGACTAAATTGACTGGAACATAATAAAATGTATGTCCAATTGTTTTTTTGTAAAATTGAATAATTGAAATAAATGTGCATCTAACAGGAGGAACTACAAACAGGAAACATGACACTGGTCTAAACTTTTCAAATGTCACTGTGTGATGTGAACAGTTAGTTCTAGTAGCACCTGAGCGCCCATGACGCCTGAGACTGATACAATCAGTGTGACAGCGGGACTAAGGAAATGATCAGGCACACTAACTGGTTCCAGTTGGATGACTGGAGGAAAATAGGAAAATAGAAGATCATGACGTCTGATTGGTGAACAGGTGACCGGACCTTCCTTACGTGGGAAGTTCCGCCGTCATGTCAAGAAGGGTACAACTATAGACCTGCAGATTCATGCCTGCAGCAGCAAATCTGCAGGTCTTCAGTCATTCACATCTTCCTCGTTCCTCATTGGTCGTGATGCGCTTGGATGTAAACATCTGCCCTTTTAGCTCCTGATCAGCTGATGACAGCTTCAACACACCTCACTGCTGAATTATAGAAACGCAAACATTTTCTTATCGGTAATGGAAACGGCGTCGTGACGAAAGAATAAATAAAAAAAATTAGATTACACGTTACTGAAAAAAACCCAGCTTCCGTTAGTAACGCCGTTGCGTTAAATGTCTTTTTCCCCATCACTGCTTGTGTCATAGGGTGTCATTTGGTTGTTTCATAGTGATTTAATGTTTTGCACATTTTACATATAACGATAGTAAACTTAACTTGCTTACTGTAAATTCAGTGTTTGTTGATATAAATTTCAAATCACACTTTAGCAACACTGCATTTGATAATGCAAATGCATTGGAGCATTTTTGGTGGTCTGCTACTCCTGTACGGGTAAACGCAATGGCCATAATAACACCAGTATGATGTAAGCTAATTACGAAATAAGTTAATGAAAGTGGGTATTTTACACACATAGCGTAGCCTAGGAATGCTGAATCATTTGGTAATTTTTGAGGGTATGGGGGCCCCAAAGGAAAAATTGCTTAGGGCCTCACTAGGCTTGGGCCGGCCCTGTTTGGAAGCAAACGTTTATTGCTTTGAACGTCTTAATCCGGGCGTACACTGTGTGATTTTTGAGAATCTATGAGGTTGGGGGAAGGTTTGTGTCATGTAGTATACAAGGGGTCACGATCAAGATCATTTTAATATGATCCTAAAAACTGACGCATTATTGTGCTGAAACGTTTTCATAGAATAACTTTCTTTTTTTTTTTTTTTACATTTTTAGTCCTAAAATCCCTATGGGTAACAGGTCTATTAGCACACATCACATCTGGATAATCAGATCTCCTTCATCCCCAGAACATCTGCTCCCCTCGAGGTCCTTTTCTCCTCAGCAGCTGCTGAAAAGGCGGATGCTGTTATATCACTGTGATGCTGCTCTCAGGCAGTGAGAGGAAATGTCGTCTCACCTCTCTTGAACTTCCAACCGCTCGGGCTTTCCCCAGCTGTGTCCCCTCTGCTTTTACACCCTAAATCTGCTCTGACCTGAGTAAATATGTGGTAAAGTGATGTCTAAATGAGCAGAGATGTCAGAGTTGTCTATCTATTATGTGTAGAAGTGATGTACATCCTGGATCTTCACTTGTAGCAGTGTAGCTACACCTACTGATATGGTGTTGTGTTAACGTAACGGGTTTGTTTACGCTGCTTTACAACAACAAACGTTCTAGTTTCGAATTCAAAGAGAGAACTTTGGGTGAGTTGGATTAAAAGAAGGGTTGAGGATGCCTTTAAACAATAGTTTAGTCCAGGCATGTCCAACGTGCGGCCCAGGAACCATTTGGTTGCAGCCGTGGAAGAGCGCATCTCGGCAAGTAGAGGCTAACTGTTAGCATTAGCAACTCCTCAACATGGTGGAACACGTTCAAGCTTGTGTTATTTGTGGAGATAAAACATCAATGTTGCATCTTTTACCCCAGAAAGAAGAGCGAAATAAGGCAATGGAGGAGTTGCATTGCTATTAGCCAATCAGAGGCGAGGCATTTGCATATCATGAATATTAACAAGTAAGACTCCATATCCTGTTGTCTTCTGCTCCCCACTCCTCTGACTAACTTCTGACAAACAAAAAACTGCATCCATATAAAACAAAAACATTTAAAAAGAGCTGGAGTTAAATTCATACACTCAGACTATCCATTAGCTTATCAATCAACTGAAAGTTAAACTCTGTTCCTCCAAACTGAGGCAATTCTAAGAGCTGTCCAAAACAATAAATATATTTTTTGTTGATAATAAAATATTTATTAAATAACCACACTTCAGAGGATCTGTAAGGATTATTTTTTTTTATTTGCCAAGACCATCAGGCTGCTGAAATACAAGATAACAATAATAAATGTATATGTTGTGTTTAGGTGTGGCTTAAAGACAGTTGAACAGAGGTATAAGATGTAAAAGCTGAACTACTTATGTCTGTTTCACCCTTTTCCATTCCTGTTCTTTTTATCTGCAGCCCTCCCACTTTAGATCTAATGAGGAGAATCGACATGTGGAACCAAGCTGAGAATAAATACATCCAGAAACTATTTCCTTGTGAATAAAACAGCATGAGAAGGCCCAGCAGTCAAACATCTCCTCTGTCTTTTACATTTATTTTGCACTTGATTTGCATCGCCCTCGACTTCTCTCCGCCCCAGCTGGTCTTCGTGCTGACTAAGATCGGCCTCGAATGTGATTCATAACCCATTAAAGTGGTCTCATGCAGCCACGTTGCTGCTTCCTGTTCCTCTGAACCCACCGCCGTCACTTGACCTAAACCAGCTCGGTCAGCTTGTCTACGACGAACTGTCTGTCAGTCAGAAACAGAAGCTCCGGTTTGACAGCTTTTCATCTGTGTCATGCAGAAGGCAACGTTGACCTTGCGTTACCCGAACCCGTGCACTAGCAGGGATGCAGGGGGAAAGCCCTTCAGTGGCCTCACCATCAAGCTGCACCCACAGCAGGGCCTCTTCTCTGCTCAGAGAGCTCAGTCAGCTTGGCAGAGAAGCAAAAAGACCCAACGCACTAGGAGACATCATGAGGGAGATCTCAGAGCCAACATTTGCCCTGCAGGACTCCAAAATGCAGCCCCTCAGGAAATGCTCCAACTAACAGGTCAAAGTTCAAGGATGAATGGTAGCCTGTTTAGATGGACATCTGCATGTTTAAATGACATCACAGGGCTTGATGCGTTCGCCGCCCGGCCCACAGAGCCTTCTGAAAACCAGAGCTATTTCTGCTGATGTTAATTTGCTCCGTGTTAGAGCGCCGGTTCACAGCTCGGTCAGCCTTCGCTGATACTATATTCCCGTTTGTTTCAGTAAAGGTTCTCCTGTCACATCGCATTTGGGTCGAGATGCCTGTGAACTGTGAAAGCACCGCGCGGAGGGACTCGGCTGCACGCCGGCCTCCGGGTCCTGGGCTCCGCTGGTTTCAGGATGCTCTCCAACCACAGAAGTGAGGGAAGTTTTCCTGCAATGATAAGAGTGCTGAATAAAAGAGAAGAATTAATGCAGGTGTCATATAAAAATACATGTAATGAATTCAAATAAAAGCATTTTTGGACTGAAAAAGTTGTTTTTTTGTAGTAATTTACAGAAATTTAACCATCCAAAAAGAACATTTTATCCAAATAAATGTCGTTGAGAAGAAAATCCCCAATACATTTTTCTAAATATTTTTTTAAAGAGCAAAAAAAGTTTTGCTTTCCGTAAATGATCTCTTTAAATCATCAAAGGTACACTGTAAACTCAAATAAGTTACCAGAACTCAAAAGTTTTGAGTCAATCTGCTGTCACAACATAATCAAATTAAAACTAGGAAATAATAAGTAAGTATTAATTACCATATTTGTAATTTAATAGGTCAGAATTACCTGTTTTGTGCAGCTGTATCCAAGCAGCAGCAGCAGCAGCAGCAGACTAAATGTTTTCTAAGAAAAGGCTTCACAAGCTCCTGTCTTTATACCAATCCCCCCTCGTTGGGGAAGCTGATCCCCCTCATTCTCCTTCCTGTTATCTCTGATTTCATGAATTATTCATCACACACTCAGATGCACAAATGAGCACACTAATTGGTGCTTTTTTTAAATATAAAACCCCCACCATCACAGTTATTATTCTTATTATTCCCAACACGGTGGATATGATGGGACACATATTTCCCCCACAGTCTCCACATTAAGCTGCTAATTTGAAAACACATTTTGGGGAATTAATTTTAAATTTGAACACGGTGATGTGAAGATGCAAAACTCCAAATGGATCATTTGTGTATTAATTTGTGTAACAGCTCACTTATTTTCCCGTGGAGATGTCAGCTGGGGAACCGATTCAGCTGAGATCAAAAGAACCATTTATTCAAATAAATATTAGAATGATGGTTAATAACAAAAAGTAGATTTTTATTGAATAAATTGATCAATTATATAGCAAAGATGGCTATTTTTGCCTTTTCTTTTGTTTTTACAAACATTTAATAGCATGTGTGTGTGTGTGTGTGTGTGTGTGTGTGTCCGTTCTGCTCCTCTCAAACAGCCACTAGCTGAGTGTGTGAATCGTTTAAATAGAAGTTTACACGTACTCCAACAGAAACATAATTAGGTCACATTAGGTTCACCACTGAGTAAATATTTTTGTCTCTCTCTCTCGCTGATGCTGCTGGTCCATTAGGTTCCTGTCCAGGCCGATGCTGCTGGAACAACAGAAACTCTCCCAGTTCCATTTAAAATTGATGCAACAACGACACGTACCAGCTCCTGCTAAAGGCCCGCTGGTTGACTCCTTCCTCCAGCTGCACCATGCTACACGGCCACTGCATGAAACACTTTACATGTAACAACCACGCTTTATTTTTTATTCATTTTTCTTTTTCTTTTAGAAACAACAATTAATAAATAAATGGATCCAATTTGAATGGTTATTAGATGTCAAAACTCATCAGATTTGGGCTTCTGGACATTTTAAATCTTAAAAAATTGACTGTTAGCAATGTTTCCATTCAAGATGTGTGTCAAATCCAAGTTTTAAACTTAGCTGTATTACCTGTCAGCTCAACCAGCATATCTACATCTCATTAAAGCATTAAATAAACTTAACAAGAAAAAAACACTAAACCAAAAAAATTCAAAAAAATATGGAGATGTTTGAAGAAAAGCCATAAAATTATTACATTGCATTATCATTACCTTGATATTATTACATTATTATTGTATCACTATTATTTACATTATACTAAAGCCCTTATTGCCCAAATCAAAAACATCAAAAAAATGCAAAAGGGAAACATTTTCATTAAAGTTAAAGGGTTGAATCATAATTTGACCAAATTATGATTTTATTACTAAAATATTTACCAGAAACATTTCTTAAAAGTTGAATTTATTTGACATTTCCTTGCAAATTTTTATTTTCTTGTTCTGTCTAAGAGGTATTTTCAAGTAAATATAAAGAACATATAAAGATAAAGAGCAAATAGTTTAATTTTTATTATTTGAATGAAATTGTGTTAAATTTTGTAAAACATAAGAATTTTTTAGTTTTTGCTTTCATTAAATAAAAAAAATTGGTGTGTTTGGGAATGTTGGGAATGTTCTGGCTCACAGAAATATTGTTATTCTGTTATTGTTGTCTTTTCCTTCAATGAAAGTTACGGCTTAAATCAAGCAACATTTAATAGAGTGCAGGGCCATTTCAAACATAACAATATGGAATTGTGTCATTTATGATAAGTGGAATGAATATGAAATAAATGATATTCAGACACGTGCTTATTAATTACCTTTGATTACCTGTTTAATGGTTATTTACTTCATGACCCTAACCTCAGACAGCAGCTCGGATGTCTAGAGTCAGCTCTGCTCTCAGATCTGACCCCTCTAAACTTTTTGCTGTGGTTCTGTGACAAACAAACACGGCCCAACCCCTCAGGATCAGGTGGATAAAGATGTGTTTTGATGTGTTGGAAAAACACTTGTAATAGTCCAGGTGTGTGAGAGGATTGAAGATGGAGACCAGGAGCGCTCTCCCTTCTTTAGTCAGCATCGAACTGTATTAAACTGCACCTGCAGCTATTCTCTTTTTCCTCCTTCTCTCTGTGTCTGTCAGACAAGAGCGCCCGCACGAGCAGCTGCGGCGGCTGGCTGTTGCCGTGGCAACAGAAGCAGATGTTGCCCTGTGTGACGAGATTTGAACTGTTGAACTCTGCGGTAAAAAAAAAACAGAGTAATGGCGGTAATGGATATGGATTTACAGTGTGAGTGTAGGGGCTGCAGCTATATTTTCTCTAACACAACCTGGCACACCATATGCTGCTGGATGCATATTTTATGACACGGGCCTGCTCTCGTTGCTTGAGGGGCTCTAAGACGGTGCTGTTGTACACATAGATTGTAGGTTGAATCTATGTAATCCAGACTGCACCTTTGTCTTCAATGCATTTAACAAACAGGTAGTTGAATCTATGTCTTAAATGGCAGCATATCGATCACGGTTCAGTCCTGGTTTATGTAATAGTGGTTAAACGGCTGCTTGTGACTCACACCCACATGGAGTTGAATCAAATGTCAACTCAATTTGACCAAGTAGGACACACAAATGCATTAATGACTTTGAGCGCAACATGAATCACAGCAACGCTTACCACAAGGGCCTTATCCTGCATGATTTCCAGAGGCTAAAAACAGACTTTGACGCTTTGCATCCAAAGACAAGAAGCAGACTGGCTTTTCAATGCCACTCAGCTTTTGACAAGCCATTAATTCACTATAAGGCCTGTTTTCTGTCATGAAGCTCAAACGTTGCTATGAAGTGTTGTTAAGTTGACCTCCGGCTGTGGTAGCAAACAGCTGAGAGCTAATTAATAGGCATGATTTGGTTTTCCATAGTGACAGTCGTTTGGCTGAGCAAACAGATTTTGAGTTTTCTAGAGCAATGGTTCCCAAACTTTTTAGATTTTGACCCGAAAATGACAACAACACAAGGTCTGCAATAACAAATATCACTGGTTTAATGACGCAAACTGAATCTGAAAGTGCTAACATAATCAGGACAATATTTATTTACAATCCTATGAATCATTGCTTTGTTTACATTTGAAGCCATGGTCCATGATTTAAACTGCTGATTTCCATCCATCCATCCATCCATCCATCCATCCATCATCCGTCCGTCCGTCCGTCCGTCCGTCCGTCCGTCCGTCCGTCCGTCCGTCCGTCCGTCCATCCATCCATCCATCCATCCATCGTCCGTCGTCCGTCGTCCGTCGTCCGTCCGTCCGTCCGTCCGTCCGTCCGTCCGTCCGTCCGTCCGTCCGTCCATCCATCCATCCATCCATCGTCCGTCCGTCCGTCCGTCCGTCCGTCCGTCCGTCCGTCCGTCCGTCCATCCATCCATCCATCCATCCATCCATCCATCCATCCATCCATCCATCCATCCATTTTAACCTTTAGTGAACAGACTGACAAAAGCCATTCAAAACCAGTGACTTTGAATGTTTTGCCTTAGTTTTGATTTAAAAGCTTCCACACACAAGGGCAATCAAGCATTTTTGAAAGCTTTTCTCATATTTTCATTTTTGACTCTTTTGACTCTCGTGTTTCTGTATTTAAAGAGTTCAGACCACCAAACCTGCCACTCAAACCAGCGCACGCATGCAGGGCTGGGTGGTGAAAGAAAATTCCTTCACAGGCTGACTTCATTATAGACAATTAATCTTTTATCCACTCCTCACCTCCATCCAGAGCTGTGACTCTGCTGCCTTATCAAACTTTCATAAAGGTAATGGAGATAAAGCCAAAATGGAGTAAAAGTCCCTCACCCTCCCTTCTATTCAGACGCAGAGGAAAGGCGAAAGAAAACATTTTTTCAAGGTGTTACACGGTGCCAGACGGCTCTCTGAATTAGATTTTCTACCCAAATGTGCACCCTGCCTGGCCTTTGGATGGTATTAAGTGAATGGAATCAAATCCTCTACACCAGTCTGAGTGAACTGTGGTGTGTGTGGGATGTTTGCCACTACCTGTAACCCACATAACCATAGATATGTTTTTTTATTTCTATCATGAGTTGAACTAAGGAAAAAAAAAAGAAAGTTTTCATGCTCAGTTACCAAAGATGACCTCAGAGAAAAGGAGTCATTCGTTTGTAAATCCACATAATTCCCTGCTGGTGTGCCAAGCTAATCTTTTTCAGTCTTGTATAATTTATTTTGAGATTAGGCAAACTGGTTACTTCAGCCCATGTGTGTGTGTGTGTGTGTGTGTGAAGAAAAACGGAAGAGACAGCATTAACAGCAGATTGTTCAGAGACACGTTCAAATCATAGCAAATTTGATGCAAATATACAAAAATAATTGTTGCTGGAGGTTGTAAACTCATGCATGTGCGCCGTATACATCCGCCTGTGATGTGATACATATTGTGGAGATGAGACTTCACCACTAGAGTGTGCTCATCCTCTGTGAACTTTTGACCCTCTCTCCTCCCCCTCCTCCCCGCTGCCGGGCATTCACACACTATCACATCTGTTATAATACCATCCAGCTTTGATTAATTAGATGAATGCCGCGGAACGCACTGACTCTATGACCCTCCCAACGAGGACAGAAGCTGCAGCACATCGATGCAGGGACTAAAGTAAACAGGCAGGGTGAAGCGATGCAAATTGACAAACTATGAAACAGAGGAGAGAGAGATAGTGGTGTTGGTGGAGAGAGAGAGAGAGAGAGAGAGAGAGAGAGAGAGAGAGAGAGAGAGAGAGAGAGAGAGAGAGAGAGAGAGAGAGAGAGAGAGAGAGAGAGAGAGAGAGAGAGAGGGGGGGATACGAGAGCGGGGATAGATTTAACTCTAAGACCTGTGTGTGTGTGTGTGTGTGTGTGTGTGTGTGTGTGTGTGTGTGTGTGTGTGTGTGTGTGTGTGTGTATGTGTTTGCTATAGATTAGACCTCAGAGTTCTTTTATTCATTTCTGATTCCTGGAAGCACAAAATGGGTCAAGATTTCAGGTGAAGGTAAACGTCTGTCATCTTTAGGTGGGTTTTCTCTAACAGTTGAAACCCATAAGAGATTTTAAAGGTGTCCTATAATTCAAAAACATTTACCTTGTTGTTATTAAATGTAGGCAGCTTGGGGTGTCTTTCTACTGGCTGCAAAAGCGTTGCGTAACATAATGTTTTACCTGTCGTGAGCGTTTCAGATGTGAAACGGCAGCGATAGCGAGATCACACGTGATTTCGGCAGTTCACGCAATAACAAGCAAGGAGAAAGACAGCAGCATGTATCCAGGAAGGTCTGTGATTTATTGTCTGTTCTGCTCTCAAAGCGTAAATTAAGCAGAGCCACATAACACATACGCTTCTGTGACACATTCAAAATGCACCACTTTGCACTCATTGACTGTAACGGCGGCTGATTGCTGCGTACTACACTTGGCGAATGTTACGTGGATGTTGTCAGACTTACGCATCCAGTGGAAAGGTTGGGTGATGTACCTTAACAAAAAGCCGGTGCTGTCTCTGACCTGCTTTCCTATGCAAATTAACAATTTTGTAATGGCCACGGAGAGATGGTTTGGTTGGGGAAAATCTGGTTTTACACATCAGCTTAGACACACACACCCTTAAAGGTGACCTAGAATGCAGTTAATCAACAATCTAAAACAGAGCTTTGAGCTTTTAAAAAGCATCAGAAATGTTCTTTTGGCTTTCATCTGTCCCAGGAGCCCTGATACAGGCCATTCTAAAACCCCTAAACCAGCCTTGCTGTGAAAAGAGCTGTTTACACCTCCCATTCAGCCAGGACATGAATATGATAATGAGCTGCTTGCTGATTGGTTGGTTTCCCCAGAAGGCCTCAGACACTGGAGACATGCAGGTTTGAGGAGGCGTGGCTCCCCCTTATGACGTGTTAAGGAAGGTTTTCTCAGAACAGGAGGTTTTCTCTCGTCTTTTGCAACTTTCTAATTTACATAAAAAGTAGGTCACACATGGCTTTGAGTTTTTGGCATGCTACTGTTGACCACCCAAGCTGTCTTAATTCAACAACAACAAGGAAAATGTTGCTTTACATTCTAGATCCTCTTTAAATTAGCATCTTCTTAGCCACTTCCACATCCGCAGCGTATAAATGTTGGTCACGATAATGCTAACTGTAGAATAATGCTAGTCCTGAGCTACTGCTAATGCTAACGTCCTTGTTGGACGAGAGGAAAACAAAGAGAATGTTGAAGCACTAACGTTCCAGGATGTACTGGGAATATGGTAACTGTTCAGTTCTGTATTTCTTACTGGTTGTTTCATCTTTCATCTAGTTTTTCAGACTGTGCCCTACTACCAACAGTGTTGTTTTTCTCTTTAATTTGAGCTCTTCCTGTTGCATTTTGCTGTAGGAATGGACCCGAATGTGCAGGCAAAGCTGCAGCAGGCAAGAATTTTCCAACTTGGAGCCTGGATTTGATCTGATCATGATTACTGTTCATTATTTTTATTGAATGACCCCAAGCAGAACCTAAAGAATCAAAAAGACATAATATGTGTTTTCCTGGAGAGTTGTAATTCATCCAGGCTTCCTATCCCTCATTTTGACTTGTAAGTCACAGATTAGATTTTTCCTTTCCATCTTGGAAACAGCTTCCTTCTCCTCTTTCTTCTTCTTTGCTATTCCGCCTTCGGGCACCTGCCACCATGGGCTGATCAGAGAACGCCCACTTAGGACCAGAAATGCTCTTCATCCGCCCCTTCATGCATCCTGACCTTCAGCTGAACCCAACTCACAGCTCCAAGATGGAGAAGCTAAATGTCAAAGATGGGGTGAAAAAGCACAAGGCTGGAATTTTTCACATCCTCTCCTTACGTATATATTTCAAATGTCTTGAACTCGTGTGACCCTTGTTCTTATTCCTTGGCAGAAAAAAGTCCCAACAAAATTAGAAACCCTTTAGAATGATGAATATTTTCCACACGGTTTCAGTTCTCCAAGCTATTGCAAATATTTCCGGAAGTTCCTGTTGAGAAATCTTATATTTCATTTATGTGGAAGGATTCATGTCATGCTCATTGTCAAAGACCAGCCTCTGGCACCCTGCTGAATATTTATGCTATACCAGCAAGGGAAAGGATCAGATCTGAAGGATGTCAGGATGAATGTTGACATAAATAATACCTTATATCACTCTCACACATCATCACCTAAAAGGTAAACAGGGTAAAAGATTTGATTCAACCTCCGGTGAGTAAAGCCTTCTATATCTTAGCTTGAGTGTTGGTTTCACTCTCCTCATTTAGCTTCTTTACTGTGTGCCACTCTGGATATGAGCACAGCGAGCCTGACGTCCAACACGCCCTGACAGGACTCGATCAGCCAATCGTCTGCCCCCCCCGTGAGCCTCTCAGCCAATAGGATGGCGTGTGGCCCTCAGGGGTGTGTCTCATTAGCTAGATTCCAGGACCTGGCTCTGGCCCACTGGATGCACTCAGCCGGAAAGGATGCAGTCCAGAGGGGGATTCATCATCTGCAACATCGCATCCTCTTACCTCCCTCCATCCTCCACCCCCACTATCTCCCTGTCTATTCAGTAGGAGAGAGGACGTAAAACACACAAAGGGATAAAAGAGACAGCAATAAGGAATAATCTGCTTTTAAAAATAAAATACTGTTGCAAAACCAAAATACATTTAAATTACAAAATATCTTGGTTATACAAACAAGTGATGTCAGTCTTGGCTCTAAAGTGTGGTTGTATTCAAAGAACACCCGATTTAGATGTTTTTTTAATTAACATGAATATTTTGGTGAGGATCCCTTAATCCTGGATTGAGATCATCAAAAATGTTCAGATAAATTATATATGAGCACTTCATGAAAAATCGGTCAATGCGTTGCCAAAGATCAGCTGAGGTTCAAAGTTCTCTCAGTCACGAGCTCCTCCACCTTCGTGTTTAACAGTTTGGTTAACGTTCACCGACTTTTGCAACTATTTTGGTCAAAGAATCATGAGGATCTGTGTTGAACCATGAGTTGACTTGTGGATGATTTGAAATATGTAACCTCACATCCCATTAGGAGTAAGTGGATCTTCTCCTGGTCCATTGGTTTAAATGTTAAGTCTTGGCTCTCATGAAGCCAAAACGGACCTTTTACAACCATGACCATGCAAACGTCTACTGCACATTGGCTTAGTAAAAATGGAAAACCTATTTCATGTGAAGACGCTGCTATGATCTTGTCAAATAGGTTATTTGTCACTATTTTCAATCTTGGCACAACTCCATCAAACCTAGTCAGGAAGCAGGAAATCACACCGTGGTAGGACAGTGTAGCCCAGGCATGAAGCCAGCATGGCTTGTCCTTCACTTTTTAAACATTCTAGCAGGACTTGCAGTTCATCCAGCCGTAAGTCAAGGATACACTCAGGGTGTTTCCATCGGGGGTGGGTGTTCCTTAAATTTAGTACCCGTAAGAGTGGGGGTGGGGGCGTATGCGGGTTCCATCATGGTAGTAGCATACTGGAGTGCTAGATGGAACTTGAGGAAGTGTTACGGCAGTGTAGGGTTCGAATTAGGGGGGATCTAAAGGGCTCCCCCTTGGTCTGTCAGTTGATGAGCCCATCACCTTTTTAGGGGAGACGGGCTCCCCTTAGCTCCCTCGTAATTCAAACCCTGGATACACTGCCGTAACACTTCCTGAAGTTCCATCTAGGACTTCAATATGCTGCTACCATGACGATAAACCCTCAACATGGATGATAGCCTGAACTTAAGTTTAAGTTGAATGGGACTGAAGTGCCTCCTAGTGGATGGTTGCAGCATAGTTTTTACATTTTAGGACATTTTCCCCACTCCATGCTCCCCACTAATTTAGAAGTACTGATTTACGTAGTTCTCACTATGTTCATGCAAGTTCAAATATGATGCTACATTTTAATATAAAATTAGTTGTTTGATGTTAAATAAAGCATGAGGTCAAAGTGATAAAGCAACTAAAACCTTGTTACAGAATGTTTAATCAAGCCTGACAATCTCTCCAGAACCGTGTGAAACCTGTCCACATTCTCTTTGTTTCATACGTCAAAGTCAAGTATATAGAGGATCTTAGTACATTTATGACACTAAACACCCCAAATGTATTCATAAAAATCAGAGACGTGCCAAAAAGCACAGAATGACTTATTTGAAATAAAACTTTCTGACTTTTTTGCTGCATATACTAGCTTAATTTGTGGTCAGTGGGTAATTTAATATCAAAAAGTGGATTAATTGGATGGAATTAGGTGTATTTAAAAAGGATGCCAACCACTGATTACACATTCATTTAATAATGACAGCTCAAACTGCTCACAAAAACCAGAAACTGACATTTTTAGGCTTATTCAAGAGTATTACTCATTCTTTTTTATTACAAGCCCAAAAGAAAGTAAAATAAGTTAAGTCAACCTTTCAGCGAGCCAATTAAACAGAATATTCCAAGGTAAGATTAAAACAATTTTTTCCCACTTATCAACCTTGAGCACCACTCAATAAAAATGTCTTTTGGTGTGTCTTTGTAGCATTCCTCTGTCACCACAGTGGCTGTGTGTGTGTTGTGCTTGTGATGATCCTGTTTTTCTGCCACCAAATGCACAGTCACAAAATATGATTTATCATTAACCGACACTACCAAGCCACGCCGTGCTAATTACGGTGAGTCCAAATTAAACCCGGAGTATTAAAAACCACTTGAATATTAATGGAGGCGTTTAAACGGAATCACGTTTATTCCCTTCCTGGGTCAAGTGCTGAAAAGAACAAAAAAAAAAAAAACATTGCAGGGAAGGCCATTATTCAAATGAGAGTGCACACAGACCTTAATAGAAATCAGCCCAGCCATTAACTTCTGTTTTAAAACAGCCCAGTAATTTGGTTGTGCAGCATGTGTAGACATGATTGACTGTGCAGTTGCCGTCTATTGTGGTGCATGTAAATGTGGCTCCGTTCATATTTCCACAAAAAGCCTCAATCAAGACCTTAAAAGGTTCCAAATAAAGACAAATTAGGGTTACAGTGTCGCCTTAATCTGAACTAATGCCAGATAAAACCAAAATGAGTGCCAGAGAGTGGTTTCATCAACCACTGTTTGCACCATTCTGCATCAGAATGTCAATACGGAGCAAAGTTTCAACTAGAAACCTGCGGCTATGGAGGTGAATTTTGCCTTTTGAATGGTTCTTAATGGAAGGACACAAAATTCCATGATTTTTGGGACTTTTCTCATCCTGAATATATAAATTGCTAACTTATGATGTAGAAAAATCAAGTTTAAGAGAGGCATTGAAATATTTGTTTAAATGGAATTATTTGCATATTGCATATTTTACTCCGAATAGACTCTAAGTTTTGGAACATATTAAAGAGGACATAATATGCAAAACTCACATTTTGAATCCTTTTGTGTTGCCATTTGGGTCTCTACTGCCTTTATTAACAGTCCAAACAAGAAAAACACCCTGCCCATCTATTTTCTGTTTGGTTTAAGGGTTACATGCCTAAAACGAGCTGTTTCAAAATCACAAATGGATACATTTGCATACAACCCCCTTTCACCTCTCTAGGCTGGAGGAGCAGGGGCTCTACTCTGAGCCCCTCCCGGATATCGGAACTTCTCAGCTTATAACAGCCTCAGCGGGGGATAGGTGCGTGTGGCCAGTTCCAGCTTATTTTCTTAAAGTAACGCTAAACAGTTGTTTTAAATTTTAAGCTAGAGCTTTAACATTGATCTCAGTGATTGAGTTAGAAACTTGACCATTTTCATATTTGACTCCACTCTGCAGCCCTCTGCTGACTAAAAACTGCACTTGAAAGTTTTGTAGGTGCCCTATAGGGGGAGCCCTTTACCTGCTTTAGTTAGACGTCAGTTAGCTGTAATGCTAGCGGTTAGGTTTTTCAGTTTGCCAATCGTCAATAAAAAGCACAAGAAGAAGAAAAAGAAGAAGTTTGCTTGGCATGGAAGTAAAAGTAAAAAAGTAATGTCTTTAGAGGAGAAGCAAAGAGCTAAGACTGGAGTGAACATCAGCGCAGCCTACACTAGGTTGAGGAAGCTAAAGGAGGCTACAAAATCACAGGCTGATGGTGACCTGGCCTTGTTACTACTGGACTTGTAAGTAATAATAATTTTTGTCCAACAGTGTGGCTCTTTTTACTTCACGAGCAAACGAAGGCAGCGGAAGAGTGGCGTTGCTGTTAGCCAATCAGTGGCAAGACGTTTGCATATCATGAATATTAATGAGTAAAACTTGTAATCATGTTGTTTTTGGTCTCCCACTCCATTGAATAACTTCTACTCAATGAAACAGAAGTGAGAGCTTTTGTTTCCACAGAAAACGACTCAGATTCATTCTGAGATCACAAAACAATTCTGTGAATGATACCCTTAATGATTCTCAAAATGTTGAGCATATTTTGTAAACTTGTTAAACTAACAAAACAGATCGTCATTATTGAAGTTTTTCCTTATAGAATAATCATGTTTAATTTAATCAGAAATTGGATTTCCCCCCAAGAATACCACAAAACCCATGTATTTTAAAATCAGAGCTGTTCAAGTACCAGAAATTGGTATCAGCCATTTAAAACCTGAATCAGTACTCTAGCACACACTGAATCGTTTCATAAAGTTTTGCACATATTAAACAACTTTTAAAGAGTTGCAATGGCCACAGTTGCGAGGGAAGAAAAAACATAGTTTCTCCAGCTAATAGATTCAAAAAATGACATTTTTTTTGCAGTTATCTGTACAAAAGGCACCTAAACATAACCTTTTGACTGGGAATCATGAAAATGGTGATGCCCACATCTTCCTGAGTGCTGACATGTCGTTTTAACACATTATGGCGTTCTAACATGTAATACTGTGTTAAGAGGGTGTTAAAAGGTCACACATATTTCATGTTGACCACTTAAGTTGAACCATAACATAAAAAGGTCACCACATGCTATACGTCTTCAGTCAGTTTGTGTCCCATTTTAAATTTTATAAAATGAAGTAAAAGATTAAAAGTTACGGCGTCTGATTTTGCGTCTGGGACGTGGAAACATTATGCTAAGTGCATGGAAATGATGTCTACATCAGCTGCAATTTTGTCACATTTTTTCTTAATTTTTCCTCTGATGCTTTTGAGAAAGGGGGAAAGAAAAGACGATCAAAGAAGCAAGAGATCCATCTTGACAGAACAGCCTCTCATCTAGTCTCTAAAGGCAGGCCACAGTGAAAGGACAGATTATAGGGAGAAAAAAACTCAAACACCACTGCCATGTTGGATTCAGACCAGCACTCACACTCCATAATTATTAGGCTGATGATTGCACACGAGTGTTTTTGGATGTTGTATGTGGCTCTGCCGATGATGATGATGGAAGTTGTTGTATGTGTATCCACCCGCTTTCTCCAGGCTGTCAGAGATTGCATTTTTGAGAAGAGGCGCGCTCCTCTCATCAAGAGTCATAATTTACTTGTCAAAGCAGGGGTCCTTCTCAGCAGGCGGCGGGCCCCCTGGGGCTCTAATTGCGAGACGGTTTTCTCCTTAAAATGCCTCAAGTCAAGACGAAGCACGGTGCTAGTCAGCCTTTGTGTGCTTTTCTTTGTTAAAGTAACCATTACACACAAAAACAGCAACACTCGGCTGAAACGTGTTTGACTGGCTTCATTATGCTTTCACCATCATCCTTGTACTGTTTTGTGACTTTAAGCCGGAAGTTCAGCTCAGGGCTGGCGCAATGTCGCCATCTAGTGGCCACATTCTGAACGGAACCACAGTTTCAGGTCAAATAAGGTCTTACAGGACAACCTGTCAGGGTTTTTTTTACTAATAAATAAATGATGGGCTATTATGAATCATTCAGCTTGCAAGATGTTAATGTTATGAGTACTTAAGTGCGATTTTGAGTTATTTCATGTTATACTGTGAGGTTATTTTTCACTCAATAAGTGGAAATGTATTTATTTTTATTTTCTGACCTTTTGTTAACCCCTCTAAATTTATATATAACCCATGTCCTTTATAAAGAGCTAATATAAAGTGTTTTAATCATGTTTTAAACACCATTTATGTTAGATATTTATGTTTACACACTTAAAACCTTTCAAAAAATGTGATGCACAGGGCAATCCTCACTAACACAAAATCGCTCATAATTTAAATTGAAAATATTAACAGAAATCCTGTTTCTAGTCATTTTTTTCCCCTTGCAGAATAATTTGGGTGGACAATAACATGGAAAATCCATGTTGCAGATTTTCATTCTCAAATCTGATTATTTATTTATTTATTTTTTTTACTGGGATCTGTAATTTTTTACAGTTGCAACAACCATCACAGTCCAGTGTAAAATGGGGTGGCCCAGGCGGGGCACCTGGTTATGCTTTTTTTATTTCTATTTTTATTTTATCTATTTATTTTCATTCAATCCCAAGTCTTTTGTGGACAATGTTGAGTCAATTTAAATGGAACTCAGTAGGGTGGAACCTGGGGTGGCCAATCAGAATCCAAGGGCTATGCTACCCCAGGCCATTTCCTGGACACACCCCTGCCTGGTCAAACTTGACAAAAAGTATTTTTACGGTTCAGACTCAGAAAAAATCTGGTTCTGATCTTGTCTGCCCCCCCCTCCTCCAAAAAAAAAAAAAGTCAGATTTAGGGTATTTTGCCAACAGTATGATGGAGTTGTAACTAGGGATGCAGCGATACCACTTTTTTCCAAACCGATACGATACCGATACATGGATCAGAGTACTCGCCGATACTGATTACCGATACCGATACTTCTACCACACACAAAAATGCAATGAATTGGAATACAGGTTTTATTTTCTTCTCTGCTTTCAACAGGAAAAGACGTTGAGTTAGATTAAAAAATAAAATATATCAATAGAGATCACAAAACTAACATATTAGGTGAAAAATAAATATTTTCTGTGAAATCATTGCACAGTTTTCTACAAACAAAATGAACTAATTGGCACTGTCTCCAGCTTTCATGAACATAACATTTATGAACCTATCGCAGTGTCCACATTTAAATAAAAAAAACTATAGTCAGCATTAGCAGCAATAGTGTGGATTCTGAACTAAGCTTTTTTGGGAAACATGAGCAGCAGGTTCTTTTTGGTGACAATAGTCATCTCTGCATTTTCAGGTGTGAGCCTGTTTCTGCTTTCATTCACAATGTTTGAAACAGCTCCCCCTATTGGTCAATATAGAAAACTACAACAGAAATGACAAGTCACAGTGAAGCCAACTGGTATCGGTACCTGGTATCGGTTAACTTTTTTCTGGTATTGGTATTGGTGCATCCCTAGTTGTAACCCTTGAAATAATAATAAAAAAAACCCATAAAGACCATAAAATTATGAGCGCTGAATGCACAAACGTGATGCAAAAAGAAAAATGTGCAAGATGCCAAATTTTAGCTGTTGCCTCTCAGAGGGGGTTGCCTACCTTTTCATTAATAAGAGCAGACAATGTAAGTTTAAAATCATCTTCCGTATGTTCCTAAAGAAACCTGAGATTTTTACTTAGTGAGATTGTCTTATAGACATAAACACGTTTCAGGAAAGCCTTTGAGAAAACACGAGGTAAGAAATACTCAGATTGAACCTGAACAAAAGGCAGTCACGCATTTTATTCCTGAACCATAGCTGTTGTACCTCACACATGAAAAAGTAAACAACGTTTATCAGCAATTTATTGCTTGACATTACACAAAGATGCTAGTTTCCACTTTATTTCACATCAGCAACACTTAATGTCTAAAGAACTTTAGATGTTTATACGTTTTTGTTAGAAAACACCTTCAACTCGTCAAATGAGAAACTGAGATTCTGTCTCATTGATCTTTCAGAGTAACAATGTCCTCCATCTTCTCAAACAGTCCTTCGATGACGGCGTTGTCCTTTTTGCTCGTCATCACATGATACCTGCCCCCGCATCTCTCCACGAGCTGCATCAGTTCCCCGTTCCTTAGGATGTGCTGCTCTGCGCTCTCTCCTAAAGTTTCCCCCCACGTGAACAGCACCAGCGTGCGCCGCCAAACGTCCTCCCCGAGCAAACCCACGTGCTCCTCCGCGGCTCTCCTGTACTTCTGCGTGCAGGTCAGGAAGACGGGGATGAGCAGCAGGACGACCTGAGGGCCTGGGTGGCACCAGGAGAAGCTGTCCTGAATGTTCTTCTGCTGCGACGTGTTGGCCGGATCGGGTCCGTCTCGCCACCTCAGACCCAGAGGTTCCACCACAGAGAGATGCCTACCAGCTATTTGACCTTTCCAAGTTCTGAATCTGGATCTGTTGGTGTTGGACACTTCTGCGCCCAAGATGGTGACTCCAGCTGGTGAGCGAGAAGACCATGTCTCCCCCAACATCATTACTCCCAAATCCAACTTCAAGTCTTTGCTGTTTGATGATGCAGGCCTCGAAGAGGTCCACCTGAACTTGCTGATCTTGTTCCTTGTCTGCAGGCTTCCTTCAGACTGATGTGTTTCTTTGAGGTGACAGTTGAGGCTCTCTGCAGCTGCTAATCCTGTTTTCATCTCCTGATCCTCATTGTCCTCTCGCTCTGATCCTTTTCCTGTCTCCGTCTTCTCACTGACCTCCTGGTACATCAAAGACACGCCGTCTTCCACAGCAGCCGACAGATGGACCTCAGTTTTTCCACAAGCATCAGGCCTTTGCTCTCTTTTGTCCAACTCTTCCTCTCGTTCCTTCAGGTTCAGCTCCCATTTGTTCATCTTCTTGAGGGACTCCTTGAGTTTCTGCTCTTTGGTGTGAAGTTCCTCCTTGAGAAAAGCCAAGTGTCGCCGCATCTCGTCCAGCTCCTGCGTTGTGCAGCTAACGTGCTCGTTCTGCATCAGCAGCTCTGACCTCAGGCTGAGCAGCTCCTGCTCTTCGTTTTTTAAGTGGCACTCTCGGTCCTTCAGCTCCCTGCCCTGATGCTTCAGGCCTTTTACCTTCTTCTGCAGATCTTGACCATGGCAGCTCAGTTCTTTCTGTTTGCCTTCCAGAACTCCAAGTATGGCGTCCAGCTCCTTCTCTTTCTTCTCTACGCTCTGCTTTCTCTGAGTCAAATCTCGCTCTTGCTTATCCTTTTCTTCTTCTAGCTCTTTTAGCCTCGCCTCTAGAGTTGTTTGTAGTTTTTTAATCTCCTCTTCCTTACGTTCCAACTTCATCTCAATTTCAACGAGTTCTTTCTCTTTTGCATCAAGGCGGTCTCTGCTTTTACTCAACTCTTCTTCCTTTCTGCTTAGAGTGCCTTCATCCTTGATTCTCTGCTCACTCTGCTGTTTCTCTGTAACTTTGAAGCTTTCTATCTCCATTTGAAGTTTCTCTTTGGCCTCTTTAAGTGTTTTCACCTTCAAATCTCTCTCTTTGATGACAACTTCGAGACTTTTTACTCTTTCTTCATGTTCCTTTAGATGTTCTCTCACTTTGTCCTCACTCTCCTGTCTCATCTCCTGAGTCCTACTTCTCATGTTCTCATCCTGCTCCTTCAGCTCCTCGACTATCTTTTGACTTTCTTCGTATTTCTCCGTAATGGTTCGACTTTCTTCCTGCAGTCGACGTATCTGATCGTCTTTCTCCTTTGCGATTGTCTCAATGGTCTCGTTTTTCCGTTCCAGTTCCTTCTCGTATCCCTGAATCATGCTCGTCATCTCCTTTTCCATTTTCTCAGTGAGTTCCTTCAGCTCAGACTTTGTTTGCTCGATGGTCAGCCTCAGATGGACGAGCTCCTTCTCGTTCTCCGTGTCGTTTAGCTGCAGACGTTCAAGCTCTTTCTCTTTCTCCTGAAGCTTTTCCTTCATTCCTGAGTGGCGCTGCTGCATCTCAGCAATAATCACATTTTGCTTTTCGTTGCGTTCTCTGAGCTCCTCGATGTCTTTTAGGAAGTTTGCACACAGCCTCTTTGCCTCATCGACCTCTCCGTCTCTCTGAGTGAGAAGACTTTGTGCTTTCTTTATTTCTTCAGTTTGCTTTTCAATTGTTTCTAAAAGTTTATTTATTTCATTTGCTTCCTTGTCCTCTTTTTTCCTCAGCTCCTCCCTCCATCTCATCTCCGCGGCGCCGGCCTGCAGCTTAATACTTTCCATCTCTGTTTCCTTTTCCTTCAGCTTCTCCTCCAGGTGGTTTAACAGCTGTCGCCTCATCTCGTCCATCCTTCGTTCCGTGTCTTGCAGTCGCCGCTCTGCCTCTTTCTTCTGGCTCAGAATAATCATCCCTCGCTCCTCTTCTTTTCTCTGCAGCACCTCCTCCACGTCCTTTATGTGGTGCTTTAACGTTTCTATCGTCCGACTGTTGTTTTCCAGAATTTGCTGCATCTGCTTCTTGTGGTTGAAGTCGATTCTCTCCTTGTCCTCTCTCGTCTGCAGCAGCTGCTGCTCCAGTCCTTTAAGTTCTTCTTTCATTTCTTCGATATTTCTCTCTTTTTCCTGCAGCTTTTGCTCCGTTTCTTTTTTATAATCCAGAAAAATGAGTTCCCTCTCTTCCTTTTCTTGTATCTCCTCCGTCTTTTCTTTCATTTTTAATTTCATGTCCTCTATCTCTTTTTCCTTTTGCATCAGCTGTTGCTCTTTTGCTTTAATCTCATCTAACACATTTTTCTCTTCTTCTTCCTTTTGTTGCATTTGTTCCTTCATCTCCTCAATCTGTTTCTCCTTTTCCTCTATTCTTTGCATCGTCTCCTTCTTGTCTCCTTCTTTCTCTCTTTCCATGTGTTCTATTTCTTCCTTAAACTGACATTTTAGCTCCTCTTTTTCTTGCATCATGCTAGTTTTCATGTCTTCCATTTGAGCGGTGAGGCTTTGTTGTAAATCTCTCATCTGTTCTTGTCCTTCCTGCTGTTGTTGGCTGATTTCTCGGACCAGATCCTGTTTCAGCTCTTCTCTTTCTCTCTCTAAGTCTTTCACTCTATCTGCAAATTCCTGTTTGACCTTTTTGACGTCGTCTTCCTTCTGTTTCACAATGTTATCAACTTCCTGCTTGTGATCAGCTTTAAGAGCCTCCATTGTTTTTATCATGTCATTCATTTTTCTGTCTATCTCTTCCTGGTGTTTCAGCTTTAAGGCCTCCATCACTTTCTCCTTCTCTTGGTTCTGCTCTTCTCTGTCTTTTTGGTGATTAAGATGAAATGTTTCTTTGTCTTTTTCATTTTCCAGCATTTTTTCTTTTATTTGAGTCAGATGCGTCTGTTCTAGTTCTTCTATTTCTCTCCGTTTTAATTGCATTTGTTCATTTTTCTCTTGTACAAACTTTTCTTCTAGCTCTTCTATCTGTTCTTGGTGTTCTCGCTGCAGGTTCTTTATTTCCTCTTCATGCTTTTGTTTCATCTGTTTTATATTTTCTGACTTTTCTTGTAACATCACGTCAGCTTCTAGTTTCTGAACTTTTATAGTCTCCATATTTTTCTCTATTTCCTCCTGATGTTTTGCTTTTAAAGCCTCCATCACCTTTTCTGTCTCTTGGTGCTGTCGCTCTAGCTCTTTTCTGTGATTTAGATGAATCCTGTCTTTGTCTTTTTCGTTTTCCAGCACCTTCGCTTCTATTTCAGATAAATATTTTTGTTTCAGATCATCAAGTTCTCTCTTTTTTGTCTGCATCTGTTCATTTTTTTCTCTTGTGAACTCCTCTCTTAGTTCTTCTGCCTGTTTCTGTTCTTCTCGCTGCATGTTCTTCATCTCCTGCTCATGCTTTTGTTTGATTCTTTCTATCTCATCTGCATTTCTTTTTAGCACCTTTTCAGCTTCTTTCTGCTGAGATTTCATCGTCTGCATAATTGTTTCTATCTCAGATATTTTTCTGACCATCTCTTCTTGATGCTGCAGCTTTATGCCTCTGATCTCTCCGTGTTTCTCCTGCATTTCTTTCTCATGTTTCAGTTTCAGTTCTTCTATGCTTCTGAGAGCCTCCTGCTTTTCTTTCCTAAACTTTTCTTCCTGTTGTTTCTCTTTTTCCAGCATGTCCCTCTTTAGTTTTTCCTCCCTTTCTTCCATCTCCTTGTTTTTATCTTCTTCTTTTCTAACAACCGTCTCATCACAGAGTCTTTTAACTTGTTCCATTTCTACAGTTAGAGTTTCTTTCTCTTTCTGGAGCAGATCTATCATTTCCTTTCTTCTCTCCAGCTCCTTCCTCCACTCTTGTGTTTGAGTTTTTATAAAGTCCTCCCTCCGGCTCTTCTCGTGTTCATATTCCACACAGAAATGTTCCAGGTCCAGAAGCTTCAGCTGTTGCTCTTCTGTTCTCTCTTTCAGCTCCTCGATCTCTCTCTCTTTTCGCTCCACCTTCAGCTCCACGTCGTGCATCTCTTGTTGACTCTGCTTTAGTGCGATGCGGATTCTCTCGTTTTCTAAATTCAGATCCTGAACTTCCCTATCTCTGTCCTCGGTCAGCCATCGCATCCTCTCCTCCAGGTCACCCATGTCATTCCTCATTTCACCCACCCTCCTGTCCTCATCTTCCTCCTCTTCTCTTTGGACATCAGCTTTCCCAGGTGACTTCACTTTCTTCTTTCGGTCAAAGAACCACCTGATGCTCTTCACCTCCCTCTCTCTCATTTTCTTCAGCTCCGTCTCCTGACGAAGCATCTTGTCTCCAATATCCTTTATGCGCAGGTTGAACTTTTCGTTCCTCTGTTGACTCAGATCTCTGACTTCTTGAACCAGGCCGGAGAAAGCCTCACACCTGTTCATTGTCGCCATCTTTTCGACTTTCTCCAGGAGCCCTGTCACCTTTGCGCAGCCTTCCCTGCCTCTTCCTCCTCCATCTCCACTGCCGATCACATGGTACCTCCCCCTGCATTTCTCCAGCAGCCACTGCAGATCCCTGCCTCCACTCTGGATGTGCTGCTGGATGTCCACGCCCTCTCGCAGCTGATCACCGTGGGTGAAGAGTAAGATGATGTGTCTCCACACGCCGTCTCCCAGAAGCTCCAGATGTTCCGTCACATGTCCGGCCCTCACCAGGGTGTCCACCCTCAGAGTCAGCAGCAGGGCGTGAGGCCCAGGTGGGCATAATGCCACGCTGCATGTAATCTCTCTTTTCACCCTCTCTGGCGTTGCTCCACCCACTCCTGCCTCCCATCCTGGTGTGTCCACCACAGTCACCAGTCTCATGGCCACCTCTGCCTGCTGACGAATGCACTCCTCCGTCACTGCTCCAGAGTGGAAGAAGTCTGTTTTTCCAAGGATGATATTCCCCGCAGAGCTCTTTCCAGTTTCACGCTCACCCAGGAGAACCAGTCTGACCTCAGGTAGCCGCCGAGGAGCCTTGGAGAACGACTGGTGTGCATCGAGCTCAGAGCCCTGAGGTCCATCATCTGACAAAGAAATAAACAAACCACATTACTCAGTAGTTTTTACACCAGTAGTATATTTATATATCGGTCGTCTTTGTAATTAGTGGAGCTGCAAAGATATTCTTGTCTTTCAGGATTTATCTCTAGTTTTTGGCATTTGAATGATCACACGTGTCCCTCTATGCAGATGATACTCTGCTGTATCTTTTATTCCAGAATGGTTACTCAGCTTAAATCTCTATGACATTTTCAGTTATGTGAAGTATCACCTTCACGTAAACCTTTCTAAGACTTTTCCCCTTGAGTAAGTGTTTGGATGTCACAAATGAAAACCATTTGCCATTCTCTACAGTGCTCTAAATGCCTCACATTTGTGTCTTTTTGTATTTTCCAAAGATATTTTAAATGCAAAAAGAAAAAAAAATTGCTTCATTACTACATGTATAAAAACAAGGAGAGACAATATATTTTGAAAAGAAAATGCTGTTTCACAATTTAACAGCCTTGGTTAAATAGTGCAAATTTTTAATGGTCTCACTTGGTATTTCAATTCATTTGCTGTATAAATCAATGCCTTGTGAGTCGTTTTCTGTGCTAAATGAAAAAGCTGTGGCGCTCCTGTTTCAGGGGGTAGAGGTTAGATGGAGAAGTGTGGGGCCAGAAAAGGATTACGAGTTTTACTGAGCAACACAACTCTTGCGCTGCCTTTATTTGCTCTTCTTTCTTGGGTAAAAAATGCAATGCTGATGTTTTATCCTCACAAAAACACAGCCTGAACATTTTCTGCCATACTGTGGAGTGGCTATTGCTAATGGTTAGCTTCAACTAGCTGAGAGACGCTCTGCTGTCTCCTGGCAGTAAAACCAACACAGCCTTACGCAGTTGCAAGCCAAGGTGGGTGAAGCCGTGAATGCAAAATTTCTCTGACGTAGAACCGACTTAGCGTGATGTCATCAAGGTGAGCAGGAGAACATTTTGAAATTTGAATGGCTATAGGTCGTCCTCTTCTGTAAGGAGCTGAACGCTACGCCTCATATATTGCATGCACACACATAGCTTTATAGTGCTAATGTGGTGGCATGTTTTCAATATGTTCCTGCTCAGATGCACCTAAATAACTGCTGAATTATTTCCTGTTTTAATTGGGTTCTGCAGGAGCTGCTAATCACTCATATTCATTTTCTACCAGTTTCCATGCTTGTTTTATACAGAATATTAATGCCACCTCATATGGCTATATCTAAATCATGAGTTATTGTGCATAATATTTTTGTTGCAACAAATTTGCGGTAAAAAAGTTGCAGCTTCACTTTAATCACAAGCTCGTTATCACCTTATAATTTGATTTATTTAAGTATTTTATGAGTCAGAGAGATTAAAATCACGTTGGCCTGGTCATGAAAATAAATCAGCTTTCTAATAGCTTTCCTATTTGGATTCAAGTGTTATTTAGTCACAACTTTTATTTTTGGAGCTGTTGGTGATTAATTAAGAATTTTTTTGGTGAAAATGTAAAAAAAAAACAACTAAAGCTTGAGGGGCAAATAAAATAGCAAAATATCAACAACATACAAACTTTATAAGTCAAGGTTTTCAAATATTTTTCAAATGTCATTCATTTCATTCAGTGATAGAATCTTGACTATATGGAGTTTCAAATCAAACATTTCCATGTACTTGAAAGCACTCGAGATATTTGTAATGAAGGAACCTGAAGGACTCACTCGTGAGAGCAGCTTTGATGGTTCCTCTCTGCATCTGCGCCTCCATCTGCCTTTGTTTCTTCCTCCTCTCCCTCGCTCTCCTCTTCCCTTCTGCCTCCAGACCCAACAGAACAGTATGATCCAACTCCAGGTGAGTCTTCCTGTCCTTCTGCCCGTCCACCATCACCTCCAGCTTCCGTATCAGCTCTTTAACTTGTGTCCCATCTCCTTTGTTGTGGTTATTAACAACATGGTATCTGTTGCCACACTTCTGGAGGAGCCTTTGGAGCCCTGATCCACTAGTCAGAATCCTCTGCTCCATCGTTCCCAGACCCAGTTCGTCCCCTCTGGTGAACAGCACCAAGGTATGTCCCCACACATCTTTTCCCAGAGGCTCCAGGTGCTCCTCGATCTCCTGGATGTATGCATTTGTGATGGAAGCACAGGAACGAACGGCCAGCAGCACAGCATGAGGGCCAGGAGGGCAAAGGGTCACGCTCCGTAAAGTTTCCCTCCTGACCCAGTTGGGGGTGCTGTTCAGCGGGTAGTACCACTCCCACCCAGGTGTGTCCACAACCATGACTTTTCTCCCGGCAACATCAGCTTTCCTTTTCACACACTCCTCTGTGGGCTTACCGCTCTCAAACCCTCCCACACCTCCCAGTATCGTGTTCCCAGCCGCACTCTTCCCAGCTCCTTTCCGGCCCAGAAGGACCACTCTAAGTTCTGGGAGAGCAGGAGCAGCGCTGGGGGAGGTAGGAGCATGTCGGACGTCCATGGCGGCCTGCAGACACTCATCTGTGAAGAAAGGAAGAAGTACTTCCTCAGTGCATCGTGCCGGATACGCTGAATGACACAAAGCAAAGAAATGCTGTCAGCTACAGTCTAAATTACACTTAAATTATTATTTTCATTATAACATCTGTTAATAAAAGCATCACTCACAGTACGCTCACTCTAAATTAGCTCTGTGATGATTATCTGTCAAGTTGCAACACCTAACGATGAAACCCCAGCGCTGAACTCACCACCGTTTGCCTCTGCGGCTGAACTGTAGTTCTCTTCTGTCGAGTCCATCACTTCTCTGTTCGTTTTCTTCCTCTTCCTCTTTTTTTTGGTTACTTTTATTGGAAGAGTTTCTTGCGAATCATCGTGACAAACAGATACACATGTTAGATGATCTGAAGTGTGCTGCACAAACTCAACACGTCAGGTTACAGACTGTCACATGACCTGAGTGTGGTTTTCTAGCATGCTCTCGTTCAACGCGACAGGAAGTTAAGAGTTGGCAGGTTGAGGTTTTAAGACACAATTGTGCATGCTTGCAAAATAAACTGCTGCACAAATGCATGCACAACACTGCTGTGTGGATATTCATTCATATATGCACATGTTGCACACACACATGCAGTAAAATGTGCATAATTTAGTTTTTCATAGCAGCTTAGTGTCTTAATGCCAAGGCGTTGCCCTGTTGTCTGTATCTGGAACTTCTGTTTCCTGTACCTACACACTAGACAGAAAAATGCAACTTGACATTCCTAATGAAACTACAGAAACTCAAGACTCTGGTTTAAGAAAGCCTTTACACAGAGAAGAGTTAAATGGAACTCAGAAAAAGTTTAAATGTTGAACAGTTTTATAATGCATTCCTCATTTATTCAGTTACACTTCCCAGTGAAATACTCACCTTTACTAGACACTACTCAGCCACACATCACTTCCTCTTTTGTAAACACACATCTAGTGGGTTTTAGAGTCTATTGCAACCCAGCTGCCAGTTCAGTTTCACAATTGAGAACATGTATTATACTGCTTTTATTTTACAACATGCCAATAATATGTAAATAGGATTATTTTAATATGATTCAAACAGTAGGCTGTGTCTTTGGTCACGTTTTGTCAACTCCGCCTACTGGTAACTCTTATATTGCAGAGTTCAAATGTGTTGCGTTAAAGCAGCATTCCACAACTTTGCAGTTATATGGTCTCTGTCGCCCTCTAGAGGCTTGCTGCGTAACGTCACTGTCGTAATATTAAATCTCTCTCTCGGGGATAAGAGGCATATTTACATTCCTAATGTCAGGCAAAACAACGAAAACAAACTTTTCCACCTCCACACATTGAATAAATAGTTTTATCAGGACTGTATAACAACTTTATGCCCGACCAAACACAATAACCCTGGTGAAATCATTTATTACTTACCTAGCCATTAGCAGCACGGCTAGGTCAGAGTCCGTAGTTCATGCCGTTCTTTCTAAAAGAGCTCTCCAGCGAGGAAAAGACGGCCCAATAATAACTCTGGTCTTTGCTCTTTCTCCATGACGTTCTCTTTTTCTTTTCCTATATTCCTCTGATAAGGGATTTCTAGCTTTCTTTGGTGAATCTGCCGCTGCTACAGCGAGTCTACGTTATACAATTATGGCAAGCCAAAGAGATAAAAAAATGCGTGTTCTAAACTCGCATTATTTCTGCCAAAACGCACGTTCAAGACTCGCGTTTTGGCGGACATAATGCCCATTTAGAACATGCGCTTTTTTATCCCTTTGGCTTGCCATCTGCCGTAAAGCGACACCCAGTCAGTACATCCTGCGGCTACCCAAAGCTCAAAAACTATATAGCGCAGTAAACAGACGTGGGACCCCCCAACGCTATCACAGGTATGAAAATGAACATAATAGATAATACTATGATGCAAAAACTTTACAAAAAGCATAATTTTAAGGTGTAAAAGTTGCGGAATGTTGCTTTAATTTCGGGGGACGTGCACAAACAACGCTTCAAATCAACACAAGTTACGTGAGGCAGCCATTTTAGTCCAGTAGCAACAAAGCCAGGTCAACATCAGTCCGTGACCTCGTAGCCTCCTTTAGATCCCTTAAACTAGCTTAGGACACGCGTAGGAGAGCTATAAGTCCCATCACTAGTCACTTTAAGAAAACAAAATGTTGCTGCCCATGCCGACCCATTTCTCGCTCAAACTGCTAGAAACTGAAAAGCTCCAATATCCGAGAGGGGCTCTGAGTAGCTTCTTCAGCAGCAGCTCTTTCTTGTACACTGAAAAAAGTGAAAATCTTCTGTTTGCTCACGTCTCTTATTTTTAACATGTAGAAACATTTATTTTCCAACAGTGGTTGCATTGTGTCAAGAAGAGCCATAGAGACCTCATCATGTCACAGCACCTTGGCCGTGGTACATCCTCGGGCACCAACATGGTACACCAGGTTCCCAAAGTGCCATCCATCCTGAGCCATGAAAACACACGTCCTCACATTAAATCATACTCTTCATGATTCAGCCTTTCCCCCTGCAGCAGTCAGGGATGATAGAAACACTGTTTACAGGAACGACTGAATCAGCTGTGTTAATATAGAAACATGAACCTAAACGGAGCTGTCCTGCGGTCTGTGACTGTTACCATGATGTAAAGCTGCAGCACAAACACAAGGATGAATGGCTAACTTATTTAGTATTATGTATAAAGAGCCCATTTAAACTTGAGTCAGATCAGTTTACAATGTAAATGAATGGGTCAGTGAAGAGGATACATGATAGAGGTGGTAATGTTGTGGTTTAAGTATGTTTGATTAATCTTTTACCTTGTTTAGAACCAGATGATCTCCAGCATTTATGTTTTATTTTCTACTAGAAGAAAGCACATCTTTTTGACTCAGAGGGAACATAAATTGATGTTTTGTGTCTCACTGATGGAAACTATTTTTCATGGTTGAAGCGAATAAAAGAGACATTTTGTTCATAAGTAATGCGGTCGCGTCACTTCTCAGTACTTAAGCCTTTTATAGTGTTTGGATTCATTTCTCGCTCTTAATGAGCCTTGAACACCGTTTCATTGCCAAAGTGGAAAACTGAATACAAAGAGTGAATGCAGAGAAGCAAGCTGAATCATAGGGAACAGTTAATCAGGAGGAATTATTAGAGAATTAATTGCTGTGGTATTATATAATTATAGTGATGACAAAAACAAGGTTACTGTGGATGACATACGGCTTTCAGAAACGTCAGTTAGAAAAAATCCCTGGCTTTCAGGCTTTTATAACTCAACAGGTTTTTTATTTTTGAAAGATTTATGCCTCGCTACAGAGTCATTTGGCAGCCCTTTGACTATCTGCACAAACTATTCTGACTTTCCTATTAGCTGTACGAGTTTTTGTTGGAATACACAGAAATTGTTTAGAAAGCTTCAGAGTTCTTGGAATGTGTTTTCAAGTTCTCGTTTGAAATTATGCAAATTACAAATTAGTGCCAGAAGTGGAGGGCTGCCAGGCCTGCAGCCCCCCCTTGTGGTGGGTATATTATGTTGCAACTTAACTCAACAGTAACGTTGCACAAGCAGCAGCAAAGAATGTTCTAATTTCTTTTTTCATAATTAGAGCTGCTGAATAAAGGTGTTATAGAAGAGGACATAACATCTACTCTAGAAACCAGACCTTCATACTTTTTTATAAGTTAGCTTTAGCACAGTTAACTGTAGAATGACACAAGGTAGCAGTTTAAATGGTTTCTTTTTGTTTTGAGAACTTTTCGAAGTGTTATCTGAAACAAACCATCTGATAGGTTACATACAGTTGTGCCAACACCCTGGTGGATTTTTTTATTTTTGGCCATTTCTCAAAGAATATGAATGAAAACAAAAAAAATATTTTTTTACTCCCTCATGGTCAGTGATGTACATACATTTATAGTGAAAAAATGTGTGAACTCATTGCAAATCACCATAACAAAATAAAATACCAAAATGACATTGTCAAATAGTTTACACACCTCAATGATTTTGTCTGAAACATGGACACAACTTGACACTAATGGGTTTGAATGGCTGCTAAAGGTAACCATCCTCACCTGTGATCTGTTTTCGTGCATCAGTGTGTGATTATAAAATGTGTGTGTTTTGGGGATGTGAGTTACCAAGGCACTGGAAACCTGGTCAAAACTGATGGCAAGATAAATGCAGCAGCTTATCAAAAATACTGGAGGAGAATTTTAACTCATCAGCCTGAAAGTTGCACACGGGTCGCCCTTAGATGTTCCAACAAGGCAAGGCAGCTTTATTTATATAGCACATTTCATACACAGAAGCAATTCAATGTGCTTACAACACAACACAATGATCCAAAACACAAGGCCAAGTGGACCTGCCACTGGATTTTGGTCGTCTGAAGTGCTTTGGTGGACCATAAACCAACTATATATTCAGTTAATTAGCTGTAAAATGTTAGCCCTAGAATCTAGACCATCATCTGCTGAAGTAAAATAATTTAGCTGTGGCTTGCCAGGCTAGTATAATGTGCTATTTATTAAGAATCAAATGCCCAGGTACAAAACAAAGGTACGAGTGAGGAGAACCAGATAACCAAACAGTGAAAACTAACACTTCCTGGTAGAGCTGTGAGGTTATTTACCATAGATATGCTAACATACGTAAGAACCAGCACTTAAAATAAACAGAAACGGTCAGTGTGACAAAAACCACTCCTCCATTACAAGTAAACAACACCTAAACTCAACTTCAAAGTCAGCTGAAATACAAAATACTGAAGTCAGCAAACAGGTTTCTAATAAAATACATGAAACACATTCTACCAGATTTTTCTTTGTGCATCAGCCAAAAATAATTGCCAGACTTCAGGAGCTGCTGTTGCATGTGGTTTGACCCTGCAGTTTAACAGGCTCTGAGGTTTACCAATAAAATGTTTTAAACCTAAACTCTAAAATTATACAAACCCATGTTTACCGTGATGAAAGTCCCCGTTTTAGACTGTTTAACCTGCTCAGAAAGACATTGGGCTGTAACATGAATCTTTACAATATACGTCTCTAAAAACGTCACCGTGGATCATCCTGCAGATATGTCCGTCCTGCTAGGGCTGGTACTCAGAGTAGCTGAGGTCAAAGCTCCAGCCGCGGTAGAATCACTCGCCTGCCTCATGGGCTGCAATGCATGTATTTTTGTTTATTTTTGAGATTTGCTGCCATTTTACTAAACTTTCAAGAGCCAACAAAGCAAGACGGAACTGAAGTGAGGTGTTAGGCGAAGAGTTTGATGCAAAATTCTGACTGAAAAACAATTTAAGAAGGAAAACCAGTCAGGGAGCCTAACACACGTGTCCTAGCCACTCGCTGCTATCTTGCCTCTCCTAATAATGAGTCATAATAATGATGTTAAAAGTAGTGATTATGAGATACCATGTGACGTGTTTATTTCTTTGCAGTGCTTTAATGTCTGCTCACAATGCTTTAACCTGTCCGCCTCATGGTTTCAGTTACGATGCTCATTCATTTAAAACGTTACTCCTGTATTCTGCTCATAATGTACTTTTCTACAAGCATCCATTTCCTAACAAAGTGACCAAATCATGTGGATAATTTATGTTATTGTTCTGTGCCTCCTGTAATAAATACAGGTGACCTTTTCACAGGTACAGAAGTGCTCTGGCACAAACCTCAGAGTGGTGCTGGGGCTCAGCCCAAAAATAAAGTTTAAACAGAAACTTTGTGAGTGACCTAAACTGTTTGCGCGTCATACAGCTGTGGGTTTGACAGAGATGGTACATTCCACATCCTGCTCCAAGCTGGACGCACAACCACAGCAACTCAGAACACACAAACCCCTCGCCCCTGTGGGATATATAAGCAGGGACACAAGTCTCTTTGAATGGAGCAGCAGCAGATCGACTCAACAAACAGCAGCTTGTCATAAAGGCCCACTGGTGAGTAAATACTCTGCTTTGGTGCAAAAGTTTCTAACTTTATGTGAAAGTCATTAAAAACTGATGTGGTTATTGTGCAACCTCTGAAACAGGCTGCAGACATTTTTTGCAGTTTTTAAGTGTTTTACCCACCAAAAAGTTACACATTAACCTTTTCAAACAAACTTCAATCTCCTGTAGTTACATCCAGCAAAGTCCTTGTTGTCATGGCAGCAAACCTAAAAATTCTTCATCTTTGGATAAAAAAATGTGTTTCATCCCTAATTTACAGCAGATGAAGCGATCGCATTTTTCTTCTATGAGAAAGGAGAGGGCTGTTTACGGCTTTCACCATGAGCACGAACCGAGCTCAGCTATGTTATTAACATTGTGAGGAGCACTCTGCAAAGTTATGTTGTGAATGTCACCGCATTAGGCTTTCTAAAATAAACAAGATCAACAAATTTAGTTTGTGCTTCAATTTAGATTAATATTAAAGTCATCTTTAAAATGGCATGACCTTCAGGAAAAAGCTTTTGATTGATGTTTTTAAAACCTGAGCTCAAATATGTGTTGATCGTGAAACCCTAAAAAATAGAACATGGTGCAAAAGTTCATTTACGTCAGTAATTCAACTTAAAAGGTGAAACTAATCTATGAGATAGACTCATTCCATGCAAATCCGGATATTTCAGCCTTTATTTGTTATAATTGTGATGATTATGGCTCACAGCTGACAATATTGTGAAAAGGTTCAATATTCTAGACTCAAAGTGTCACACTCTAATCAGCTACTTAATCCAGAACACCTGCAAAAGGTTCCTGAGCCTTTATAAAATGAACTTTTTCACCATATTCTGGTTTTATAGTTTCACCTGTATTGTGCCAGTCCTTCTAATAGTGGAAATAATCATAAACATTACAGTTTAGCAACAAGTATTCACGGCTTGTCAAAGGATAAAAATGTCTTTTTTATTATTTATATGAATATTTTTTAGAAGTGAAATCTGTGCATTTGGGTTTAAAACAAGATTTTGTGGGGGTAAATTCCTCTATTTTTACACTATCGTACCAGCATGATGAAAATAATTCTGTTTAGCTGTTAGAACTATTGCATGAAAATCAATATAGCGCTAGATTTTGACTCCAAGTTACTTCTGTTGAAATGTTGATGCAAATTTTTCCTCAGACCTCTACCCCTTACAACAATTCGATAAATTCCCAGTCCGGAATTCCTTCAATATTTTTTAATTTCTGCGAGTTGTGTTTATTTGATATATATTAGTTATTTATGCACACATTACTTTATGTATACATGCAGCACTCTATTGCATTTGTATCATCTTACAAAAGCATTGTTGTGCAATTAAGAAGCTGTGCCTTTAGCAAAAAAGCATTAATCGCACAACTTCCAGACATGCATGATTTCTCGTGTTGACTGAAAGGTCTCAGCAGTAACTCAACAGCTTTAAAAATGTAGGAGTATAAAACTCCTTTGAGGAGGAAAATTATGTAACTTTTCTAATATTTTGGCATGTATCCAAAATATTGGCATGTTTGTGTTGAATTCAATGCATCATAAATTTGATGATGGCATAAATATAAAAAAAACTGGTGCTCCTGTGCTTCCAGACTTTGCATGACAGATAAATATTTCCATTAATTTACTTTAAGTACTTTGATGGATTTTCTTCATGAGTCTCTAAATGTTCAATCAATAAACCAAAGAACCCACATAACCAATGTGGTCACTGCTTGGTTCAAACTTAATCCAGAATGTTAACGTACCACAGCAATGTAAACAAAGACCTACAGTGTGCTCAGCATGACTCATTTAATCCAAAGAACTCTACTCTACACTTAAGTGACATCAGGTCTGCAGCTCACGAGGGGTCCATGTTTCCAACGGGGTTAGAACACCAAGATCACATCATCATGTGCAGAAGATGATGAAATCCTTTAATGAATAAAATATGCGTTCATTACACACTAACAAGGCACACAGTTTGTGAAGCTGTTGGTGCAAACACCTGGCTCAGAGTTGGGCTCTATGTGTGGGTGTGTGAGAGGTTAGGGGTGCATTAGTCATCTTTCAGCACAACAGAGAGAGCTCTGTTTGTCAAAACTACCAGTAGATGAGATATTCAATGGAAATCATGCAAAGGCAAAAAATAAAAACAGGCTAGTGAGGATAAGCTTTAATGTTTGGTTTTGCTACATGAAAAAAAGTACATTTTTATATGCAGTAAAACATAAAAAGTTTCTGCTATGGCTTTGAAAAAGATCAGTTTAGAATAAAACTTGACATGAATGGTCCTTTGTGGTTATTACTGAGTGATGGAAATGTACACTGTAAGAAAAGAAGTGTTGAATTTACTCAATCAAGTTATGTCAACTGGTTCCACTAAACCCAGTTTCTTAATAATATACATTGTTATGTTAAATGTAAACACATATTACTCTTTACATTTAAGCAATTAGGTTTAGTGGAACCAGTTGACATAACTTGGTTAAGTAAATTCAACATTTATTTTTTTACAGTGCACTTTTCTCTTTGTAAACACAAAAACTGAATATTTGCCAGCAGCTTACAGGAAGGAGAGTAATGGTAAGCTTCACTTAATCAAAACCCACAAACACACATGGTCACCACTTGTGCTATAAAACAGATCAGCCGTCACATGTAGGGAATGTTGGAGGCCTCATCTAGCAAACAATCCATTCGTAAATCAGAACTGCTGTTTCACTATTGAACCCATTATAAGGCTAATACTGTTCCCTATTAATTCCTTTCTTCTAGCCTCACAGAACTGAAAATGAGCACCAACGTTTCCGATCAATCAGGAGCCACCTCTGCTCCTTCTCCTGCTCCCCCAGCTCCCCTTGGACGTCCACCCAAGTTAAGCAGCCGTGGACGATTCTCAGTCCCCATCGGCACCTCCAACGCTGAAACGAAGGATATCCCAGAGTTGGAGTACTTTGGTCTTCCTGGCCCCAGAGGATACCCTCCTCTTACAGGTGAGATCCCCAAACGCTAACGTTTGTGTGTGAATGTGTGTCAATAAAATATAAAAATGCACTTGGATTCAAATGTGTTTTTCAGAACTTATCTTTGTATGAATGAGGGCTCGTTTGCTGCAGAGAACCGATATGAGTGTGTGTTGCTTTGCAAAGATAAGGCTCTTTATAGTGACAGTGTTTCTGGTAGTTTTAGTAGATGAGTGACAGATGAATGACATACAAACTGGATAAAGTCTGCGGACTTCCTGCAGGGTGCTATCGCTGTGGAAAATGGCCAGATGTGACAGGAATATATGAATGATCTGACTAGAATGTTGTCTAACAGTCGGAAAACAACCCAACAACCACAAATATATGCTTGGGTCGGCTTTCACACCAGTGATGTTTCTGATGACAGCACAGAATCTACAAAACTGTGCTTCAACAACATACGCTTTGATGACATAAGGATTTTTAACTTATTTATTTGTTATAATTACTGCATTTTTTTCTGTTGTATGGCCAAAAAATGATAAGAAAATATGCTTTTATAGATGTCTACTGATATGGTGTTAGGACTTAAAAATTGTAATAAGAAAAAAGACATTCACATTTTTAAATACTTAATAATGATCACAACTTGGATGGGTTATCTCTGACTTGGTTTGAATCATAAATATTTAAAGTTAACTTAGATGATTGTTCTTCTCCAGTCTTTTTCACTCGCGGAGTTCCACAGGGAGCAATTCTTAGTCCTCTGATATTCAAGTAATAAAAGCAACAGGTCATATATATATTTTTCCTCATTCATTCAAAATAAAAAGTCTGAATGTCTTATACTGCAGTGAATCCTGCGACCACTGTAGTCCTGGTGTTCCTCAGAGACATTTTGGTCATGTTCCTAGATAGGGTGAATTCAGAGTGTGTGAGAATGAGTCAGAGTGAGAGTCAAGCTAGGTGCCTGGTAATTTGGGCAATAACTCCTTTAGAATCACGTATTTCTCTGTGAACCCTGCTTAAATTAGAAATTGACTCTAATATTGTTAGTGTTTTTATTCAAATAGACTATTAGACATGTACTGATCACATTTGTTGTTTAAAAAGGAATTTCCTATTTCATATTGTATTTGTCTTTTAGATATGCACATTTTAAAGCCTGATACATAAAACAATATTCAGAAAATAATATTAAAATATCTATTTATTGAATGTGAGTACATGTGTAAAAATTTTCTATTGCATTTAAGTGTTTTTTTCATATAAAACTACATCAATAACAACAATGAGAAGAAAAACAAACAAATTTGACACTTACCACCTGTAGTACTTTGAGTTGTCACCAGAGGGAGTCAGCAGGTTTGTGAGTCAAATACTAATCCTTTTAAGAGGTAGAGTTGTTGGAAAATTAAAAATAGACATATTAAATATGCAACACTTTTTGGTTACAGGGATAAATTGTGTCCCTTGTTCTTTGTCTCACCCTACTATTATGTCTCAGGAGAATCTATCTATCTATCTATCTATCTATCTATCTATCTATCTATCTATCTATCTATCTATCTATCTATCTATCTATCTATCTATCTATCTATCTATCTATCTATCTATCTATCTATCTATCTATCTATCTATCTATCTATCTATCTATCTATCTATCTATCTTTTAGGACACATTAATGACACATTTTCTGTCTCCTATTCAGACTACCTGGACATCTGGGATGTGGACATGATGAAGAGACCTGATGAGAGCAACAAGATTGAACACCACACCACGCTGTACCGCTCTGACTATCTTATCGTTCGTCGAGGACAAGAGTTCGAGATCAAGATCACGTTCAATCGTCCCTACAAACCTAACGAGGACAAATTTGCTGTGGAGTTTGTCATCGGTGAGATTTATTCAGTACATTATTTAGTCTAGACGTGTTTCCTGGGAGTAATATTGAGGATTTCAACTTTCTGACATCTTTGTGATTCCATACATCATGCAACACACAGCTTCATTAACTTACTGTAACTCTGCTGATGCGTTCTGTTCATTCAGGCTCCAGCCCTGCACTCAGTAAGGGCACTTATGTTCCGGTCTTTCCCAAAAAGGAAAAGCAAAGCTCATGGAGAGGTCGCATCAAAGAGACCAGTGACAACATCGTCACCATGGGAATCACCCCTATAGCAGACTGCATTGTGGGAAAATATCACATGTATGTTGCCGTGCAGACGCCTTTTGGCACCCGCAGGACTAGAAAGGATGACAGTCGAGCTCTTTACATCCTTTTCAATCCCTGGGCAGCAGGTGTGTTAAAAACTCACATGTGTAAAGGTTGTTTCATTCCTGATTTTAATACTAAGTTTGCCTTTTTTCTCATGTCAGATGATGCTGTGTTTCTGGATGATGACAAAGAGAGGGAAGAGTGTGTGATGAATGAGATGGGAATCATTTATCATGGCGCCTACGATGACATCTCTGAGAGAGACTGGAACTACGGACAGGTAGGAGAAAACTATTCAAGATCATTCAAGAATATCTAACTGTACTTTAAATTTTCCCTCTATTTCCCAATAGTTCAACTTTGGAGTTCTGGATGCCTGTCTGTTCATCATGGACAGGTCTGAGATGCCCATCACCAACAGAGGAGACCCCATCAAGGTGACCAGAAAGGCCTCAGCCATGGTGAGGAAACTAGCTTTTTATGACCTTTAATAAATGTGTCAAATTAATTCCAACTAACTACAAAGCACCTCAATCCTGTCTCGCTTTCACTCTAGATTAACTCCCGTGATGATGACGGAGTGTTGGTGGGGAACTGGAGTGGCGACTACACCTACGGAGTGGCGCCCACTTCCTGGACTGGCAGCACTGACATCCTGCTGACCTACGCCAGCACCAAGATGCCCATCTGCTATGCTCAGTGCTGGGTCTACGCCGCCGTCTTCAACACCTGTGAGACCTTGGAATGTTCAGGAACCACTCAGTTGCACAATCTAGACTCAAAATAAAAATAAATAAATACAATCTCCTGATATTGAAGGTAAAGCTTTGACTAGCTCTTCTGGAGGCTTTACAAGAAGAAATTAATATGTATCAAACATTAAGAATAGGGACGTTGATTGGCAAGTATCTGGCGATATGATATAGGCATATCACGATACAGGTATGACGATGCAATATATTGCAATACTAAAAGCCTGATGCTATTTGCAGTTTTTATGACAAAATTTAATTGGCCAGACTCTTCCGAGGCACATCCAGTGTTATCACGAGATCTCATTGTTCCAGAATGAAGGCGGTAAAAACTGCTGCCACCTAGCAGTCGGAGTTTGCGTTGCACCACATAAAAGAAATACAGTAAATGTTTGCATGTAAATTCACAATAAAAAAACTGACAAACTGCTTTTAGATTTCAAATTAGTACCATGATACAAAAATATGCAATATTCAGTGTATTGATATTTTCTTACATTCCTAAATAAGAACATTTCAAATGTCTGTTTCAGTCCTACGCTGTCTGGGCATCCCATCCCGAGTTGTCACCAACTACTTCTCTGCTCACGACAATGACGGAAACCTGAGGACTGACATAATATTGGATGAAAATGGCCGAGTTGATCGAAACCGCACCAGGGATTCTATCTGGTACCAAGCTTCTCTTCATCCAGCATCATTAAACTCAGATAGAGTCAACATGCCTGTTAATAGCAGAACAGTACCCTGTTACAGCCTGATATCTTGTTAGCAAAGGGTGGTCAATAAGTGTTTCAGTGTGATTGCATTAAGGGAATAAGGAGGAACTCTCTCAAAGCATTCAGATACATTATTTTTATCTCTATGTTTTTTCCCAGGAACTATCATTGCTGGAATGAGTGCTACATGTCCAGACCGGACCTCCCTCAAGGTTTTGGAGGCTGGCAGGTTGTGGATGCAACACCACAGGAGACCAGTGACGGTATATTCTCATGAACAGATTCACTCAACAATTAGTTATCCCATAAATAAAGAAATGCACTACTCTAATTGTCGCATGTGTTTTAAGGGATGTACAGGTGTGGACCTGCATCGGTCCAGGCCATCAAACATGGAGACATCTGCTATCCATTTGACGCTGCCTTTGTCTTTGCCGAGGTTCGTCTTCTCATTGAAATGCCCTGAACGGTATGCATCACGTGTTATTTGTTGTCAAAGACAAAGTGGCTGTCGTTCTCTCTGCAGGTAAACAGCGACATTGTGTATTATTCTCGAAAGAAAGATGGCACGATGCAGCTGGTCAAGGTGAACCGGACTCATGTGGGTCGAATGGTTTTGACCAAAGCTGCTGGAGAAGACACTCGTCGTGACATCATTGATCATTACAAGTTTTCTGAAGGTCAGTTTAAACTCTAAATTTATAGTAGTGAAACTATTGTGCCTGATTGTGATGGTCTCTGGCACTTTGGTCATAACATAAGTCCCCTTTTGGTATCACGTCACCCAAAGTGGTCATTTTAAAATTTCGGCCAATTGAAAGTGGATTCCTTTATTTGTTGATCCAACCCAGGGACCCCTGAGGAGCGGACTGTCCTGGAGAAAGCAGAGGAGTACGGCTGTAAACGAGAGCACTCCAACCCTCCTCTGGCTGATGTGGACGTGAACCTGCCGACTCTGGAGATCGGGGTCGGTGATGACTTTCAGCTGAACCTGGAGTTTGTAAACCGAAGCGACCATCGCCGTACAGTGGAGACGTACATCAGTGGGAGTGTGGTGTATTATACTGGAGTCTCCAGCCATGAGTTCCTGTTCAGGACCCCCACTGTAACAATTCAGCCCCATGGAAGTACGTATGGAGAGAATCATGAAAGAGGGGACACAGAGAAGTTACAAAAAGTCTGACTGTTAGGAAGTTAAATATGTGATATTATATGAGATAAGTGATGTTTTCCAGGTGTGACGGAGTCTGTGATGATTGAGTCAAGAAACTACATGCATCATCTGGTTGAACAGGCTAACCTCAACTTCATCGTCACCGGAAAAATCAAAGAGACCGGCAAGATTGTCACCTCAATGAAAGTCGTCACCCTGCACAATCCCAAACTCATGGTTGAGGTTTGAACTATCGTTTCTGCACATCTAGAATCCATCTATCCATTTTCTATACCCTTTAATTCTGCTCAGGATTACGACGAGGTGATGTCTATATTCAAAAGCTCTCTTTATATTGACTTTGTGTCTTTTGTGTAATCCAGGTAACGGGCAACGCCATAGTAAATGAGGAGATGGTAGCCCGGGTGGAGTTCACAAACCCCTTCACCCACAATCTGAAGGATGTCGACGTTCGTATGGAAGGACCGGGGGTCATGGAACATAAGAAAAGACAGTATAGGTCAGTTTCCATATTTAATGATTCAAAATGTTCAATATGTGTACTTTTTAAAAAATGTTGTCCAGTTCTGCTGGTAAATAACTGAAACCTTGTTGGCTCCAGTCTGATCCCAGGAGGCTCCTCCCTTACCTGGACCGAGGTGTTCACGCCTCAGAGGGCTGGAAAAACCAGAGTGATTGCTACCCTGGACTGCCCTGGTCTCAGGCAGGTGTCTGGCCAAGCATCCATCAACATCGAGCCCTGAGCGTGGCCAAGTGGTTAACTGACCCTCCAAATGCTTAAGTTGTACTTCAGTCCAAATATGGGCTTTAACATAAAAATATAACTGTATGAGTAAATAGGTATGAATTCAGCATGTATGTGAACAATATGTAGTTTTATTATGCGGCATGTGCATGGTGATTATAGGAATAATGATGTATTCAAATGTTTTACTTAGTCGAAAAACATTAACAAAACCAAAAAATAAATTAGTTTTTACCTTAAAGCAGTATTCCGCAACTTTGCAGTTATATGGTCTCTGTCGCCCTCTAGAGGCTTGCTGCGTAACGTCACTGTCGTAACAGTAAGTCTTTCTCTCGGGCAAAAGTGGCATGTTTACATTCCTAATGTCAGGCAAAACAACGAAAACAAACTTTTCCACCTCCACACATTGAATAAATAGTTTTAACAGGACTGTATAACAACTTTATGCCCGACCAAACACAATAACCCCGGTGAAATCATTTATTACTTACCTAGCCATTAGCAGCACGGCTAGGTTAGAGTCCGTAGTTCATGCTGTTCTTTCTAAAAGAGCTCTCCAGCGAGGAAAAGACGGCCCAATAAAAACTCTGGTCTTTGCTCTTGCTCTATCACGTTCTCCTTTTCTTTTCCTATATTCCTCTGATAAGGGACCCCCCAACACTATCACAGGTATGAAAATGAACATAATAGATAATAGTATGACGCAAAAACTTTACAAAAAAGCATAATTTTAAGGTGTAAAACTTGCGGAATGTTGCTTTAAGATTTAGAGTCTAAAACTGGAATTATATTTTGGTCATGAAACTTAATTTCCCTCTGAGATTAAAAAGGATTTTTGAATTTGCAACACCTTATAAAAGTCATCACACCAACAAGTTAGCAAAAACAGCCCATTTCACATTTCTGTAGCTAGTATCACTTTAGTTATAGCTTTCAGAAACAGATAATAAATATACCACAAAAGGCCCAAAAAGCTTAGCAAAGCCAATTCTGTGAATTTTCTCTGTAGCTTTGAGTAACATCAGTTTAAAATTGAAAAAATAAATGACTGAAATGCTAAATTACTCACTTTTTAAAAAGTAATTGAAATATATTTCAAGAAAAGTTCCAAAAAGCTGCTTCAGAATTATTGAATTTTTGCCTTTTTTCTTCTTGTTTGAAATATTTATGAAATATCAAACAAATAAAAGATCAACAACTGCAATATTTTGTGACACAGTGCTTTTATTTGTGAATGTGAAACAAAAAATAATTGTTTACTGATTTTTTTTCTAGATGTAAATCAGAAGAACTGTCTTAGGTAAAACTCATAACAACACTGAAACAAATTTCATTACAAACGTTATAAGATCATCAGAAAACATATGTTTTTTTCTGGTTGTAACCCAGACAAGTCAAGTTTGTGCATAAACCCTCAGACACAATAAACTCAAAAAAACTGAATGCTGGTATTCATCCATTGCAGCCAAACTAATAGCTGAACCTCTGTCTGTTCTTGCTGGAAGAACTCACATTTGCTCTGAAGTATTGGTTTCACTTTCATCTGCCATTCATCAATTGCATAAAAAAATCACAGACACACCCAGATATTCTTCAGTTACATTTAAATGTTTCACAATTATTTAATGGTTGCTGTATGCCTGTTCTTTTGGTTTGAAAATGACTTGACAAATAAACCAATAAAAAAATAACAATAACAATGCCTTTATTTTTGTGAGATTGTGAAAAAAAATGCTTTAGAAATTTTTTTCAAGATGAAAAACAGAACTGTCTTATAAAACTCAACTGCACAGAAACAAAACTCAACATTTATAACATCACCAGAAAACATGTTTTTCTCAGTTTGTAACTCAGTCGTGTTGTGAGGAAGTAAAGGACCCAAGCACAGGTAAGTCTAGGAGGCGGTCAGGTGAACTGAACAAAAACACTTTAATGGTACATTAAGTAAGAATGACATCCTGTGGTCAGGTTTGGTTACTGCAGCACATTGTTAAAACACAACAGTCACTTTGTCACTCTCGTTTTCACGAGTTTCATTCATGGCTGTTGCCAGTTACATATCAGCTCCAGAAGATTTTAGATGACAAGCAAAGACGGGTCATACACAATAAGTTGATAAGTAGATAAATAAATTTCACTGTAATATTGAGTTGGTAATTGAAAAAGCAGCTTGAGATTTTTTTTGAGCCGACTATTTGTTTCTAATTTATTGTTAGCATTGTTAGCTAAATGTTAGCTTCTAGCCTGCTTCACCCGATATTAGAGTAATACAAAAAGATGCTGCGGCTTCTTAGGATACAAGAAATAACTTCTGGGTCGCTCCTGTTTACTGGCTTAGGATCTTTACTAAACACTGCTGCTGGTGTATAAATGCCAGCTCTGCAGCATAAGGTCAGCATTGTCTCGGCAACATCGCGGGCTCACAAATTGTAAACAAAAACTGTGTCCCTCTTTGGCCTTTTTGAAAGGAGAAAAACTGACAACCCCCAAGCAGACTGAGAAGGAAATCATTCAATGTAGCCTTGGTTCCAACGTGATTGAGACATTAGACTGTTTTGTGATTATTTCACTATAAAATTCCAACATATTGTACCTTTAATAACAAAATAAAACACCAACAGTACAAGGAAATTACAAGTAACAGCAGGAAGTGGCAAGAAACTTGCAACATGAGATGCATGACTGGAAACAGACAAAAATGGGATCCAAAAGGAGGATTTTCTCCATTTTTCTGTTCTGCATGTCTTCATGACTGCATGTTCTGCAGTTTGTTTAAACACTGAGGACAAAAAAGAATAGGTCACATCTAAAAAGTACTTATAGCACATGCTATAACAATATTTCATGTCTTAAAAGGAATAAGAAGAAATTCAGTAAAGACCTGAAACAAGTAGTCTTTGTTTACCTGATTGACTCTTAAGTCAGAGTTAAATGGCCAAACCAGAAACAAGTACTGGACCGAATTTCAGGAAATGTCTAAAGGAAAACCAACTTAATGCTCAAGACCTAATCATCTTATAGAAAAGACATTATGGGTCTTTGCAAGTAAAATAAAAAGATAAATAAAAATTACTCAAGATTTTTGTACAATACTGTATGCATACATTATACATTTGGTATCTATTCAGTTAGACTATTCATTTAGCATTTACTGTATGTTTTTGTATAATTTCTCTAATAATAAAAAATCTGAATATATTTTATGCATTTACCACATTAAAATTTTTATATTTAAAGTTTTAATAATTTTTTTTAAACCTTTTTTTGCTTTTATTTAATGTTTCTGCTAAAACTTTCAGTATTTTTTTTTATAGAAGTTTAGACAATGTATTTTGTAACACTCTCTTTTCACCAAACTTTTACTTGAAAGTGACGAGGTAGTCTGGGTAAGCCTGGTCATCATGGAAGACAATAAACATGCTGGGATTGTTGATGTCATCCACCATACTGTCGTAACGGGCATGGGGATGCTGCTTGCCCAGTGGTGGAGGAACCTTAATGCCACTTTTGCCCAGAGTGAACTTGCCAGTCAGAACTCTCACCACAAACATCAGCTGAGAACCATCAGCAGCTGGTCTGGAGTAAGTGGGGTTGGCAGAGTAGCTGGCATTTACAGCAAAGTAGGTTCCATTGCCATATGCTGTTGCTGTGGGTAAAGAAAAAAGATCCAATTAAATTGGCATAAAATATTTCTATTATGGCATACAAATAAAAAGGAAAAAAAAATCATATATATTATGAGAATACTAACTTGAAAAGATGAGATAAAGGCAAAGCTTTGCATTCTAGGTTTTTTGACTCGTCATCAATGTCATGAATGAAGACTTTTTCAGACTTTTCAATATTTGTCTCAATACTTTAAATCATGAAAATAATTGAATATCTCATTTCTCATATCCTCATTTTTCCTGAGTATTCTATTCTATAATAAACAAAAGTATACATTTAATTTGAAGAAAAACATTCAGAAGTTGGGATGTGATAGATGTTTACCATTTAGTCCAGCAAAACTTCTGTTGAACCCATTTTTCATAATTGAGTGAGAGTTTCCCTGCGTTGTTCCATGGTACAGAAGCTTTTCACCTGCTCCTCCCCGGTGTTTGTTCTTATCAGATAACTGCTTCTTCTGAGCCTCGTAGGCACGATATAGATGAATGTTCTGCAAACGATCGATCTGACAGAAAAATTAAGGACAGAAAATAGTGACTTGCTAAATCTCTGACGCCAAAGGGGGCAAAAACTCGCGTGTTCTAAAAGCGAGCATTATGTCCACCAAAACGCACGTCTTGAACGAGCGTTTTGGCAGACATAATGCGAGTTTAGAACGCGCATTTTTTTAATCCCTTTGGCTTGCCATAATTGTATAACGTAGACTCGCTGTAGCAGTGGTAGATTCAACAAAGAAAGCTAGAAATCCCTTATCAGAGGAATATAGGAAAAGAAAAGAACGTGATAGAGCAAGAGCAAAGACCAGAGTTATTATTGGGCCGTCTTTTCCTTGCTGGAGAGCTCTTTTAGAAAGAAAGGCATGAACTACGGACTCTGACCTAGCCGTGCTGCTAATGGCTAGGTAAGTAATAAATGATTTCACCGGGGTTGCTGTTTGGTCGGGCATAAAGTTTTTATACAGTCCTGATAAAACTATTTATTCAACATGTGGAGGTGGAAAAGTTTGTTTTCGTTGTTTTGCCTGACATTAGGAATGTAAACATGCCTCTTGTGCCCCAGAGAGAGATTTGATTTTACGACAGTGACATTACGCAGCAAGCCTCTAGAGCAGGGGTCGGCAACCCAAAATGTTAAAAGAGCCATATTGGACCAAAAAAACAAAAAACAAATCTGTCTGGAGCCGCAAAAAATGAAACGCCTTATATAAGCCTTATATTAAGGCAACACAGGTTGTAAGTGTATATTAGCTATATTAGCCTACAAATACATAATGAGCATTCATGATTAAATGTTTATTTTCCTGCAGCATCCTGGAGAGAATGACACACCACGTGACTCTGCTGTAGATATTTGGTGCTTTACGTTTTAACTTCCATTACAATATTAATCAGTGGTATTAATTTGATCATTTCTTCTTGCGGCCCATCACAGCTCACATACCTGCATAACAGCGCTGCTTGATATCGATCACCTCACACGACTCATCACAGGTAGTTGAGTACGCTGGAGCTGAATTAATGTCTTTGATTTGCTGATTGGTGACGTCTCCTGTCGTTTTAATGGTCCTTGTCTTTGTGGAGAGAGGAATGTCTTTAATTTTCTGGATTATCTCGGTTTTGTTTTTGAAGTCTGAAATAGGTGCTCTGATATTTTGATGAATGAATCCTTCATGTAATCACCATCCGTGAACAGTTTCCCCCGCTTTATCATCTCTCAGGTTGCAACAAAACCTGCGGAGTTTGGAGATGTCATCCACTTCTTAAATCTACTTTTATAACCTGACACACGGGAGGCGACATGCGGCAGCAGCAAAAGCCAGCGGCGCCTCTGTTCCAGCAGGGTGAATAGCGAGTATTCCGTTGTTTTGATTGGCCGTCAGATTGGAGGGAATTTTGGGTTATTAAAGCAGTTCAGAGTTGAAACAGCGGTAGATGTGAAGTCTCACAATGTTTTGCTGGAGTTAAGTGAAGTCTTGTAAAGCTCTGGGACATCAGACACGGCAAATATTAACTTTTCCTCCATGTTTACCCAGAGATGTACTGAGAAGCATCCTGTCCCCTCATTGGTCAGTCAGTGAAACCTCCGCTGATTTGGTCCTTGTCCGAGCGACAGCGGTGAAAAGTTGAAGTTTTTCCAGGTAATCCTTCAATGAAAGCAAATAATCCGGTCCATTCTTCCTTGAATCCTCTGTTCTCATCAGCTATCTTTCTCTTTTTCTCTTTGGGATCCACGGCCCTGACACACCCGCTGGTTTGTTTACATCCATCTGCCTGGCACTGCGCCGCCATATGAGCGCCGCACTGAAACGTGTGTCGCAGGCTATGACGCAAATTTTCGTTGACAGAAATGTTAAAATTTCATATTTATTATGTGCATTTTTACAGCATTGGAAAACGTTAAGAATGTTTGTCCTCCTACAGAAACGATAATAAAACAAAAAATATATCCCCCATCCATTTTCATACTCTTGTGGGGACATTTGTGAAGAAGCTCCAGGGAGCCACTAGGGGTCGCTAAAAGAGCCGCATGCGGCTCCAGAGCCGCATGTTCCCGACCCCTGCTCTAGAGGGTGACAGAGACCATATAACTGCAAAGTTGCGGAATGCTGCTTTAAGAAGCTCTTCTATCCTCCACTTGTTACCTGGCGCCTATTTGAACATGTTATCTGTATAAAAGACCCCTGTCCACACTGTACGAATTACACAGAGGCTTCCGGGAAAGCCCTATGAGACGGCGCAGGGGGGGCTCTATTATATTTTGCCTTGGGCCCCAAATGCTTTAAAATGGCCATAGGTGTGGGACTGAGGTTTGAAGCTGATCTGAATTTGATCAAATATATAAATTTTACATGATTATAAATGATTGCTTTATACAGTTAAAATGTGTAGTTCGGTTAAATCTATCTACCGTTTCATTTTCAAACACGTTGATTTGTTTTCTTGTTTTTTATTTGACTATTTTCCTGTCCTGTCTGTCTCTTATCTTCCTGCATCTCCTCTCAATCCTTCAGAAAAACTGCTGCCTGGCTTTCATACTTTTTCACCTCATGAGCTACTTTTGAACTAAGCAGATTCAAGAGATCTACCAACTACAAAAATAGCAGAATGCGTACTGCGCGGCCGCGCCAGTGAGGTGAAGTCACCAGAGCACGGTGATGAGCTCCGCAGCAGCAGAAGCATTATACAAATAAATTCTTTAAAAATTATGTGATTTCCTGGATTTTTTTTTACATTCTGTGCCACACATTTGAAGAGTACCTATGATGAAAACTAGAGTCCTCTTTAATCCTTTTAAATGAAACAACTTGCTCAATCAGTGGCTGCCAAATACTTTTTGCCCAATTTGACTTTGCTCTTCAATGTGTCTATTTTTTTATCCTAGTTTTTTCTGAAGCTACTTGTGTTCTTAATTTGTGTTATACTAGGTACAATGGCATTGTTGCCTGTCTTTAGACTTCAAGGTGGGCATAAAAGTTAAAGTTAAAGTCCCAAGTCATCATCACACACTGGTGAAATTACATCTCCGCATTTGACCCATCCCCATGGTGGGGAGTGGTGAGCTGCAGCTGTGGCCGCGCTCGGGAACTATTTGGTGGTTTAACCCCCCAATCCAACCCCTAATGGTGCGTTCACACCGGCCATAAAGTATGCGTCGCCAGCATCAAGTTTCAATGTTAAGTCTATGGTAAGGCGCGTCAGAGCTGTGTCAAAGTCCTTGCGTTGCTTTGTGAGCGTTGGGCGCGTCAAAGCTTGATACTTTTCACGCTTTTCAACCTTTGACGCAAGCGTCAAAGCGTTGAACGCAAACGTCAAAGCTTGCAACGCAAACGTCAGAGCAAGTTCATCTCGCTGAACTTTCGGCGTTGCTTTGCAAGCGTCAACCAATCAGAGCACGAGTTGATACGTCACAGCAGAGCGAGGGAAGAAGGCGAATTCATTCAGCTATGGAGGACAAACTGATCGTAGCTGTTTGTACCCATCGTGAACTTTATGACCCGACCTGCTACGCCTACCGAGATCGGAATAAAAAGGACCTTGCTTGGAGGAAGGTTGCTGGAGAACTTGGCGTGTCGGGTGAGTGTTTTTTCAACGTTTATGTCGCCTTGCTAGCGAAACTGTTGATCTCCACAATGTTCAGCTACAGTAGTTTTCCATTGTTTGTCAGCCCAATGTGTTTTTTCTAGGCGTGTGCATGTGTGTGTGCATGTGTGCCAGAGGATGAGTGTTGTGAAGGCTGACGCAAGCGTCAACGTGAAAAACGTATGCGTCAAACAACGCATACTTTATGGCCGGTGTGAACGCACCATTAGTGCTGAGTGTTAAGCGAGGAGGCATTGGGTCCCATTTTTTCAAAATCTTTGGTATGACCCGACCGGGATTTGAACCCCGATCTTCCAGTCCCGGGGTGGACACTCAGACCACTAGGCCACCGGAGGTGGATAATACACAGATTCATTAAGTCCTTACATCCCTACAGTGGTGTTGTGGTATGAAACTTTAGGTTTGATATAAAACGTCAGAGGTTGTTTAAATTGAAATTTGAACCCACTGACCTTTGTTATGTTCTTTTTAACAGTTAGTTTAAAGCCTCTCGCCACTGTCTGGTACTCTTGAGAAGATGGCTGAAGGGTGACCACCTTCACGGTCTCTTCTGGAGCCATACTGTCCCAGTAAAGAGGGAAAGTAAAATCTGAAAAAGCATAAAAAATAGTCTATTTTATATTGCATTATCTCATACCATGAAATAAAATAATAAATTAAAAGGAGTCAGCAAAGATAGAAAAGTTAATACTAACTAGTCAATCGTATTTATCTGTGCTATGTGTTGTCTGTTATGAATGTATTGATTTGTTGCACTGTTTGTTTATGTATACATGTGTATTTATTTATTTATTTATTCTTATTTACTTATTTGATTGAATAATAACTGGAGGAGTGGTTAAAGCAGATCCCAGAAAAAACATATACAGTATATACTTGACCCAAATTTTCACCGCCTACCTTCCCGATGTTCAACTCGCTTCAGGATACTCTGTCCAAGTTTATGTGATGTAGCCGTCAAGTCCTTCAGATTCACTTGCCATAAGGCCCCCTGTGCATCCTGTATTCCTCCTGCTATATCGTGCATTTCTAGGTTGTAATTTGCTGTTTTGGGAAGCTTTTCCCAACTTCCATTTTGTCCCTGTATACACCACGCCACCCGTGTGTACAAATCATTTTCCTCTTTGATTCTCATGAGGATGTCATGCATGACCATAGCCATTTTATTGACACCATCTTTTAAACCCCTCACTGTTAGGTTGCCATATGGGTCCAGTTGCAAACAAAGACCCTCAGTTTCTACTAACTGCTGCAGATTCAAATTGTCTTTCTGAGTGAGATCCATGAGATCCTTGTTGTTGAAGGTTTGATTGGAGCACTGTGTCTCATACAGGTTCTTGAACCTTTCCATGGCATCATCAACATTCTTTCTGGAAAGACCAAGGAACTGGAATGCAGACCACTGACCTGCAATGTTGGTATTAAGAATGATTTGGTCTAAACTCGCTGGTGATTTTTGTACCTGAGGGATCTGAGGTACTGACACTGGAAAGTAAATTGAAGAAATTAGTAAAAATTCTAAATAAAACACTTTTACTTTTTTGTTTTATCATTATTATTGTATGAAAATATTTTCTAGAATTTAAACAGGAAGGCATCTCTGGAACATTCCTGTTACCTTGTGTAAAAGGAGAAAACATCTGCATTGCTTCATGTTTAAAAGTGAAGAAGAGGTCCATATTAATCAGGACCAGGCGGATGGTGCTAAGGCTGTGAAGATGAGTGGATGAAGTGGCAACTTTGATGCCTCTGAGGATTGCACCTGCTGCAACAACAGGGTCCATCCCACCAGCTCCTGCACAGAGTTTATTTTTCCTCAGAGATAAAATTTTAAACACTTTAGCAGTTTAATATAAAGTTTTTTTTAGGGATGCTTACCAGCACGAAGTGCAGGCATTGCTACAGATTTAAATCCGTTGTCTTCACAACATTTAATGATGTCACATACAAGTTGCTCAACAGCACCTGCATCATTTTCTCCACGCACATGCAAGAGAGCTTTACATGGAAACAACCCAGGTTTGGATTTTAAAATAGCTCCGTGATTTAGCTTTGCTGTGGAAAAATCACACAAAAAGAGTAAGAAGCCATTCAGGTGTGGTGGTTGACCATGCTGTTTATTTGGTAAAAAATTTTTTTACCTGCTTTTACCTCCTCTTCCACTTCTTTTCCAGCTTTGGTTAAGATATCATTACTCACACCAGTTGCACGTAAAGTGGGGGAAAAATCTAAAAAGTAACACAATCTACAATATAAATACACATTAACTATAAATGTGTCATTTTTTAATTAATTGTGTGTGCCTACAAGCAATCTGAATGATTTCCACATTATGTTTACCAGCTGTCTCTCATTAAACAGTGACTTTTCGTCCAATAGACTCATTAATATCTGTCCTGTGGCACTGGGAAAAGTGCCCCTGGTCATCTATACTACTCATGGTAGGGCTGGGTGATAAAACGATAGCAATATATATTTCTAAATAACTTTTCCTCAATAGACATATGAGAACGGGTCGATAGAACTTCGATTTAAAGAGTAGCTACACGGCTCAGTTAGCCAGACACACTGCTAATGGCTAATGTTAGTGTAGCTTTAGCCTGCTGCAGGTAACAGGTTACATGGCTGGTAAAAATAGAAAAAAAATGAGTGGCCAGAACAGAAAAACATACGGACACAGCAAATTACATCGTTGAAAAAATGGGACCAGACATTTCAATGGTGTCGACATGGTTTGGCTAGCGTCATAGCTGTGAAGCTAATAATGTTGAGTGCAAGTTCTGATAAATTCGGGGGAAGCCACCAATCTGTTTGAGCCAAGGGATGAGATCGAATTTTGTTTCCGGAAACTCCAGGAAGTGATAAAAAGTTGCAGTTCTTCCCTCATCCACTGGGGGTGGTCTCAGAAGTGAGCAAATCCTCATTGACCTCCATGTTAAAAATGCCAATTCACAGCAGAAATATAACGTCTTACAGCCTGGTACAAAGAACCATTTTAGGTTTAATAGGTCCAGTTATCAGCCATGACAACTCTGAGGGGGGTGAATTTTTTTGTACCACATCCGTTTAGATGTAATTAAAGCTTGAAATTGAGAATAATTAGGGGCTCGTCTTTTGGATATGCGGAAGTCTTTTGGATTGTCGGAAGAGCCGAAGAGCTAACTAGCCTTTTTGCTCCGGGAAAAAACCGGAAGGACACAGGGCCCTTCATCCCCCGGCGTACTTTATAGTCACTGGGCGTCACATTAGCTGTGTTCGGCCAGTTCTTGTGCCGAGTGTGGTCATGTTGGAATGTTAATTTTGATATTATTGGGCAGAAATGGCTTGTTGTGGCATTGATTGCACTAACATAGGGTCCAAGAACTCTCCGCTCTATTTTTATCGGTAAGTAAAGTTATATTTTTATATTTTCGACTACTGACACTCTCGAGCTAGTTTAGCTTAGCAAAGTAGCTAGTTAGCCATTGTTTAAACTTTGATTTAAACATATACTATTTACCGTGATATTATAAATTTATTAGTGTTTAATATGGTGCTTGTTGTAACGCTGTTTGTTGGTCAGTTAAAAACTAGAGAGCGATTATTTCGTCTTTAATAAACACGGCTGCTCTGAGAGGGTCAGCCGAGTCCTCCTAATACAGAGACCAGCTGCTGGACCGGCGGTGTCGTCTGGCGTCGCTATGGAGCAGACCTACTTTATGCTAGTCGCGTGAGAGCTCTGCTTTGGGTCTGGGATCCAGCGGGTCCTTCTGTGATAATAATTAGTTATGAAATCAAGACTGGAGCAGAGCAGGGCACCGAAGAAAAGGGTAAGAAATATCTTTTTCGGTGCTAAAAAGTCTGTTATGAGCCGGAAAGCCCCGTTCCCTCCGCTGCTGCGGGTCACGTCAGGCCTGCATCATTCACAAACTTTGTTTACAAAACACCTCAGAGTTTGTGAACTAATAAAATACCGGGAAAAAAGTCTAAGTTTTGGCTGCATCTGGGCAAAGTAAACAGCAGCAGAGCTAACTGTAACACGTGTTCAGGTTTGTCACTAAACATGTAAATACCAGTAATCTCGTCGTTCATGGCATCTATTAGTGAGCAGACCCGAGTCCACTTGGCAAACGTGTTATCATTTAATCAACAGCCACACCTGTTAGTAATAACTATTTTACATAGCAACAATATAATTAATCCTAGTCCAGATCATATTCTTACTAGTCCCAATTCAATCTAAATATATCAACAGCTATAATTTTACTAGCAGAAATACGTAGTGCCTAAAACCTATGTGTTCATCAAGTATAATTATTATTTATTCTATTGTATATTTTTGTGTGAATTTTTCCTCTAGGTGATCCAGAGAGACTCGACCTTTGGCTAAGGACACAAAGCTGGACTCCAACTTCCAGCTCCCGCTTGTGCAGTGAGAGTCATCAGTTCACCACGGACTCCAGGGTACACACACCTTATTTCATACTGTGGTTAACGTTGATGGAATTGAAGCATTAGCCATAATACACTAACACATGTTACAATGCAGCGTTTTCAGCATAAGAACCTTTCTTACTTCATAAAGTTAGTTTTTACTCCCTTGAGATGCCTGTGACTAGGGTGTGATGTGAGAACAATTCCTATCATGTTATTCTTTCACATATTATAGTTATCATGAGGTAAAGCAAAACTTAAATGTGTAACATAACTCTTTTGGGATGAATGAAAGATCTCATTTTTAAACTAAAATATTCCAGCTTTAAAGGTAAATTGAACAAAAATAGAAACATTCTATTGATGTCTAAATAAATCAAACAGGAACTGAAATATTATTTAGTGTCTCTGCATGTTCTGAATTTGTCATTTAATTTGAACCAAAACAAAACTAGAAAGACAACATTTTATCAGTGAAAATGTAAGGTTCCTCCATTTTTATCTGTCCCTTTCAGAGCAGTTCTTTTATGATATTTTATATTTTCTCAGCAGGCGTCATACCAGTTATATTGACTTTCTTCTTGTTTAATTGAAAGAAATCACAATTTATCTTAAACGCTATATGTGTTTGTATATATTTTAGACTGCAAACAAATGTTCAGATGTTTTAAATGTGATTGTACAGGTTAGAGTTGTTTTCCAATCCCAGCAGGATGGGGATTCCCGCTGCTGAATCTCATCAGCTCGTCCGAACGCCAACACCACTTCATTTATTCTAATGGTGAATATCAGGCTGCACTTTGTTCTGTGTAGTTTTAAGCTGAACATTAACCTACTGACCTCTAACTTTGTTCCTGTCATTGACTAGAAAACTGGTTCACTCCTGTGCAGAGAAGCTCCATCAGACTTCTCCGTTTTCCACTCCCTGTTCTGCTGGAAATCTCCACTCTTCTAAACTGACTGCTTAGAGTAAGAACCTTTGATAACAATCATTATTTTATTGTACAAGGCCTAGTATTAAGTTATTAATTATTCACTCCTAATACTAATGTCGAGCATCTTTTGTTCTTCTCTGTAATAAAATACACTGCTCACAAAAATTAAAGGAACACTTTTTTATTGGGCCTGGCATGAAATCAATGAAACCTGTCTGATAATTTTCTGGTTGATTAAGCAGCTGAGGGCATTGTTAATCACTTTCAGCTGTATTGGTGTTCATGGACTTAACGACAGGTGCACTAAAGTGGCAACAATTACAAAACCCTCAAAACAGGACTGGTTTAACATGTGGAGGTCATTTCAAGTTTCTCCCTCTTGATCTTTTTTGGCTGGTTTTCCACTCGTGCTAGTTTTGGCTTGAGTAATTATCTCTGCTGGCAGCATGAGGCGATTCCTTAACCCTACAGAAGTTGCACAGGTTGTCCAACTTCTCCAGGATGGCACATCCACACGTGCTGCAGCAAGAAGGTTTAATACAGGGGTCCCCAATCCTGGTCCTGGAGGGCCGCTATCCAGCAGGTTTTGTGGGTTCTCTGCTCAAACACACTTGATTCAGTGGTTGAATCACCTGTGCAGCAGCTCATCAAGCTCTGCTGAAGCCTGCTAATCACTTGCTAATTGAAATCAGGTGTGTTGAAGCAGAGTTACAACTAAAACCTGCTGGATACCGGCCCTTCAGGACCAGGATTGGGGACCCCTGGTTTAATGTGTCTCCCAGCACAATCTCCAGAACATGGAGGAGATTTTAGGAGACTGGCGGTTATTCTCGGAGAGCTGAACAGGGCCGTAGAAGGTCCACAACCCATCAGCAAGATCGATACCTGCTCCTTTGTGCAAGGCGGAACAGGCTGAGCACTGCTCGTGCCCTACAGAATGACCTCCAGAGGGCCACTGGTGTGAATGTCTCTACCCAAACATTCAGGAACAGACTTCTTGAAGATGGCCTGAGGGCCCGACGTCCTGTAGTGGGCCCTGTGCTCACTGCCCAGCACCGTAGAGCTCGACTGGCATTTGCTCAAGAACACAAGAATTGGCAAGTCCGCCACTGGCGTCCTGTACATTTTACAGACAAGAGCAGGTTCACCCTGAGCACCTGTGATAGACGTGAAAGAGTCTGGAGAAGACAAGGAGAACGTTATGCTGCCTGCAACGTCGTTCAACATGACAGGTTTGGTGGTGGGTCAGTGATGGTCTGGGGAGGCATATCCATGGAGGGAGGCACAGACCTCTACTGCCTAGGAAATGGTGCTCTGACTGCCATAAGGTATCCAGATGAAATCCTTGAACCCTTTGTCAGACCCTACGCTGATGCAGTAGGTCCTGGTTTTCTCCTAATGCACGACAATGCCCGGCCTCATGTGGCAAGAGTATGCAGGCAGTACCTGGAGGATGAAGGAATTGAAACAATTGAATGGCCTTCACCATCCCCTGACTTAAACCCAATAGAACATCTGTGGGACATTATGTTTCGGTCCATTAGGCGGCGCCAGGTTGCTCCTCAGACTGTACAAGAGCTCAGGGATGACCTCACACAGATCTGGGAGGAAATGCCACAAGACACCATCCGTTGTCTCATTAGGAGCATGCCCCGACGTTGTCAAGCATGCACACAAGCTCGTGGGGGCCACACAAGATACTGAAAAGCATTTTGAGTTGCAGAAATTAAGTTTTTGAAATAATGGACTAGCCTGCCACATCTTCATTTCACTCTGATTTTAGGGTGTCTACACAATTGAGCCCTCTGTAGGCTGAAAACTTTTATTTCCATTAAAAGACTTGGCATCCTTTTGTTCCTAAGACATTGCCCTGTCGTTATTTGTATAGATATCCAACTTCATATTTAGATCTGATGTATCTAATGTGTTTCTTTAAAGTGTTCCTTTAATTTTTGTGAGCAGTGTACTTTCAGTCTTGCTAAAGGAGCGCTGATCTTAGTCCATCTTTCATAATCGTGACGTTATGACATCATATTGAACCCAAATTTAATTTGATTCTAATTTAAATTCTTCTGTTTCAGGTGGAGTTGCTGTTAGGTTCGTGTTTCCTTCTGCCCTGTGGGCCATGGCCTGGGTCAACCCAGTTCTGGATATGGCCCCTGCTGACGTCTGTGTGGCTAGGTGCTCGGCATTCTGGAAGGTTCTGTGGTCTCATCATTCAGGTTCTGGCTGTACTTTTCCTCCTTTATCTGCTTCCTCTTCAGTACATCTTGAGCTCTTTTAAAGGAATCTCCTACCATCGTTACACAGATGACATCCAACTGTACATCTCCTTTAAGCCCCATGAGATGTCTAAGCTGCAGCTGTTGCACAGCAGCTTAGACTCTATTAAAACCTGGATGGCTGGGAACTTTCTACAGCTGAATGAAGACAAGACTGAGATCCTCATCTGTGCCCCAGACAAGCTGGTTCCCAAAGTCAGAGACTCTCTTGGTTTTGAATGTTTCTTTACAGGGGGTTGTGCCAGAAATCGAGCTACTCTCAAGATTCCCAGGTGGATTGAATCCACCAGGAAATCTGTGGTGGACCCAGCGAAACCTGGAGGGAAGGGGAGCGCTATGCCAATCAGGGATTGATTCCCGATTGATCCAGCATTTACATTGATCCAGCACTTACATGCTATTACTGCAATACATAATCCAAATATTTAAATAACACTATTTCAAACTCAAGGGGAACGTCAAACACCAAAAGTTCCTCTTGTAAGATAAAATCAGCACATTCTGGCAGAAAGACCAGGCTGCTGTCCAGGACAAGTTTAGTGTTTTTTTATAATATGGTCTTTTATGATAATATGTAGGATATGTACTTTACAATCTATGTACATCTGTCTTTATAACACTATTTTCCTATCCACAGGTGCTGCTCTGTTATTTTATTTTGGTGTTGTTTCAATAAAAGAATGACAAATGATTTAAGTTTGTTTTTTTTACACATCAATTAATTATTCCCAATATCTGTAAAAAATATCTTCAAACTTAGTAATTTAGTTAATTATGATTTAATTTGATAATGTTTGAGCCTCCAAGGTTTATTTTAATATTACGATCTTTACACAAAGCCTCCTCCCGTTTTGCCGCATTCAAAGAAATTCCAGTAGTTGAGGAAAAAAGTTTATTGTTTTTTACAAACATTTTTAATGTAACATGACTGTCATTAAATTTATAGAAATTAAAAATAAAAGTGCATAAAAAATGCTCACGTGGGCAACGACAGTGAGACCTGGAGAGGTGTGGTTGGGAGGAACGGCCCCCCTGATCTGAATCCGAGTGGTGTTCTGTTATTGGACTTCTGTGCTCGTCATGGATTGTCTATAACGAACACCATGTTCAAGCATAAAGGTGTCCATATGTGCTCTTGGCACCAGGACACCTTAGGCCGCAGGTCGATGATCGATTTTGTTGTCGTTTCATCTGATCTGCGGCCGCATGTCTTGGACACTCGGGTAAAGAGAGGGGCGGAGCTGTCAACTGACCACTACCTGGTGGTGAGTTGGCTTCGATGGTGGGGGAGGATGCCGGTCAGACCTGGCAGACCCAAACGTGTTGTGAGGGTCTGCTGGGAACGTCTGGCAGAGTCTCCTGTCAGAAGGAGCTTCAATTCCCACCTCCGACAGAACTTCGAACACGTCCCGAGGGAGGCGGGGGACATTGAGTCCGAATGGACCATGTTCCGTGACTCCATTGTCGAGGCGGCTGACCGTAGCTGTGGCCGCAGGGTGGCCGGTGCCTGTCGTGGCGGCAACCCCCGAACCCGCTGGTGGACACCTGCGGTTAGGGATGCTGTCAAGCTGAAGAAAGAGTCCTATCAGGTCTTTTTGGCCTGTGGGACACTGAGGCAGCTGATAGGTACCGGCAGTCCAAGCGGAATGCGGCTCGGGTGGTCACAGAGGCAAAAACCCGGGCATGGGAGGAGTTCGGTGAGACCATGGAACAAGACTTCCGTACGGCTTCGAGGAGATTCTGGTCCACCATCCGGCGTCTCAGGAGGGGAAAGCAGTGCACTACCAACACTGTTTACAGTGGGGAGGGTTTGCTGCTGACCTCGACTCGGGACGTTGTGAATCGGTGGGCCGAGTACTTCGAAGACCTCCTCAATCCCACCGGCACGTTTTCCGGGCACGTCCAACCGGGAGGAGACCTAAAGGAAGACCCAGGACACGCTGGAGAGATTATGTCTCTCGGCTGGCCTGGGAACGCCTTGGGATTCCCCCGAAGGAGCTGGCCCAAGTGGCTGGGGAGAGGGAGGTCTGGGCTTCCCTCCTTAAGCTGCTGCCCCCGCGACCCGACTCCGGATAAGCGGGAGAAAATGGATGGTGCATAAAAGAGGCCAAGAGAGCGGCACAGTCTTTTAGAGAGGAATACAGGGTTGAGGGGAAGAACAGAATTGTCAGCAGTGGTTTGGCTACAGATGGAATTGTTAAACAAAATGACATCAATAACACATCAGGCGTAACAGTCTGGGATATGTTTGTACTTTTGCTTTTTTTGTTGCCACCACAATGGATGAGGACATCAGGAGCTGCTCTTCCTCTCAGAGAGTGGAAAAAGAAGGGGAGAAGGTCTTTCCAGCGCAGTCCACCCCTACCGAACCAGGAGACACGGGCTTCAGAGAGGCCAAGGTTGTCTCCAGTGGTTTGTGCAGCTCTCTGGGCACCACGCCTCACGTAGCTGTCTCCGATGATCCAAATGGCTGTTGATACAAAAACATATATAATTAATGACAGAGAAAACAATAATATAATTAAGCACAGAGAAAAAAGTAATATAATATGACAGCTCAACAGACCAATCTGTTGAAAGTACATTACTATTACTATTCTACATGGAGTTATGGAGACAGTTACTTACATTTTCTGCTTTGTGTAACCAATGCAGAATAAATGCTACTTCACTTGTGACAACAGTTTTTGTAAATGGAATAGAAGTATTAAAAAATTAACTTTAATAAGTCACTTAGCTTGATGACTTATCTCAAACACTAATAACAGAGTAAAAAAATACAGAAAAATTGCCTTTTTATTTTATGTTTTTTTTTTATCATTTAACCGTTTATTAAACAGAAATAAAAACATTTAGATTAAAAACTCATTCAAAAGAGAGTCCTGGCCAAAATGGGCAGCAGCTCACCAGCAACGATAATCAACACACATGTGGAAAACCGTTTCCACATCATTAAACAAAAGGACATTAAGATAATCAGCCTGAAGAAAAAAAAAGATAATTTCAGAAACGGCTTTTTTCTAGATACATATTAACTTACCGATAGTTTTTTTTTCCAGATGATTGTGTTTGCTGGGAAAATCCCCCGCGATTCTCCTCCGTCAGCTACAAACTCCAGTCTGAGGCTCGGCTTTAGCTCCCTAGCTCCAGGTTAGCTTTGCTAGCAGCTAGATTGCTACCTCAGTGGTTAGCTCCGTTAGCTTAGATGCTAACTTTGGGTAAGCTGGCTACAATCAGGCTACAACCAGGTTACATCATTTCCGTTTGATGCGCCACCTTTTCGCCCATTTTGGGATTTTTCGGTAGACGACACGAATTATACAAATTACATGGCCAAGACAGAAGTGGAGGGAACCGCCTATTTCTGGCTTCACCCACAGCCACACAAAGAAGTGGGCGTTATCCGTCCATCTTATATATACAGTCTTTGGTTTGAGCTCATGAAGCAGCTCTATACCCACTGCAGCAGCAGGATGTACTGTATAAGATGAGAACGAGTTTGAAGAGATTTACTGCAATATGCATGTAACACCTATTTCACTTTTCTACACAACATGCTCACTGCTCCACAGCCAGAAGTGAAAGTCAAGACAAAACATGGAGATCTCAGCAGAATAAAGTAATCGATCCCTGCACAACAGATTGCCACAGCAAATACAGTGGATATACAGAATTTAAATGTATGTTCCTACTGAGCATAGACAATGTTTATTTTACTGTTTTCATTTTTTTTGTTTTAAAGCTGCTTAAAATTTCACTGATATAAAACATTGTTTGTTTTTGTCCTATTTCTTTTTTATTGCTATTCTCAAATAAGCTATATTTACAACAAGCAGAGACATTTGGAGAACTTATATTTTGAAACCTATTTATTGAGTTCAGATCTTCACTATGCTTGAAGATTTTAGTTTAAAATAAACTTCTTTTATTTATCCAAAACAGTTATATAATGTTTGATGACATGTTGAGCTTTTGAAAATAAAACTTTAAAATAAATAAATAACCTGTTATCTTTAAATCTCACTTAAAAATCTCAAAGAATTTAGCCTAGAAATCTAGACCATCTGTTGCTTAAAGCGAAATAATTTTGCTCTGCATGTTGGGTCTAGCCACGCTTCATTAGAACCTCTGCAGCCCGGACAGTCTGGTGCAAGTCCAGTCACAGCACTCTGTTTGGTGAGTGAGATGTTAGTGAGAATGTGCGAAGCTAAGATGGCAGCGGCTCGTTTGAATCGGCTTTGACATCACCTTTGGACATTTTAGACTTGGGCTTTTCTTTGAGTCAAGAGCAAATAGAGGTACTTAAGTCCTTTATTTAGAAAGAGGATGTTTTTGCATCATCTTCAACAGTGTATGGTGGACTGCCCCGTTGACTGACATCTGTAGCGGTGAGTACGTCACGTTGTTTGTTGTCCAATAGATTGCGGACACAGTTTGAAAGACAATTGTAGCTCCCACCCCATGAATGAGAGCTGTCAATGGGTCATGGCCAGACTATATATTCACATATATAGGATGGTTTGCCAGGCTAACAAATAATATTAAATATGGACAAAAATAGTGATTTGTTTTAAATTGTGATATATATCGATATCGACCAGAATGAAAATTAACATTGTGACAGAAATGTTTTCTATACCGCCCAGCCCTATTTAATGGGGAGCCTAAGTTATGCCCATCTACTTCCATACCATGGGTCCCCTACTGGCAAAAAAGTTTAATTGGAGTCTATGGAGCAATAAAAGTTATTTTCTGATTCCGTTTGGTATGTGCCATGGATTTCACATATGATGTCTGTGAATTTTAAAGACACATATTGATGCCAAGAAAGTTTGAGCATTCAGATTGGCTTTAACAGCTTTAATGTCTGCAAACAAGTGTGGAAACAACATGCTTTATTCCTTTCCATAAAGACTGCATTTTAATCAATATTTGTCGCTTACCAGGAAAAAATCTTTTAAAGCCTGTCGTGTTCACCACAGCATCTGTAGTTTCATTGGTGATGTCACCAAAAACCACCTGTAGTTTAGTCCCTCCTCCTACATTCCTGTTAACGTCATCCAGGTCAGTGGTGAGGGACTTGAATGGGCCTGAGAGGAAAAGCATTTTAATTTTTTATTTGAAAAGAAAGATAAATAATTTCAAATTAACTACATTTTTATACTAATAAACATCTTAAAAATTAATGTGTATTGAATAACCTGGTGGTTTACCTTGGCCTACCCTGTTCATATTATCACTGAGGCAATGATACAGTTCACGGTAGCACTGTGAATTTAGGAGAACAATCATGTGGTAAACTTAAAAAGAAAAACACAACAAATGAGTTGTAACAGGTACTGATAGTTACCTTCCCAGAGTCAGGATAGCCTGGTTTAATGACAATGTGGATGGTGGTGAGAGACCCAGAGCCTGAAGACAACCCAAACTTACAAATGGTTTCTGTCAGCACTTTAACAGCTTCAGTAAGGGGGTATTTTAAGACAACTCCAGGTCCAATAACAGGTATGGCTACTGAACTAAAGCCCTGCTGTACACACAGGTCTAGACACCTTCTCAGTCCTTTACCAAGAGCCTGAAAGACAAGAGTAACAAGCTTGCTCATGTTTTAAACATTAACTGTTACATTATAAATCAACATCTCAAGTATTTCATATGTTTCAAATAAATAATACATTTAGAATAAATAGCAATAATATAGCGTTAAAGCCACAGTGTGCTTTGTCATCAACTTAAGACAGTTTAGACTTGGGCTTTTCTTTGAGACATGAGCAGATAGAAGGACGTAAAGGTCAACTTCAATGAAAAAACATTTTTTAATTATTATGTCTGATTATAAAGTCCCATTAGTCATCATCACACACTGGTGAAATTATACCTCCGCATTTGACCCATTCCCATGAGGAATGCAGCAGTGGCCGCGCTCAGGAACTATTTGGTGGTTTAAGCACCCAGTCCAACCCCTTAAAGCTGAGTGTCAAGCGAGGAGACATTGGGTCCCATTTTTCTAAGTCTTTGGTATGACCCGACCGGGATTTGAACACATGATCTCCCAGTCTCAGAGTTTGTCATGCTCGCTGAGCATGAAAATAGTCTTCTACCTCGATTTCCTGCATTAGCTTCTGGAAGAAAATAGACAAAATGCTAGGATTTAAAAATCCCTACAGATCTACGTCACACTGTCACTTAACACCCATGGATTCATCCATCTTCACTCACAACGGGGAAGGCTGTCTCAGAAGCTAACCGTTAGCATTAGCAACTCCACAAAATGGCAGAACTCCTTCAGGCTTGTGTTATTTGTGGAGATAGAACATCAGCGTTGCCGAGCAAACAGAGTCAGTGATAGAGTCGCGTTGCTGTTAACCAATCCGAGGCAAGATATCCAAATATCAGGAAATATGACTTGAAATCCTGCAGTCCGAAGCTACTTCCTCCTTCAACTGAATTCTCCATTCTCAAACAGACGCACTGCATCTTTTTCCCCAGAGAACGACTTGCAATGCATTCATTCCTACCAGAGACCACTGTAAATGTGTTAAAATGGGCTCTATGCACGCTCCAACTTCCGCATTCCACATACCACACTCCTATTTCTGGTTGTCATAGTCGTCAGCGAAGCTGAGTGGAATGGCTGAGAGTGTGGAGTTCACCCGGTGTTTACTGCAGGTTAGTTGCTTATGGCTTTTTGGTCGGATGTGTTATTTGTAGAGGTTTTTTAAAAAAATTCGAGAGAACCACTTTATTCTTTTTTTTCCTTCTAAACAAAGAGAAAATTCACCTTACATCATTGATCGTAACTTTTGGTAACTCCAGTAAGCACCTGGTGAAGTCCAAACTCTCAGCCATGTCACAGCTTTGCCGACGACTTATGACAACCGGAAATAGGAGTGCTGTCTTATGTGGAATGCGGATGTTGGAACGTGCATAGAGTCCATATGAATAAAGTAGACCTTTAAGTCATTTATTTTGAAAAAAGGATGTATTTCTTTCTTCTTTTTCAATGGTGTATGGCAGACTGCCCAATTGACTGATTGTCGTAGCAATCAATACATCACATTACTTGTTTCTCTGACTGGTCCTAGCGCTGTTCAGTTGTGTAAAAGCCAGTTTGAAAGACAACCGTAGATTCCACCCCATGACTGGAATTTTTTCAATGGGTCATGGCCAGACCATAAATTTACATATACTGGATTGCCTGCCAGGCTAGGCCCTAGTGGCTGAGGAGAGGAAAGTCTGGGCCTCTGTGCTCAGGCTGGTGCCTCTGCAAACTGACCCTGGATAGGTGGAACAAAATACATAAATAGATGGATGGATATTAAATAGTACAGCACTTCACTTGTTATTTTAAATTTGACACACGTCTTTTTTCCATCAATCAGCCTGGCCTTCCTCTCATTCAAATAATCGCTGCTTCTTGTATTTTAAGTTTTCAGTTTACTTTACCTGAACACTCTTTCCTGTGACTCCATCCCAAGACATGCAATCTATGAAGAAGATCTTTGAACATCCCAGAGATGAACTGGCATCAACCTCAAGAACATCACCAGGGGCGAGGGTACAATTTGCCACCATTGAGTTAAAATTGGATTTCACTGTGTTTCCTCCTTTTTGGAGCAAGCAGTTGCCAATATTTGTAGAAGTCAACTTCTTGTTGCGCATGGGGGCCACCAAGACATTCACCTGTAGAAACATTTAAAAAATAATATCAATATAATGAAATTGATTTTGCTGTTTCGCAAAAAGAAAATTTTATTAAAATGGTCAAACCTGCTCTTCTTCTAAAGTGCAAATTTTGATCTTTAGATTTATTTTACTTCTTCCTCCTTGTTGTTCCTGGATAATAACCTGAAAGGAACTTTCAACCAGCTCCTTGCTCACTTTTCCATCTCCCTGGAAGTAGCGCAGAGCCCCTGGTCCATCCAGAACCAAGGTGTCTAATGTCACGCTGAACAGAGCAGATGTAAGAGTCTGTTGGGTCTCTTTAACCAGACAAAGAGGACCAGACAAGAGCACACAAGGACTTGGTAAATAGGAGGCATTCATAGTCACTTCGGTCTCTGTCATGCTGATCATTTTTAAGATTGTGTCAAAGTGGTCTACCATTTCAGGAAACTGCAGACGTAGGAATTTTTGAGTTTCCTGGTTTGCCTGGTAATCATGAAGAAGCTCTTTGAGCTTGTTGACTTGTTCAGTGTAGCCCACCAGTTGTACTTTGGTTGTTGGAGCTCCACTGGATGAAGAGATGAAGCTAACGTCCACTCTGAACTCTCCACAGTTTGCTTCATTCTTGGCTTTGTTGAGCATGTCTTCCACACTGGGAGGCACAGCTGCAGCACCGTGAAGCTGTATACTGGCCACACTCAGATCTCTCAGCACTGCTGACTGAGCTTCATCCAGAGAACCAGGAGACACACTGGACAGAACCAGCTCTGATCCTACCGCCACAGAAACAGGACATTTGAGATTTTGCTGAAAGCGAGTCTCGTACTTAGAGGCAAAGTCACTGTTTGTCATGAAAGTTAATAAATTTGAATTGACCTGAACTTTTTTTTCTTTTATCTTTTTGACCAGTTCATCAAGTTTAGCAGCTCCTGATTGTACGCACTCATCAGGCCCCTCTAAGATGACACTGCTAGAAGTTCCTCTACTGACTTTAACATCTGGATAATGAGTACTCATCTCTTGTTTGAACTCATCTTCAACCAGTTTGAACTTGTTTTCCACAACTAGCAGCTCCTTTTTGATCTGCAGGCTTTTTTTCAGAATTTCCATTTTATCTGTTACAGCTTCAGTCTCTGCCACCACCACAGCATAACCACTCTCTGGGTACACTTTATGTCGTCAGACACAAAGGAACTTTTTAAAATTTGTTTGGGCTCAAGTAAAATGATAGCAGGAATATTTTTCCATAAGATCGACAAAGATCTGATCCACTTGAATCTCTCAGTTCTTCTTGACACCACCAAAGGCCTCACAGACTCCACATCCCCCCTCACCACTGCCTCCTCTTCATCAAAATCTAACTCTAAAGTGCAGTCCACTGCAGAGAGCTGCTTCTGTAAACCTTTAGACGCTTTAGGGTCGTCTCTCAGGTAGTCTTCTCAAGACGTTTTGTGTTTGTTTTAGCAAACGTCTAAAAAACAGAAACAAAAAAAGAGATTAATGGCTACTTTAAAAGATGCAATTGATTATCATGCTTTTGCAAATAAAATTATATTTGTAAAATGTTGTGTCACATACCTCCACACATTTTTATTATTGGACACAGTATTTTTAAAGGTGAGACTTTTCTTGTGTACGCAATGATTTTATCTCAGCATACGTTTAAGTAAAGAATGTCAGTGTCTGCTCTTTATGTTGTGGAATGCATTTAACAAAGAATTTCCCTGAAACTTGCCTCGCCAGTCAGAAAACAAACAAACTTAAAAACACTAACACACATAAACATCTGATCTAAAACTTGCAAACTCAGGTGTACTCAATTATTATTATTTTTTACTAAATTAGTATTTTTTTAATAAAATAAAATGTTTCTCTTAAAAAAAGAAAAACAACAAACTCACTAGAGACGAGCTTGTCGATGGCTGATCCTGGGTCTGTAGGGGCTTGTCTCACAGTTAGCTGTATTTCTCCTCCAGGAAGAGAAATGGTATGAGTCTTTCTCAGCAAAAGTCTTTCTTGGCCTATAAATAAAACAAAATCATAAGAAGTACTTGACTTTATTTCAACTGCAAACATTTTCTCCTTTTAAAGCAAGAGTAGCACAACTTACCTTGTTGTTTCTTGAAACTAACTTTATAGACGTTGTCTTTGTCCTTTTCAATCTTTCAACAACCTCCACACCCAGATTCTCTTTTTTCTCTGAAATTATTTCCCGATTTTCTCCTTCTCTTTGTCCGTCAGGTCTCTGGCCTCAGAAAACACTGAATGCTGGTATTTATGCATTTTAGCAAAACTAAGAGCAGATCGTCTTTGTGGGTTGGTGTTGGAGGAACTGTATGTGCTCGTGAAGTGTTGGTTTCACTTTTACTTGCATATGTCACAGTTACATAAAAACACCCAGAGGCTTAAGTTCTCAAAATTACTCTGAAGTGTTGGTTTTTATTTTACCTCATGATAATAAAAAAAAACATAGAAACACTCAGAAAAAGAGAATGTTTTGTTTTTAGGCGTTTGACATTTCTCGGCTTATTTTTTTTAGTGCAAATGTTGCATAAAATATTATTTTAAGATGTGTCAATCTCAAGACCCATGAACCAAATCAGATCATTTCACATGGCCAGCGAGCGTGTAATTGCATAAATAATACTCTGGAGCATATTTTGGCCATAAACTACAACTTCCATTATGCATTTCAATTTAACACCAGTTTTGCTGCATCACACCACATCAGTTGCATTATTTTTAAGCAACTTTCTAAAAAGAAATATCAGCAATTAGTCACTATATTTTCAAGAAGAAAAAATGTATGTAAAGGAAAACCCTTGCCTGAACTTTTGAATCCAATCTGGCTGTGATTTCAAACGATTGTGTGACATAATGTTGTGGACACTGCAACATAGTCTCCCTCCCTATTCATATGATGTTTGGTCAGGTTCCCTCTTAGTCACATGAGAACCTGTTGGATATCAAGTTCACATAAACTCCTCCATGGGACCTCAGTACAAGAAAACAGTCTAAGAGAAATAAAAATGTATGCTTTATTTTTTGAGTTTTAGAATTTTCTGCATAAAACAGAGCTTGGTTCATTGTCCAACAAATTTCTGAAATTCAGATAAAGAGAGACCTTCGCATTCAAACAAAATAACAAACTAGGCCAAACATTTATTTTTATGTAATTTATTGGTGTTGGTGTTATTTCATTGATAACTGTTTTAGTTTTTTATTTTAGTTGGTAATTGAAAATAAATATATAATTTTAATTTAACTACCTGTTAAAATGCACTAGAATGCAGGAAATGACATCTGCTTCATTATAATTTTTCTAGGAGATGACCAGGCCAATTATTGAGAACCTTTTGCCCAAACTATGGCACAATGTTAATCTGATAACTTGTTTTTGTACGGAAGAGGATTAGGGCCACTGAAAAAAAAAGAAAAGAAAGAAAATTCTGACTTTATAAGAATTCTGAGAAAAAAGTCAGAATTCTGAGATTAAAGTCAGAATTCTCTTTCTTTTCTTTTTTTTCTTTTCAGTGGCCCTAATCCTCTTCCGTATTTTTGAGTCCTATGTTCATATTTAAAATCCATTTTCGTCCACTTATCTGTTAAAATTACTTATTAAAATAGCTTTGATCAAACACCCAGTCATGCTGTGCTCAGCTCCCATGAGAAGTGTTTAACATTTGGTGAAAGCAATGGTTTAAGTGGGAAAAAATTAGTGCTGGCACTCTCCTTATGACGCTTTCACATCTGGCCTTGCCCTGCCCAGGTATGTTTTTTTTTTTGTGCTCAACCAGCCGTTTTTTCAGCTATCTTCCCTGGGCAGTCTGCTTTGGGCTAAACTGACCTAACACACCCACTGCTGACTGATTGGCTGGCTCAAATTCACGCCTACCATTAGGGGGGAGCATCTGATTGGCAGGGAGAATCAGCCAGTGGGGGCTTCCTGTATGTGCGATTCATTATCATTCTGGATGCTGTGGAATTAACATTGCCTCTGACTGAAGCCACATCTCTCTGACTCTCTCATAGACGTTACATCGTGAGGACAGACACAACAGTCTGGATGCAATATCAGAGTCAGAGTCTCCAAAAGCAACACTGCTCATCGCCACCTTTGTTTAATAACTTAAGGGAGATACCACGGAATTCTCCGCGCGTCTTTTGCTCGACCCATGTGCTTGGAGATTTCCGAGTTTGTGAGAAGTGTGTGAACAAAACCTAACAGTGCAGGGCCTGAACCAGGCCAGATGTGAAAGTGGCATTAGAAAAATATCCGAGGGGGTGTTTTGAGGCTCTCCCCATTACAAAATGACTGTATCATGAAATGCCATTTAGGTTTACAACTCAGTAGGCATGTATTTTAAAACAAAATACCCACAATAATATTTTTTGGATAACATTTTATATGAATTAGAAAAAAATTAACCTGCAATTTGCTCTTTAAGGTGTTAAAAAGACGAACGCACAGCGAGGAGATAAGCTTAATTTTTGGCTTAACCACAATGAATATATAACAGACACTAGGGGGTGCTAAAAGCAAGCAAAACTACAAAGTGTGCCTTTAAAAAACACCAACACACACCAACATCTGGTCTAAAACTGACATTATTATTTGGTGACACAAATCTTTTTTGGTTTTTACTGTTTTTAGAATGCCCCCCCCCCCCCCCCCAAAAAAAAAGATTTCAAGAAAAACACATAAAAAAACAAGACAATAGACTGCAGTATTTGTGACATTGTACCTTTATATGTGTGAGAATGTGAAAAAAATACAATTTTTTCTAAATGTAAAGCAGAACTGTCTTAGAGTGAAAAGTGAAAAAAACTCTTTGTAAAAACTGTGTAACATCATGCATGACTTCGACGTTTGCAACAAATGAGCCAGATTTTCTTTCAGTCATTTGAATAGATCAATAGTCTTTTAGCCTTTCTGATGGTCAGCGGAACGTCTGCTTCAAATAGAATCCTTTATTGTCTATAGGGTTGATCCAAACTGGCCACGGCGCGGGACATTTCAAGCACATCCCTGAAATGGCTCACTGCCCAGCTTACAGATAGAACTGGGTTTTATTTTTGCCACAAGCCACTTCTGGGACATGTCAATTTCTGCAGTTAACATAGGACTAGACAGGAAATCACACATGGTTTCAGTAAAACATCTAGTACTTTTCAAAATAAAAGACTATTGCAGAGATGCGATTTCATATCTATGTAAATTACATCAATACATGTGACCTAAGGGCTTATTTACTCCCAGCATCTTTTGAGAAGTACAACGGTGTGATTTTCATGGCTTTAATTCTGGCAGTGGAGAGGAGTGTGGAGAGAAACAACTTTATATATGACATCAAACAGTGATATCAAACGTGATTTCCTTCTTCTTTATGGTTTAATGGCGGATGGCATAAAAAAACGTGACTATTGAAGTCTAGAGGGATTTTGTGATCTTGCGAGTCCAGGATGGCGGAGAAGCCACTCTGCAGCTGAGACCCTCTCCCGGTGTGGATTGACGTGCAGCGAAGCATACAAATAAACCGCCCCGCTGCTGTTCCGCACCGCTGATGCCTCCAGTGTGGACCTGGGGTCAATCTTCCCCAAAAGTTCACTTGAATGTAATGAGGTACTCTGGGTAAGCCTGGCCATCATGGAAGACTACATACATGCTGGGATTGTCCATTCTATCCACCACACTGTCATAACGATTGTGGGGATGCTGGTTGTCCAGTGGTGGAGGAACCTTCATGCCACTTTGACCCTGGGTGAACTTGCCAGTCAGGACTCTGGCTACAAACATCAGCTGAGAACCATCAGCAGCTGGTTTTGAGTAAGTGGGGTTGGCAGAGTAGCTGGCATTCACAGCAAAGTAGGTTCCATTGCCATATAGTGTTGCTGAGGGTAAAGAGAGACAAATATTTAACATTTAAAGGACATTTTGCCCACTTCTGACAGCTATTTTATTGTTGTGCTTTTTTTTTATTATTATAAAAGCACATACTGAAAATACTCAACAAACATAAATTGTCCTTGATTCAGGAGTTGTAGGTTACATAGAAATGTAGTTACCATTTTGCCCAGCAAAGCTCCTGTTGAACCCGTTTGTCATAATTGAAACATAGTTGTTGTGCGTTGTTCCATGGTAGAGAAACTTTTCACCTGCTCCTCCCCAGTGTTTGTTCTTATCAGATAACTGCTTCTTCAGAGCCTTGTAGGCACGACGTAGATGGATGTTCTGCAAACGCTCAATCTAACAAAATCAAATCAGCTGTCAAACTTTACATTAGGGTATCTGCAACTTTTTTCAATTCTATGTTTAGGTATAAAATATAATTTAATAGATGCATTTCCATTATCGGAACTACGGGGCAAATTTACAGGAACTTCCCGACATGAGCGTGTCTCTACTTGACCGGGCCAGCCGAACAGCCGTTTTCAGGAACCTTCTGAGTACCTGATCAGGGATAGGTACTCGGAATGGCCCGGTGGAGTTAGAACCTTTGGTTAACTCACGCTGATTGGTTGTAACTCAGTAGGAAATTACATCAACAGTTGTCATCCAAAACAACTGGCAGTAGCAAATAAATTAGAAGAGTTGCTGGTGAAGCAGAATGGAAGCAAATGGAAATAAGCACAGATCACGCTTAAAATTAAACTCCCGACACTGGAACACACGGCCGAATTCCCCCCACATCGCCTTAAGGGGCTTTGTTGTCTCACAGAGCGCCGTAAACATTTTACATCACGCAGCTGCTCTCGTCCTCTGAATGGATTAAATTATAATAAACTTTGACAGAATAAATGCTTTTAATGTTATTATCTATTACTGTGGATGCTTTTTGGTGCTGATCAGTGACATCACTCACTGCCGAAGCAGTCGAAATATGCTGATGTCTGTGCAAAGTCCTGGAAGGGCTGAATTTGAATGGAGACGCAACAGCTGAGAGGACCGGGACATCGAATCTCCCGCTCCTTTCCCCATCCCAGAATTTACCCTGAAGTTCGGGCAAAGGGAAACACACCTTTTGCTGACACACAAAAAGTTCCATAGTTTATTGAAGAGACCACAATCAGAACACTGAAATACTTGATTACATTGACCCTTAGGTTGCTATGATCATTGACACAGAAAAATGTAATGAGTAGTATGTAAACATTTGGAGCATGTTCAAATATAAATACGTCTCCTGTGAACAGTACTGACCTTGACTACAGTCTTTTGAGCAGTTCGTTTAAAGACCTCCTTTACTCTCTTGTACTCCCAAGAGGAACGCTCCAGTGACACTATCTTCATGGCCTCACTGGTAAGCATGTTGTCCCAGTGCAGAGGAAAATTGAAGTCTTAAAAATATATCAGAGAAAATAATGTTGTACACATGTCTTTAGTATATTGATAACTTTTCTTAAATGTATTGTGGAAGCCTTCAGAGATATCATCTCTATGTTGGTGATAAGACAGCCTAGTTACTTTATACTAGACTGAGATGTAAAATAATGTCTTTGTGACTTGTGAATGAACTGTCTTTTGAATGTATACCTTGATGTGTTTAATAAAAGTACAAATGGGTACAAGATGAGAAGGAGATAGTGTAGTTTACATATCTTTAGTGTGGGCTTGTAACTCTTGTTAATCCTCTCCTACCCACAAGAAATAATTACAAGCATTTATAAGCATAGTTGATTAAATTAACCTTAAATTGGCTCCTCTTACCTGCTAGATTTTCAAGCCGTTTCAGTTTTGCTCTTCGTCCACTAGCTTGTGATGTAGCCTCCATGTTCTGGAGATCCACTTGCCATAATATCCCTTTTGCATCACGTATTCCTGCTGTTATTTCCCTCATTTCCAGGTTGTGATTGGCTGTTTTGGGAAGCCTTTCCCAGATGCCATTATGTCCCAGGATGCACCACACCACACGTGTGTATAAGTGAACCTCCTCCTTGATTCTCATCTTTCGTCTAAGGCTGCCATGCAGGAATGTATTAAATGCCACGATCACCGTGTTGACCCCGTCTTTGTTACCGGTCACCATTAGGTTGCCAGATGGGTCTTGTTGCATATAAAGACCTTCACTCTCCCCCAGATGCTGTAAATCCACCATGTCCTCCGTTTTGAGGTTGTCAAGGTCTTCTTTTCTGAAAGTTTGATTGGAGCACTGTGCCTCATACAGGCTCTTCAACTTATCCATGGCATCATCAACATCTTTCCTGGAAAGGCCAAGGAACTGGAAGGCAGACTGCTGACTTACAGTGTTGATATTAAGACTGCTTAGGTCTAAACTCACAGGTGATTGTTGCACCTGAGGCAACTGGGGCGCCGACACTAGAACGTAAGCCAAGAAAATGTGTGAAAACATTCATCAAGAAGAACCGTGTTAGTAAAATATAAATCTGTCACCTCTTCTGATTACAGTGGGAAACATCTGTGTTGCTTCTTTTTTAAAAGTCAAGAAGACGTCAATTTTAATCAAAACAAGACGAATGGTGGTGAGTCTGTGAAGAGACCTGGATGAGACGGCTTCCTGGATCCCTTGGAGGATTGCACCTGCCACAACACCAGGGTCCAACCCGCCATTTCCTGTAAACAAAGTTTGTCCTCCATCAAAAACAAATGGTAAATGGTCTGTATTTGTATAGCGCCTTCTTAGGGTTCTACAACCCCCCAAGGCGCTTCACAACACAATCAACTCAATTCACCCATTCACACGCTGGTGGGGATGAGCTATGATGTAGCCACAGCTGCCCTGGGGCGCACTGACAGAGGCGAGGCTGCCGAGCACTGGCGCCACCAGTCCCTCCGACCACCACCAGCAGGCAAGGCGGGTTAAGTGTCTTGCCCAAGGACACACAGCAGCATTCTCTGGCCGGAGCCGGGATCGAACCTGCAACCTTCCGATTACTGGACAACCCGCTCTACCTCCTGAGCTACTGCTGCCCTGTTATAGATTTCATTCATGGAATTCATTGTTAAGGTGCGATCTTATACCAGACTTCTAGAAAGTTTGATGTTATACACACCAGCACAGAGGGCAGGAATTGCAACAGATGTAAATCCAGAGTTTTCACAGTATTGAATGATGTTAAACACGAGTCTCTTAATAACACCTGCATCCTTCTCTCCACACACGTGTATAATGGCTTTACAGAGGAACAGTCCAGGTCTGGATACAAAAATCCTTCCTTCTTTCACATCAGCTGCAGACAAGGCACAATACATCGTATTAAAAAGTAAAGGGTTTGGTAAAAATGTTTCACTAATTTTCCTTTCTTACCTGATTTTAGCTCAGCCTCCACCTCTGATCCAGCAACAGTTAAGATGTCTTTACACACACCCGCTGGAAAAAAAGACCACTTTTTGATATAACAGTTTAGGCCTTGTAAATAGCACACACTAAATCCAATGATGATGAGCTTATAAATATCATATTGCTATTTATTCTAAAAGACGTCTTAACAATGTTATGATAAATGATAAATGACCCGCACTTGTATAGCGCCTTTCAGAGTCAGAGGACTCCAAAGCGCTTTACACTACAGTGTATCATCCATCCATTCACACACATTCACACTCTGATGGTGATGAGCTACATTGTAGCCACAGCTGCCCTGGGGCGCACTGACAGACTGCCAAACACAGGTGCCACCGGTCCTTCCAACCACCACCAGCATGCAGGGATGGTTAAGTGTCTTGCCCAAGGTCACAACAGCAGAATTCTCTTCGGGAGCCAGGATCGATCCTACAACCTTCCGATTACTGGACAACCCGCTCCTCCTGAGCTGCTTCTGCACCAATGTTTATTGACTAAAGAAAATAGTCTGCAAAGTTTTGGGAATTTCTTTAGCTTGTTAGTTGGCTTGTTTCCTTTTTGCTGGCTATAAAAAAGCTTAGTTTCTAAAGAAAATGTAGGAGCTCTTACTTTATGTTCACCAATCTGACCACAAATGTTACATCATGCTTCCTTCCTTCCTGTTCATAATGTCTGCAGTTGACTCTTAACATCCTTACAAACATCAATTGGCACCTACCATTGTGGAAATTGGTGAAGTCTGTCGTGTTCACCACAGCATCTGTAGTCTCATCAGTGATGTCACCAAAAACCACCTGTAGTTTAGTCCCTCCTCCGACATTGATGTCAACATAATCCAGGTCAGTGGTCAGGGACCTGAAGAGGGCTAAGATGGGAAACATTTTACAATTTAGTTTGAAGAGTGAGAGTGCGAATACAAAATAGTTACAAAGAATAAATGATCCACAATGTTTTAAACAGACTGTTGATAAATGTGACCCGAGTGGCTCTGGTTTACCTTGTTCTCCCTGGTTCATATTTAAGTTGAGGAGTTTGTACATTTCATGGAAGCACTGTCAGTAAAAATAAAGGTTTAGACATCAAATAACATCTGAATAAACACAACAAATAAGTTTTAACAGGTACTGATAGTTACCTCCTCAGAGTCAGGATAGCCTGGTTTAATGACAATGTGGATGGAGGTGAGAGACCCAGAGCCTGAAGACAACCCAAACTCACAAATGGTTTCTGTCAGCACTTTAACAGCTTCACTCAGGGGGTAGTTTAGGACAACTCCAGGTCCAATAACAGGTATGGCTACTGAACTAAAGCCCTGCTGTACACACAGGTCCAGACACCTTCTCAGTCCATTACCAAGAGCCTGAAAGTGAAAAGTAACAAACTTCCTCAGGCTTTAAAATGTTAGTTTTGCAGTATAAACTAATATCTATAATATCATGTACAAAAGCAATACAAAGACAAAATTACGTTTTGATATTCAGTGTACACTGACTGGCCAAAAAAAAAAGTCACCACCAAAAAAAAGGTCACATACTCTAATATTTTGTTGGACCGCCTTTAGCTTTGATTACAGCACACATTCGCTGTGTCATTGTTTCGATTAGCTTCTGCAATGTCACCAGATTTATTTCCATCCAGTGTTGCATTAATGTTTCACCAAAATCTTGCATTGATGATGGTAGAGTCTGACTGCTGCACAAAGCCTTCTCCAGCACATCCCAAAGATTCTCAATGGGGTTAAGGTCTGGACTCTGTGGTGGCCAATCCATGTGTGAAAATGATGCCTCATGCTCCCTGAACCACGCTTTCACTATTTGAGCCCGATGAATCCTGGCATTGTCATCTTGGAATATGGCCGTGCCATCAGGGAAGAACAAATGCATTGATGGAATAACCTGGTCATTCAGTATATTCAGGTAGTCAGCTGACCTCATTCTTGGAGCACATCCTGTTGCTGAACCTAGGCCTGACCAACTGCAGCAACCCCAGATCATAGCACTGCCCCCACAGGCTTGTACAGTAGGCACTAGGCATGATGGGTGCATCACTTCATCTGCCTCTCTTCTTACCCTGATGCACCCATCACTCTGGAACAGGGTCCATCTGGACTCATCAGACCAGTTTTTAATAATGCGTTGGACAGTTCTGAACCCAGTTTTAGTCGTTTCTGCAATCTCCTTAGATGTTTTCTCTGCTTGATGCATGCCAATGATGTGACCCTTCTCAAACAGACTAACATCTTCTCCACGACCACCAGAGGTGTCTTTCCACATGGTTGTTTAAGAAATGAGAAGCAACTCATTGCACCAGTTGGGGTTAAATAACTTCTTTCCAGCTAAAAGATAACCACCCATGCTGTAATTATCCAATAGGAGGCTCCTACCTATTTTCTTAGTTAAATCCAAGTGGTGACTTTTTTTTGGACAGGCAGTGTATATTTACAGATCAGGGTAAGGTAAGGTAAAATTTTATTAATAAAGCACATCTCAAAACAAGAGCTACAAAATGCTGTACATAGAAAGCATTCAATTAAAAACAAAAAATTGATAAGTCATTAGTCAAATGCAGACATGAATATATGTTTTTTAGTAGCTTTCTGAAAGAGTCCACTGAATCTGCAGGTTTCAAGGCCAATGTATGGGAGCAAAAAAGGAGAATGCACTTTGGCCCCTGGGTTTCAGGAGTGTATGTGGAACAACCAATACACCTTGCTTACCTGATCTCAGCAATCTGTTTGGAACATGGTAATGTATCTGGGTGGTAAGATTGTTTATTGCTGTCAGATGCGACTGAGTTCAGAAAGTAGCTAAAATGCTACTGTACGTTAGCTTTGGCCAGATTTTAAGATCATCCTCCCACCCCTCTGGTTATGTAGGCAGAAGCAGTGTGATGGTGTTGTAGAAGCAGTATTTTATTGCTGGATCTCAACTGAAAGGAACCACTGAAATTAAATAAGGGGTGTAGCGTGGAAGAACCTGGTAGATCTAGTCAGAAGTCGAGCAACAGCGTGTTGTAAAACCTGAATTCAATCAAGTGTGGAACAATTCTTACAGGAAAAAAAGATAGCAACAGTCTGGTTTTTGTACAGCTTCCAGACGGACTACCATTCACACTGACTGGTTCATGTGCTGAACCTCTCAGGAATTTTGCTCCCACGAGGGCAAAATAGTGATTAGAAGTTGGACATAATACATTTGTAAAAATTATGTGAACTATCATACACTGTGAACTGATATCCCTGTCATTCATAATAGGAAAAAAAAACATAAAAAATGCAACATAGGTTTTATTTTGAAATATACCACATTTCACTTTCTGGCTCATGTAATTTTTTTTACTTCATGACAATCAACATGCAACATCTGATAAAAAATAGACATCATGCAGAAACCTTTGGAGCTCTGCATCCAAATCCACACTCGCCAAAACAATCTAATAGAAGATTCAGTTTAGAGGTCATTTGGCTTAAAAGATATAATGTCATCAGCATAACAGTGATATGAAACATCACTGAAAGATTGTAAAATGTGCTGGAGAGGAAGCAAATAGACCAAAAACAACAAAGGATCCAAAACTGAACCCTGTTGGACACCAATTCTACTATAAAATGTCAAAGTTAAGGCTACATTAAATTCAAAAACAGGCTGTTATGATGCTATTGTTGAAAGCCACAATGGCAACCCGTAAAACAAGCTAGCTTAAAAAAAGTTTTTCATGCCTCTTAACAACATTCTAACATAGTATGGCTATAAATATATTATGGAGGGGAAAAAAATGAAGTGGTTCTCCCGGATTTGTCTCAAAAACCTCTGCCAATGACACGGCTCGGTCCAAAACCAAAGATTGGATCATTCTATTGTCTGTCTCACCGAACCACCACACTTCTGCATTTACCTTGGTCCTCCACTCATTACACACTCACGTATTTAGCAACAGAACACCACTGGTGTGAGAGGTTCTCTGCTCAATAACATCAGAGAAGGAGAAACAGCCGGCTGCTACCACTTCAACTACCAGAGTCCCAAAAAGAAAAACAACATTTGAAGTCACGGACAACAAAAGAAGAGCTTCTTAGAGTAGCAGTAAGGGAGAAAACGTATTTTTGCTTGAAGTGTGTCATATAAAATGGCTGCAACAATCTATAATGTTATAGAAAGATTTCCATTCAATTATTCTTTCATCTGTCAAAACTGAGGAGTTCTTTAAATAAATAACTCCACAATCATTGATTTATGTTGTAAAGCAGGGATTCCCGAGCTGCCACTAGGGTGTGTGCGAGGTAAAAAATGTAATGGCGGTAATTACACACAAAAAAAAATAAAAATTACACATAAAACAATGCCGCCAATTTGCCACAAAGCCGATGCGGCATCTGGGAGCCTAAGGTTGTTTATAGACCGTGGCGGTAATATTGTGCAATCATGTCCGTTTTATAAAAGATTAGGATAAGGAAGTATGGGGCGGTCTCTGCACTGTCGCGGACTTCCGTGTATCTTGGACATAACTTGCTTTTTATTGCAATCGAAGTTGTTTTTCTTCACAAGCAGCTACAGGTGTGTGTCCTCTACCATCCCTGTGAGCTGTCAGATGATCTGAGCTGCAGCTCTAATGGAGAGAAGATCCCGGAGCACCACATCGCTCCAGTTTATCATCTCAGCTGATTCTGTTTACAAAATGAAACTTATACCCATGTTTACTTTCATTTTCAATATAGTTCCTGGCTGGAGCTCAGCATTAATTCATCACGTGGTCATGACACTGGCACGGTGTGTCTTATAAAAAGGGTACAGTGTTTTTTCCCCACACAATACAGATGTGTATATTAGGGTTGGGCATACCGTGCAATCATGGAAAATATGCAGCTGTGGAGCTGCGGAGGTGTTCTAAAGTATGACTTTAACGGAAAAAACGTGATGTTCAAATTCTGATGAACGCCTTTCAGAGCCGAATACCTACTGATCACCTGTCTGTCGCTCCTACCAGCACGTCTCTCCCCTCCCCTCTCTCACTGTGCAGACGTGCAGCGGCAAAAAAGTAAACAAACCCGTGTGCCGAACTAAATTTACTCTATGAAAGTGATGGAAACTGCATCCTGCAATGAAAAATACCGCGCAGAGGAAGCTCGTTAAAACGCGTCGTCACCGTGGATTTAATACGAGTTCTGAAGAACAAACTCCAGGCGCAGTGAGGTGAGTTTTATGGCTCACTGCAAAAATAAAAACCCACGAATCAACAGTCAAACGCAGCTAATCTCCACTTCCACCCACTAGGAGCCGAGGCGGCTAATAAATAAATAAATAAATATTATAATAATAATAATAATCAACACGCAAAGTTGTGAGATTATTTTTTGCTTTTCTGCACTATTTCGTCTGTTGAGCGTTTTAATTATTAAAATCTGTTAAATGGTCACTGACAGCAGCTACATAGTTTCACTTATTTTCAGTCATCCTGAACATGATCATCCTGAGAGTTTTAGCTGAAAACAGCTGGACTTTTCTGGTTATCTTGAAGACATTTAGCCTCTCATCCTAGAGCAGGCCTATTCAATTACTTTCTCTACTGGGCCAGATTTCTAAATCGTGGATCAGCTTAGGGCCGGATACCCAAATCTTTATTATGTATTTTACTGACAACATTTAAATATTAAATTTTAATATTGTGACTGATATTATTACCTCCACCACTACTACAAATACAACTAAAATTAACAGCAATGCACGTCTTCTTATTGTTTTAATGATCTGCATCAATTCAACAGTTGCAGAGCTGGTAATACAAACACTTTTATGGTCTTTAACCTGCATTAACTCAATCGCAGCTACTAAATGAAAATTAACAATAATAGCATAGCAGCTATGCAGAATAAACATATGTGGCAAGGTGGACAAACGAGGGCCCGGGCAGCCCAGTCAGCCAAAAGAATATCCCCGTGGCCAAGCAGCCAGGGTGCATGATCAATCGGGATCCAGTGACAGGATGCTCACTGTCACACATATTTTTCCATCCAAGCTGGACTAAATGTGGATTTTAGATTTTTTTGGGAAGCCTCCAGAAAACAAAAGAAGATGCAGCAACAGTGAGTTATGGGGTAAATTGTCATGTATGCGGTCCAATATAGTGTGTTTACAGTTTATTTTCAGTTTTTTTGTGTGCTTTTTTTGTATTTCAGAGACTTTTTAACAAGGACACATTTGTCCCTCATTCTCCACCTCTTCATTCGCTCGCCACCTCTAAACCCACGTTTCCTGTCATTTCCGTCCACGAATAAAACACTTGCTGCTTTGGCCTCAGACTCCAGCTGCAGGTCTCCTTTTCCCGTCTTCCAGCTAAACAACTGATCTGTCTGCTTGACATCCATTCTTCTCATCCTCCTTTATACATAAAACTAGGGATGCAGCGATACCACTTTTTTCCAAACCGATACGATACCGATACTTGGATCTGAGTACTCGCCGATACCGATTACGGATACTTCTACCACACACAAAAATGCAATGAATTGGAATACAGGTTTTATTTTCTTCTCTGCTTTCAACAGGAAAAGATGTTGAGTTAGATAAAAAAATAAAAAATATTAATAGAGATCACAAAACTAAAATATTAGGTGAAAAATAAATATTTTCTGTGAAATCATTGCACAGTTTTCTACAAACAAAATGAACTAATTGGCACTGTCTCCAGCTTTCATGAACATAACATTTATGAACCAATCGCAGTGTCCACATTTAAATAAAAAATCTATAGTCAGCATTAGCAGCAATAGTGTGGATTCTGAACTAAGCTTTTTTGGGAAACATGAGCAGCAGGTTCTTTTTGATGAAAATAGTCATCTCTGCATTTTCAGGTGTGAGCCTGTTTCTGCTTTCATTCACAATGTTTGAAACAGCTCCCCCTATTGGTCAATATAGAAAACTACAACAGAAATGACAAGTCACAGTGAAGCCACTTTCAGGCAACTGGTATCGGTACCTGGTAACGGTAAACTTTTTTCTGGTATCGGTATCGGCCCGATACCGATACCAGTATCGGTATCGGTGCATCCCTACATAAAACCACTAAACTACAGAGAAGTAACTATCTATCTGTCACAGATCGCTCCAATATCTAAAGTTATGGCGTCAATGTCTGTCTCAGTGTTTTCTCTGCTCCGTGACAGCGCCTCAGCGCTCCTTTTGACACCTGCTGTCAGATCGCGCAGCACCCATCCTCTCCCTCAGCAACAAAACGCTACTGAACCCATTCTTAGTTTAATTATTTTAGTATAACTCTGGTTTTATTTGGTCTGTTAACAAAAATAAAACGGGTGTGTAGTCTATAATCCGCATTTTAAGCATAAGTTGAAACCAGAGTCTTGCTGCTGCGGCGTCCCAAAGGTGTGTTTTTATTGGTCAACTGCAGACATAGACATGAATACGTAGATGGGCAGCTCCAACAGGCAGTGCCAGTCCACGGGGTGTCTACGTGTATATGTCTGTGATTGCTAAGATGATGTTGCGTTCAAGTGCAATATCAGTGTGGGAATTTTGAAACTCGCACGCAAAAACTGTTTTTAACTGGGTTTTTTTGTTGGGGGATAGGGTCAGGTGGCCGCCATTTGAATAGCCCTGCTCTAAAATGTTCTCAAAGGGAAACAAAATCAGCAAAATAAAAATAATAAAAATTACATTAAACAGATAAAAATGATCCCAAAACTAATGGTACGAGAGAGAACATGACTAAACATCTTCAAAATACTCTTCAGATCCACTGGTTCTGTGTCTTGTTTCCATGGAAACAGTGTATCTGTTTTGTAGGTCTTCGATTGGAAATGGCTTCAAAAGTTAGTCTGATGAATAGTTAAGGTGAAGAATCAGAATGTGAATGTCCCGTTACTGATGTGTGTTTAACGTGATCGTCTGCCGGTGTCGAGCTTAACTGGTCCTGAGTGATGTAATAAATCAGGTGATTTTTTGTGGTTTGGTTGAATTTGTTCTCCCCCCTCAGAATGGAGGGAGGCCACACGCCCCGGCAGAAGCGCACCAGCAACACCCCCATGAAGGAGAGACAGCTGTCCAAACCCCTCAGCGAACGAACCAACAGCTCCGACTCGGAGAGATCCCCCGAGCTGGGACACAGCACGCCGGTACGCCGCCGCTCAAATCACATCTAGAGTCAGAACCTTTTCTTTCCAGGATCTTTTCATCTGAGCACACAAGAAAAACATGTAACTCCTGCTGAGGGATGTATAAAAACACCTCCTCCACCTGTTTACTTCTGTCTCTAAAGAGAGAGAAAATAGAGTTCATTAATGTCGGATCGCTCGCAGCGCAGATATGAATTATGTATGTGCAGATGAGTCATCTGATGAGTAGATGTCTTCGTGTGTGTGTGTTTGTGTGTGTGTGTGTGTGTGTAGGCTCTGAGGAAAGCCGTGTACGATCAGCTGAACCAGATCTTGTTGTCGGACTCGGCGCTCCCTGAGAGCCTCATCCTGGTGAACAGCACCGACTGGCAAGGACAGGTGAGCCTCAGAGCCTCACCCAGATACCTTTTTCCAGAACCAGGTCATATTGTTTTAATATTCAATATTTTGTGTGTGTGTNACAAAACGCTACTGAACCCATTCTTAGTTTAATTATTTTAGTATAACTCTGGTTTTATTTGGTCTGTTAACAAAAATAAAACGGGTGTGTAGTCTATAATCCGCATTTTAAGCATAAGTTGAAACCAGAGTCTTGCTGCTGCGGCGTCCCAAAGGTGTGTTTTTATTGGTCAACTGCAGACATAGACATGAATACGTAGATGGGCAGCTCCAACAGGCAGTGCCAGTCCACGGGGTGTCTACGTGTATATGTCTGTGATTGCTAAGATGATGTTGCGTTCAAGTGCAATATCAGTGTGGGAATTTTGAAACTCGCACGCAAAAACTGTTTTTAACTGGGTTTTTTTCTGTTGGTGGTTGGGGGATAGGGTCAGGTGGGCCAGCTGGTGAGGGCCCGCGGGCCACCATTTGAATAGCCCTGTCCTAGAGGCTCCTTCAGTTCCCAGACTTTGTAGGAGGCTGTGAGTTGTGGTCAGAAACAAACACACTGATTGTGCTGAAAGTCTTTTTTTTTTCTTTTCTTTCTTTCTTGAAAACATGTTATTGGGGGATGGGGGTGCGTCCACACGGTCGGGACATAGAAGGGGGTGTGCGGCTAAATAAGTTTGGAAACTGTTGTTGTAAAGTATTAGCCTGGCAAGCCATCCTATATATGTGAATATATAGTCTGGCCACGAACCATTGACGGCTCTCAGTCGTGAGGCGGGATCTACGGTTGTCTTTCAAAATGTCAGCACGCAATTGGATAGCGCTAGGACCAATCAGAGCAACGAACAACGTGACGTAATCACAACGACGGTAAAGCGGGACCCACTAATGGCGTCAATGATTTCAGTCGTTTTTGTATAAAAACATGTGAATATCAGGTGTACTGGGACATTGCACTACTTAGTTTGATAAAAATAAGAAGCCGCTAAGTATAGCCGACAGACTTACGCACGTTGGAGTCTAAATAATCCAATGTTGATGACAAAGCCGTTTCAAAAGAACGTGGCTCCGGCGCTGCCGCCATGTTGCTTGGGTTCGCGGCCGCAGCACTGACGTCATCGGCTACTCCCGCTCTGTGATTGGCCCACAATATAGAGCGCTGTGATTGGCCCAACCAAAACTATAGCGAGTTGTGATTGGATAGACACAGCAGTGGTTTGGGCTGCGAGGGTTCCAATGAAGCGTGCCTAGACCAAACTCTGCAAAGCAAGAATTTGGTCTAGTTCACTAGGCTAGTAAAGTATTATTAGAAAGGGAAACTAGGCAGTTTTGGCTTGCTTTTAGCACACCCTAGTGTAGAACCGAAAGCAAAACTTATTTCCTCGCTGTGCTTTTTAACACCTTAATCTAACTGCTGAAATGTCTCCACAGCCTTCATTAGTGTCTACAGGAGCGGTTCATCACTTAATCAAACAAATCAGCTGTGTTCATGATCTAAAACATGCTGGAACCATACTGCAGAGCCAGGCATGTCAGCTCATTTTTTTTCTAAGTCCTAACAGACCAGATCAGCACTCTGATGTTGCAAGTGGAATATTCTGGCCACAGGCAGCAACAGGGGCTGGGTGGCCTTTCATTAACCCTGTAAAGGGTCATTTTAACACATACTGGCTCAAGAAAATTATTTAAAAATATGAAAAAGTTGCAAAGTGTTCCTTTAATCATTTTTGATCTTTACCTGAACACTCATTCCTGTGACTCCATCCCAACGCATGCACTCTATGAAGAAGATCTTTGAACATCCCAGAGATGAACTTGCATCAACCTCCAGGACGTTGCCGGGGACGGGGGTACAAAACGTAACCTTTGAGTCAAAGTTGGATTGGACTGTGTTTCCTCCTTTTTTGAGCAAGCATTTGCCAACATTTGTAGAAGTCAACTGCTTGTAGAGCATGGGGGCCACCAAAACATTCACCTGTAGAAACATTTTGATAGATTATGAATAGCTTTTGTAGTAAAATATGAAGAGAGGGATTGAATAAAAATGGTCAAACCTGTGCTTCTTCTAAACTGCAAATCTTGATCTCTAGATTAACTTTATTGACTTCCCCAACAATCTTTGAACGACTTCTGGTGAAAGATGGTCTGGTTGGGAAGCTGCTGGTGCTGCTGATACTTTGTGGCCTTGTTGCGATAGTAGGTGAGTTAACATCTGGTTGTTCCCAGATCAGAACCTGACAGGAACTTTCAACCAGCTCCTTGCTCACTTTACCATCTCTCTGGAAGTAGCGCAGAGCTCCTGGTCCATCCAGAACCAAGGTGTCTAATGTCAGACTGGCCAGAGCAGATGTAAGAGCCTGTTGGGTCTCCTTAACCAGATGAAGAGGACCAGACAAGAGCACACAAGGCCTTGGAAAATGGGAGGCTTTCAAAGTCACGTTGGTCTGTGTCATGCCGATCATTTTTAAGATTTCATCAAAGCTGTTTACCAATTCAGGAAATTGAAGGTTTAGGACTTCTTGACCTAAAATCTGACTCTCTGTGTCATCATGAAGAATTTCTTTGGGGTTGCTGACTTGCTCAGTGTAGCCCACTGATTGTATTTCGGTTGTTGGAGATCCACTGGATGAACAGATAAGGCTTTCTTCCAGAAATGCAATCTTCTCCTTTACAACTTCAGTCTCTCCCACCACCACAACATAACCATTCTCTGTGTACACTTTGGTATCATCAAACACAGAGAAAGGATCCTGCCCAATTTGTTCTATTTGTTTGGGCTCAAGTACATGATAGCAGCAGTAGTTCTTTGTAAGATCGCTGAAGATCTGATCCACCTGAAGCTCCCAATTCTCTGCAGCACCACCAAAGCCCCCCACAGACCTTGTCTCCACGTTACCCCTCACCACTGCCATCTCTTCCTTAAAATCCAACTCTAATGTGCAGTCAATGGCAGAGAGCTGCTTTTGTAATACTTTAAAAGCTTTAGGGTTGTCTCTCAGGTAGAACAAGAGGAAGACATCGGCTTTAAAATTCTTCTCAAGGCATTTTATGTTTGGTTTAGCAAACGTCTAAAAAAGAAACAAAATGGGATTATTAGATATGAAATATGGTGCTACATATAGACCAGTACAACTTTGTCATCATTAGATATTTTCAAAGCTGGGACTTTTTTTTTGGGTGTTTAATCATCAGTCAGATCACTGCATACTTAATGTAAAGCATGTCGGTGCCTGCTCTCTGTATTGTGTAACAAGAATGAAAATAACGAGGGATTTTCTTCCCCTGAGGTGAAAAACGCCCTGAAACTGTTCTGGCCAGCTGGAAATGACACAAACACCAACACACACATAAATGTTTGGTCTAAAACAAGACATGTTTACTCAGTGACACTAAACTGAGTTGGTTTTTAATGTAATTAACATCCCCAACCCCCAATAAGTAAAACTCACTAGAGACTGGCTTGTCGATGGCTGATCCTGGGTCTGTGGTGAACTAGTTTGGCTCACAGTCAGCTGTACATCCCCTCCAGGAAGAGAAATGTTATGAGTCTTTCTCTGCAAAACTCTTTCTTGGTCTATAAATACCGTAGAACAAAGTTACAAGATTTTTATTAAAACTGCAAACATGTTCTTTTAACAGTAGTACAACTCACCTTGTTGCTCCTTAAAACTGATTTTATAGACGTCTCCAACCTTTTCAATCTTTCCACAATCTCCACCTCCAGATTCTCTTCTTTTCTGAAAGTGTCTCCTGATCTTCTCCTTCTCTTTGTCCGTCAGGTCTCTGGTCTCAAAAAACAATGGATGCTGATATTCATCCATTGCAGCCAAACTAATAGCAGAACCTCTTTGTGTGTTCTTGCTGGAAGAACTCACATTTGCTCTGAAGTGTTGTTTCACTTTCATCTGCCATGCCATCATAATTGCATAAAAAACAGACACACCCAGACATAGTGGAGTTTTTAGAGAGATTTCGCAACTTGTCTTTGAGTGTAAACAATGCATAAAACATAATCCACTAATATGCATTTCTTCAGTTAAATTTAAATATTTCACAAATATTTTAATGGTTGCTGTATGTCTGTTCTTTTGGTTTGAAAATGATTAGACAAATAAACCAATAAAAGAATAACAATAATAATGCTTTTGTGTAAGATTATGAAAAAAAATGCTTCAGAAATTTTTCAAGATGAAAAGCAGAACTGTCTTATAAAAAAAACCTCAACTGCACAGAAAATAAACTCAAAGTTTATAACATCACCAGAAAACATACGTTTTTCTCTGTTACTCAGTCATGTTGTGAGGATGTACAAAGGACCCAAGTGCAGGTAAGTCTAGGAGGCGGTCAAGTGAACTGAACAAAAACACTTTAATGGAGCATTAAGTAAGAATGACATCCTTTTGGTCAACCAAACATCCTCTTTTACCCGGGTATGTCCACTTTTCACCCTCTGTCCAGGGCGTCCAGGGGGTGTTTCCTATATTGATGAAAATGTCCAGGTTTTCATCCAGGAGCAGGGTTTGAATTATGGGGGAGCTGGAAGCCCTCAACTTACACACCCAGGGGGATCCCAAAAAAAGATCCTGTTTCTACCTATATTACATTATTTATATGGACTCTCAGCATAGTGGGGATTCTTTTGTGCAGAGCGGACAGACAATGCTCATTTGTTCCGTCCTGCGCACGGCCACAGTAACATTCTCAAAGTGGCGCCACCAACATGGCAGCGGCCGGAGAAGAATTCGCAGCCGCAGAAGCTGAGTGGTTGTCAGAACACATTCTTTCATCGGGGTCACCAATGTGGAAGTTGACGAGAAAAAGACGAGAAAAGGTATTTACAGTCTTAAGCTTTTAATGGCAAACTTCCAACTACACAAAAAAAGTACCAAGCTTCCTCTTTCTCTCCCTAGGTTGACCTTTCTGCCAAAACCTCTCCCACTTCCTCTAACACTTCTTCACAATAAGAACATACCCTTCTAGTGTGAGAATATGCATTTAAGTGTTCACCACAACACGATTGTTCATGTCTGCTCATATTATCTGGTACTTTCTGTCTTTTATTTGTCTGACGCACGCATCACCTGTGATCCAATAATTTCATCTCACCTGCGCAGGCACACGGCGTGCCTCCACTATTTTTCAGCTGGTAGATTCCTTTGATCTGCTTAGTTCAAAAGTAACTCATGAGGTGAAAATGGAGGAAGCCAGGCAACAGTTTTTCTGTATGATTGAAGGAATTTGCAGGAAGATCAGAGACAGACAGGACAAGAAATTAGTCAAATAAAAAACATGAAAATAAAACAAAGTGATTGAAAATGAAAATGTTGGTAAATTTATCCCACTAAACCTTTTTACCTTTATAAAGCAATAATTCATAAGCATGTAATATGTGATATAATTCAGATCACCTTCAAAATTCAGTCCCACACCCAGGGCTGTTTCAAGGCATTTTGGGGGCCAAGGCAAATAAGAACCCACCCCCACCCCCGTCACTGCGGGTTCCCTCAGAAGTGTTCAGGGAGGTCTCCCTTCTTATTTGTCCGCACTTCTGAGGAGACATGTGCCAACACGCTCTTTGCGCTCCTCTGATCAGTGCCTGCTTGTGGTCCCCCGCACTAGGTGTCGGACTCGTGGTGATCGGGCTTTCTCTGTTTTAGCGCCATCTCTCTGGAATCAGCTACCACCGTCAGTTAGACTGTCTACATCCCTGCAGGTTTTTAAGAGTCGACTGAAAACACATTTTTATCGTCTAGCGTTTCCAGATCTTGCCTGAAGGCTGATTGTTTTTATGTGTTTTATGCATTATGTATTTGCATGTATTATGCATTTTTATAGTCTTTTATTGTCGTTTATTGTTTTAATTTTTTATCATGTTTTTATGTTGTTCTTCAGCGCCTTGGCCTCCCGTGATGGGAGTGGAAGGCACTTTATAAATAAAATTTTGATTGATTGATTGATTGTGTAATTCAAACCCTGCCCTGGAGTATTAATTATACATGGCTTGCAAAAACACCTCATTTTACATATAAATTGTTTTAGAGCCATTTTGTTGGCAGAATCTGATATTAATTTTAGCTCTAAGCCAGGAGTTCTGACAGAAAACTGGGACAAAAATGGGTCCCAACATGGTTTGTGTGGCAATGCCATAGTGTGACGTCATCGGTAGGCACAGATCCCCTGTCCTATGTTTTTGAAACGGAAATATGGTCACCCTAGGTTACATTTTTAAAACACAACAATCACTTTCTCACTCTTGTGCTCATGAGTTTCATTCATGGCTGTTGCCGGTTACGGATCTGCACCAGAAGATTCTAGATGACAAGCAAAGACGGGTCATACACAATAAGTTGATAAAGAACTGTTAGACTGTGTTGTGATTATTTCACTATAAGATTCCAACATATTGTACCTTTAATAATAAAGTAACAAAATTCCAACACCGCAAGGAAATCACAAGTAAGAACAGGAAGTGACAAGAAACTTGCAACATGAGACACAAGACTGGAAACAGACAAAAACGGGATCCAAAAGAAGGATTTTCTCCTTTAGACTTCGCTGTATTTTCTTTACTCGTTTCTCTGTTCTGCATGTCTTCATGACTGCATGTTCTGCAGTTTGTGTTTAAACACTGAGGACTTATAGCACATGTTATAACAATATTTCAAAGCCATGTATTAAAAGGAATAAGAAGAAATTCAGTAAAGACCTGAAACAACTAGTCTTTGTTTACCTGAATGACTCTTAAGTCAGAGTTAAATGGCCAAACCAGAAACAAGTACTGGACCGAATTTCAGGTAGAAGTACCTTAATGCTCAAAACCTAATCATCTTATAGAAAAGACATTATGGGTCTTTGCAAGTAAAAAAAAAAAAAAAAAAAAAAAAAATATATATATATATATATATATATATATATATATATATATATATATATATATATATATATATATAAAAGATTTTTGTACAATATTGTATATATTTTACATTTGGTATCTATTTGGTTAGACTATTCATTTAGGATTTACTGTACTTTTTCTATGAAGTCTAATAATAATAATAATAATAATAATAATAATAATAATAATAATAATAATAATAATAGTAATAATATTAAATCTGAATTTATTTTATGTAATTACCACTTTTAAATTATTTTATATTTAAAGTTTTAATCATTTTTTTTACTTATGTATGTGCTTTTATTTAATGTTTCTGCTAAAACTTTCTGTATGTTTTATAAAAGTTTAGACAATGTAATTTGTAACTCTCTTTTCACTAGACTTTTACTTGAATGTAATGAGGTAGTCTGGGTAAGCCTGGTCATCATGGAAGACAATAAACATTCTTGGATAGTTGATGTTATCCACCACACTGTCATAAAATGTGTGGGAGTGCTGGTTGTCCAGTGGTGGAGGAACCATCATGCTTCTTTTGCCCTGAGTGAACTTGCCAGTCAGGACTCTGGCCACAAACATCAGCTGAGAACCATCAGCAGCTGGTCTGGAGTAAGTGGGTTTGGCAGAGTAGCTGGCATTCACAGCAAAGTAGGTTCCATTGCCATATGATGTTCCTAAGGGTAGGGAGAAAAGATTCAATTAAACTGGCATAAAATATTTCTATTATAGCACCCAAATAAATAGGGGAAAAAAATCTAAAACATTGTAAAAATTGTACATTGAAAAGATGAGATAAAGACTTATTCAGACTTTTCAATATTGGTCTCAATGCTTTAAAATGAGGAAAATGACGGAATTTCTCATTTCCTTATTTTTCCTAAGTACTCTATTCTATACAAAACAAAAGTATACCTTTCATTTGAAAAAATAAATAAATTAACGTTCAGAAGTTGGGATGCGGGTAGATGTTTACCATTTTGCCCAGCAAACCTTCTGTTGAACCCAGTTCTCATGATTGAGTCAGAGTTTTGCTGCGTTGTTCCATGGTACAGAAGCTTTTCACCTGCTCCTCCCTGGTTTTTGTTCTTATCAGATAACTGCTTCTTCTGAGCCTCATAGGCACGACGTAGATGAATGTTCTGCAAACGATCGATCTGACAGAAAAATAAAGGACAGAAAAAAGTGAGTTGCTAAATCTTAGGGATAAGGATGCAAGATTTCCCACTTAAAAAGATGAGAGTGGTTTGTAATTTTCATCATAGCTACACTTTGTTGTTAAAAAGAACCTCCAGAAAATCACATTGTATGATTTTTAAAGAATTTATTGGTATAATGAGGCAGAAAATAAATACTTAGCACCAACAAACTAACAACAGTTCTGGGTCTCACAGACCTCTTACTTCTTCTTTAAGGAGCTCTTTGATCCTCCACTCATTACCTGGCACTTGTTTGAACTTGTTATGTGTATAGAAGACCCCTGTCCACACCTTCAAACAGTCAGACCCAAACCTCCACCATGGCCAAGACCAGAGAGCTGTCTAAGGACACCAGGGACAAGATTGTACACCTGAACAAGACTGGGATGAGCCAATCTATAATAGGCAAGCAGCTTGGTGAAAAGAGATCAACTTTTGAAGCAATTGTTAGAAACTGGAATAAATACAAGATCACTGACAATCTCCCTTGACCTGGGGCTCCATGCAACATCTCATCTTGTGGGGTACAAATGATCTTGAAAACATTCAGGAAACAGCCAAGAACTACACTGGGGAACTGATCTGAGGAGAGCTGTGACTATAGTAAGAAAGATTACTATGAACACATTACGTCGTCATGGATTAAAATCCTGTAGCACTCCAAAGGTCCCCCTGCTTAAGCCAGAACATGTCCAGACCAGAGGTTGTGCTATAAATCTTTGTTGTCCATCTTTTGGACCAACCAGGTGAAAAAAATTGGTTATAATCAAGTTTTTCCCCTTCACTTTAATTTCTAAACTAAAAATAAATAAATATTCAATACTCTTTAGTTTTCATTCATTTTAATTGATATTCAGAGTGCCCCAGTCACATATCAACACTGCAATTAAACAATTTAATTTAAAGTAGGAACATTTCACCTGCTGTGGTCCAAACACACAGTCTCACACCTTCCTGCTCCACATAAACCTGAAATGTGCACCTGCTTGTGCATAATCAAATGTCTCAAGGGGGTTTGCTGAAGATGGATACAGTCATGAGGTTCTGGACTCTTGTCTCAGACAGGCTCATGGCTGTTTTGATGTTGTTCTGATGGGAATCTTTTCATGACTGATTTTGTTACTTACTATGTCTGTAACGTTCATAATGTCTGTGCACCTGCATGAGTCGGGGCGTGAATTGCAATTTGTCAAAGTGACTGACAGCCTTCAGATTTCTTCATCACCATTAAAAAAGACAGTCAAATATGGGAAATATCTGGTTAAGGTAACCTCTGGTCCAGACTGTTGTAAAGTTTGCCAAAGACCATCTGGATAATCCAGAGGAGAATTGGTAGGATGTTGTTATAGACTTTCTAAGTCCTGTACTGCTTCTCTATTTCATTCTGTAACATAATCCGACTCAGGACAGAGAACAGTCTGCCCTGAGCAGCTGCCAACACAGTTTATTTAAAGTGTGAGATAAGGCAGTGGGTGTGTTCATATGATGTGTGTGTGTGTGTGTGTGTGTGTGTGTGTGTTACAGAATGAAATTGAGAAGCAGTACAGGACTTAGAAAGTCTATAACAGATGTCATGTTGTCAGATGAGACTAAAATAGAACTCTCTGGTATAAACGCCACTCGCTGTGTTTGAAAGTGGAAGAATGCTGAATTGCATCCCAAGAATATAATGCCCACTGTGAGGCATGGGGGTGAAAAAAATATGCTTTAGGGCTACTTTCTGCAAAGGGGACCAGACAACTGATCTGTATTAAGGAAAGGTTGAATGGGGCAATGTATTGTGAGATTTGGGGCAAAAACATTCTTCCATCAGTGAGAGCATTGAAGTTGAAATGTGGCTGGATCTTCCAGCATGACAATAATCCCAAACACACCACCTGGGCAATGAAGGAGTGGCTACATAAAAACCATTTCAAGGTTCTGGAGTGGCCTAGCCAGTCTCCAGAAATCAATCCAACGTAGAATCTCTGGAGGGAATTGAAAATCTGTGTTGCCCAGTGACAGCCCAATAACATCATAGCTCTAGAGAAGATTTACAGGGAAGAATGGGCCAAAATACCAGCTACAATGTGCAAACCTGGTGAAGACCTACAGGAAACATTAGACCTCTGTTATTGCCAACCAAGGTTATATTACAAAGTATATAGGTGAATTTTTGTTTTTGACCAAAGATACTTATTTTCTGCACCTTTATACAAATGCATAATTTTAAAATTATACAATGTGATTTCCTTGATTTTTTTTTTACATTCTGTCCCTCACATTTGAAGAGTCTACCTTTGGACAACTTGATCAATCAATGGCTGCCAAATACTGTTTTGCCTAACTGAATGTTTGACTTTGGTCTTCAATGTGTCTTTTTCTTCTTTTATCCCAGTTATTTCTGAAGCTACTTGTGTTCTTTTTTGTGTTACAGTCAGTATAATGGTACTGTTGCCTGTCTTTAGACTTCAAGGTGGGCATACACAGATTCACAAAGTCCTTACATCCCTGCAGTGGTGTTGTAGGATGAATATATAGGTTTAATCTAAAAAGTCAGAGGTTGTTTAAGCAGAAATATTTTCATGGAAGCCACTGACCTTTGTTATGTTCTTGTAAACATTGTGTTTAAAGCCTCTCTCCACTGTCTGGTACTCTTGAGAAGATGGTTGCAGGGTAACCACCTTCATGGTCTCACCTGGAGCCATACTGTCCCAGTAAAGAGGGAAAGTAAAATCTGAAAAAGCATAAAGAACAGAAAAGAGCCTCTTTTATATTGCATTCACTTAGACCATGAAATAAATTACCATACCACTTTATTTATGTAGCACATTTAATACAGCATTATTACATTATTTAATACAGCATGAGAGCTGACCAAAGTGCTGCACAGGCAGGTTCATTAAAAACAAAATAAGAAAACAGCCAATAAAAGAACAATCAATGCAAGGCAGTAAAAAGAACAAGAACAATAAACAAGTCACTGTGTAAAGGCCAAACTGTAAAAGTAGGTCTTCAGTCGGGATTTAAAAACAGCGAGAGAGGGTGCATGCCTAACTGTACCCCGTGATTTGTAGGACATCCGGGGAGTACAAAGTAGCAAATTAATGAATTAAAAGAAGGAAAACTATCTTCTTCAAAAGTCAACAAAGATAGAAAAGCTAATAATAACTAGTCAGCTATAGCTAAAAGTATCATGCAATTCTGGACTTTTTTTTCTCTTAAAGGGAAACCAAGTAACTTTTTCATTTTTAAAATCATTTTCTTGAGCCAGTATGTGCTAAAATGACCATTTACAGGGTTAAAGAAATGTCACTCAGTCCCCTCCTCCCCCTGTGGCCAGAATACCACACTTGCAACTTCAGCGAATCCGGACCGCTTCTATGAAGTCTCAAAGGCTTTATGAAAATCCATGTTTACGCCTCAGAACAGATGAGCTAAACCTGTGTAACGTGTTTATGAAGCCTCAGAAGAAACAAACATTTATCTGATGAAGTTTAAAAAAATAAAAGAACATCCAACCACAATAGGAGTCAATCATGAGTCAACATCGGGAGTTTTCTGAATCATGAGAGCTCAGAGACAAATAAGGATGCAGACCTAACAATCATCCTATTGCACTTGTCAGTACAACTTTAATATGTTTTAATATATTTTGTTTGTGCATGTTTTAGCTTTCCCTGTGATCACGTCACGTATCCCAGTGGTTCTCAATTACTTTCAGTGAAGCCCCCCTTAGGATACATAAGTTTGTTAATGATTCATGCAGGTGCGCAGATATTTTACTTGTTACCCACAGAGTCCACACAATCAAGAAAAGATTCCCATTAGAGCATCTACATTATCTCACTTTTTCCGCATCTCACTGCTAGCAGTGCACACAAGCGGCGCGCTCAAGAGGAACTCAGAGCAGGTGACCAGTTCAGCGGGTGCAGTCCACCGCGCCTCCCTGCCGTGCTCACCCCAGGGGGGTGCACCCCACTAATTGAGAACCACGGTTGTATCCTCACACATCATTGAATCCTCAGTGTGCCCCACAGACCCCAGCTGCCGCTGATCAGCGCCACCACTCTGCTGGCACCACTGGCCGGTGCTCCCGGCCACAGTCCTATTGGCCGCTCGTAGCTTGTAGACTAACTTGCCTCTCTGTAATCACCCAAAGCCAAAACTGCAGTGTTCTTTTAATATACACTGCCTGGCCAAAAAAAAAAGTTGCCACCAAAAAAAGGTCACACACTAATATTTCATTGGACCACTTTTAGAAGCTAGTTTCTGTAAGCTTCTGCAATGTCACCAGATTTATTTCCAGCCAGTGTTGCATTAATGTTCCACCAAGATCTTGCATTGATGATGGTAGAGTCTGACCGCTGCACAAAGCCTTCTCCAGCACTTCCCAAAGATTCTCAATGGGGTTCAGGTCTGGACTCTGTGGTGGCCAATCCATGTGTGAAAATGATGTCTCATGCTCCCTGAACCACTCTTTCACTATTTGAGCCCAATGAATCCTGGCATTGTCATCTTGGAATATGGCCGTGCCATCAGGGAAGATGGAATAACCTGGTCATTCAGTAGATTCAGGTAGTCAGCTGACCTCATTCTTGGAGCACATCCTGATGCTGAACCTAGACCTGACCAACTGCAGCAGTTAGTGCCTACAAAATGCCGCCACCCCCCCCCCCCCCCCCCCCCCCCCGCCCCCCCGCCTTCAGTCAACAAGCATCACGGCTGGAATCATTTGTATGGGAAACACTGCTGTTAGCTGTTATATCAACCTACCAGTCCTGAAGGAAGAAAGCATAGCTGCCACCGATTCACACACGGAGGGTGGCTGGCATCAGCTGGTGCATCCGGTGTCATGTGGATCTGAGAGCAGCGGAGTAAACAAGCTTCTGCCATTTAGCCATCAGCTGATCATGGCACACGGTGTGAGCCACAGTGGAGATGGAGCTAACACTGGCTGTTTAGTGATCAGATAGCTGATGAGGTTTGGCTGGAGCCGGGACACGCTGTGGAGATGAAGTAAACTAATGCTAACGTAGCCACCGGCTAGCGGACCACCGCTGAAGCGTGTTGGGAGAGACACGGCAAGCTGCGGTAAGAGAGGTGACTTTAATAGAAGGAGCTTTCTTGAAGAAGGACTTTGGAACTGATACTTTGGGACTGGATTGGGAGCTTTATTATGAAGAAAAGACAAATGATCAGCTGAGGTGAGTCAGGAACAACACTTGGAGGCTGGTGTCTAGCTGTTGCGGGCGGGGATCTCATCATATGTGGCTGCCGAGTGTTGGAAATCAATAAGACCTGACAAAAGTTGGCAGACGCCATGCTTCCAGGGCGCACTGCTGCCCTCTGCTGTTTCTTTCAGGTTACAGTCATAGTGCAAACGCATAACGTGAAGCTCATATGTCCCTAAATAGCTACCGTATTTCAAGATGGAGGATGACCATGGAGAGTCAACCACAGTTTGTGTTAAAAATGTAAAATTTCAAGCTGAGAGGAATATTTAGAATTGATGTTGGTGAGAAATATTAATGAAAAATGACAAGTTTGTGCACTGGATACACAGAATTTGGTAGTCTCCATTGGTTTTTCTTGCTTTAACACACTGTGTTAAAGCAAGAAAAACCAATGGAGATAGAAAATAAACACAGGAAGAACATAACAAGGAGAATTTGGTAGTAAACAGGTAAAAATATTATGCACTAGGGCTTTAAGAAGAAAATGTTTGTACTCTTTCCACCTCTGAGCTTTACCCTATAAACCAGGGGTCATCAACTCCTTTCCCAGAGGGCCAGTATCTAGCATGTTTAGTTGTTTCCCTGGTTCAATACACCTGATTTTGATCAGCAGGTCATTAACAGGATTCTGCAGAGCTTCATGAGCTGCTGAATAAACTGTGTTAGGGCAGGGAAACAACTGAAACATGCTGGATACTGGCCCTCTGGGAAGGGAGTTAACTACCCCTGCTATAAACTCTACCTAAATTTGTTCTTCTCACCTTCCTGATGTTCAAGTCGTTTCAGAATACTCTGTCTAAGGTTATGGGATGTAGTCTTCTTGTTCAGCAGATCCACTTGCCATAAGACCCCCTGTGCATCCTGTATTCCTTCTGCTATATTCTGCTTTTCCAGGTTGTAATTTGCTGTTTTTGGAAGTCTTTCCCAATCTTCATTTTGTCCCTGGATACACCACGCCACCCGTGTGTACAAATTGTTCTCTTCTTTGATTCTCATGAGGATGTCATACATGAGCATAACCATCTTACTGACACCATCTTTTAAACCCCTCACTGTTAGGTTGCCAGATGGGTCCAGTTGCACACAAAGACCCTCAGTTTCTACCAACTGCTGCAGATCCAACACGTCTTTCTCAGTTAGGTCCATAAGATCCTTGTTGTTGAAGGTTTGATTGGAGCACTGTGTCTCATACAGGTTCTTGAACTTTTCCATGGCATCATCAATATCCGTTCTGGATAGACCAAGGAACTGGAATGCTGACTGCTGATTTGCAATGTTGGAATTAAGAATGCCTTGCACAGGTGACTGTTGTACCTGAGGCAACTGATGTGCTGACACAGGAAAATAAGCTGAAGAAATAAGTAAAATGCATTTACTTTTTATCTTTTAATCATAAAAGAAACATTTTCTAGAATTAAAACAGGAAAGGAGAACAGGAACATTCATGTTACCTTTAGCAAAATGAGAAAATATCTGCATTGCTTCATGTTTAAAAACCAATAAGACATCCATCTTAATCAGGACAAGGCGGATGGTTTTAAGGCTGTGAAGTTGAGTAGATGAGGTAGCAACTCTGATGCCTCTGAGGATTGCACCTGCTACAACAACAGGGTCCATCCCACCAGCTCCTGCACAGAGGTGTTTTACATCTGATATACAGTTTGAATCACCTTAGCAGTATATTTAACATTAGGGATGCTTACCAGCACGAATAGCAGGAATCGCTACAGATTTAAAGCCATTGTCTTCACAACATTTAATAATGTCACATATGAGTTGCTCAACAGCACCTGCATCATTTTTTCCAAGAACATGCAGAAGAGCTTTACATGGAAACAATCCAGGTTTGGATTTTAAAATAGCTCCTCGACTTAGCTTTGCTGTGGAAAAATCACAGAAAAAAAAGAGTAGAAGCCATTCAGGTGTGGTGGTTGACCATGTTATGCTGATTCTCTGATTTTACCTGCTTTCAGCTCAGCTTCCACCTCTTTTCCAGCTTTGGTTAAAACATCTTTACACACACCCTCTGTAAAAAAGAACAATCCATTTATTACCTATTAATGTATTTATTTTGACCATATGATTACAAACCTGTAAAATTACTGCAGCAATTCAGTTCCACAAATATACTTTTAATGCCAAAAATACTATACTCCATAACAATAGTCTTTTCTGTCATTTTACAGCAGCCCATTAGATGTGCATCACACTAGACTAAAGACCAAAGGTGACAGATCATTTGCTGCTGTGGCCCCCAGACTCTGGAACTCTCTCCCCCACTTCTGCCTCTGGCAAGATGGCACCTGGTCTTGGAGTTGCCACCGTTACTAGCAACTTTTTCAAACTTTTGTCTGCTTGCCTCCTCCTTTCCGCCTTGCTTTTGTCTGTGGTCCTTGGTAGTTTCCCGGCTACCATCTCGTATGATCGACAGACTGACTCTTTTGTCCTTCCATTCGTCCGTAATCGCCCAAGACGCGCCAAGGATCTACCTTCCCCTTTGTTTATGACCGCAGTGTGCTGATCCTGAGCCAGATGTTCATTCCGACCCAAGCACCTCCAGCAATGTTTCTCTGTTCCCGGTGAAACATCTGAGGAAAAGGGGTAAACGAGCAGGAATCCAGGTGAGAATAAGGATTCTCTTAAAGCGTGGTTTAGCTAGCAAACTTCGGCGTGATCTCCTAACTTCATCTCTGTTTGCCAACATGATGTCCACTTCCGCATTCCCGCCGGGCTGCAATGCATTGTGTTTTCTCTGTCCATGTTTCCTCAAGTCTGTTTATCCCCATTGTTCAGTGGTTTCTCTTCCTGTCCCCTCCGAGTGGACTTTACAAGCACTGTGACTCTAACCCTGCTAACTTACGTCCACTAACTCCAGCTGTTTCTGTAGTTCAGGGGTCCCCAATCCTGGTCCTGGAGGGCCGCTATCCAGCAGGTTTTGTGGTTTCTCTGCTCAAACACACTTGATTCAGTGGTTGAATCACCTGTGCAGCAGCTCATCAAGCTCTGCTGAAGCCTGCTAATCACTTGCTAATTGAAATCAGGTGTGTTGAAGCAGAGTTACAACTAAAACCTGCTGGATACCGGCCCTTGAGGACCAGGATTGGGGACCCCTGCTGTAGTTTCTGATTTCTCCACCTCACTCAGCATGGCTTTACTAAAATACCCACTCCATTAACAATAAGTCCTTCCTGCTTAATGATCTAATTCTCTCTAAAATCCTGGATGTTCTGTTTCTGACTGAAGTTTGGCAGCAAACATCTGACTCTGTCCGAGTGGTTATTCCTTCTTAGCCAGCCCTGGGGTTCTGGTCGAGGTGGAGGGCTAGCTATTGTCTTTAGAGACCATCTTTCTTGTAGCTCTACAACCTCAGGTCACTTTTCTTCCTTTGAACTGCAGCTGATTAAAGTCAGGCCCTAAGGACCCATTTTACTGTGCTGTGGTTTATTATCCACCTAGTCCAAACAGTTCTTTCCTTCAGGAGTTTAGTGACTTTTGATTCTCCACTGTGAAGCTTTCCAGACTGGCATGGGCATCGCACCCGTGGGGGATATGGGGGATATGGATGTTTTAACACCCACACTTTTTTTAATGAGGAGGTTGAACATCCACACTTTTTCAGCAGTTTTGCTCAAAAACTTTACTATCAGTCTGGTCCGTCTGTGTTTCTCTCGCTGTAGCCCTTTTTATAAGACACACCGAGCCAACAAATCGGCGTAATATTACCGCAACGTGTGTCTTATAAACGCGCCATGGCGGCATCACGTCGCGGGAATTTTGCGGCATTCATTCCGCCACGCTTGATAGTAATATTGTACTAATATTGTGGTAATATTGCGGCTTCACCAGTCTTATAAACGCACATTAAGCCTTGGCGCAACAGAGGGAGGTGTCATGATCACGTGATGAATTAATGCCGAGCTCCGGCTGGGAACTATATTGAAAATGAAAGTAAACACGGGCATAAGTTTGGTTTTTAAACAGAATCAGATGAGATGATAAACTGGAGCGATGCGGTGCTCCGCGAGCTTCTCTGTTAAATCTGCAGCTCAGATCATCTGACAGCTCACAGGGAAGGATGACAGACACCTGTAGCTACTTGTGAAAAAAAAAAACGTAAGGAGCGCGGCTTTGATTGCAATAAAAAGCAAGTTATGTCCAAGATAAACGGAAGTCCGTGACAGTGCAGAGACCGCCCCCATACCCCCTTTATGCCGCCATCGCGTAATCTTTTATAAGACGGACATGATTGCGCAACATTACCGCCACGGTCTGAGCTCTTATAAACGAACTTAGGCTCCCAGATGCCGCATTGGCATTGTGGCAAATTGGCGGCATTGTTTTATAAAAAGGGCTTAAGTTTGCCCTCTCCCCCTCCCTCTCCTGTTGATCATTGAAACCTGCACATCTGCACACCATTATTACAGCAAAAAATCTCTACGTTCCATCGTTGATATGTGTTTCTCCAGCTACTCCGCCCCTCCCAACCGATAAAATCACGAGCGCTTATTACAAGCTGCACTCCTAGCGCACTCTGCTGCTCGTGCCACAAGAGAACTACAGTCTTGTTGAGCTTAAACATCTTATTTGAGCAATATCAGTGCTTTAAATGGGCCCCTCCCGATACACAGAATACGCGCTCCATGAGGAGCCTCGTTTTGCGCACGAGTACTTATTCTCTCCAAATGCTCAAAAGGTGCCATGCGCCGCGCACACAGCACCGTCAGCTACCGTTAGCCCAGGCAGGAGGAGAGTAAAAAAGAGACGAGTTATCCGTACACGCTCCTGCAATGATTGACAACAGCAGCATCTGAACAACCAGTGGTCAGATGCACTGACAGGCAGGTGAATCCACGCAGGTGGATGGAGATGCATCCAAACAGATGAGAGTAGGCACAAGAAAGAAAAAGTCAGAACAAGAGGAGGAGTGAGCTGAACTTGAAAGTGGGAATGTTGATAACAAAAAACTTTGTGAGCATAAACATCCCAGCTGCTGCTGATCATGAGACAGAAGAGAGGAGAATTCTGTCTGGGTGTGGACTGGAGAATATTTTACAGCAGCTCTGATTAACATTTATTAAATGTTTTGTTAAATGTATAAACCTTCACTTTATGGCAAGCCGTTTTAACATTTATTAAGCAGACTGGATATGTATTCCAGATATCTATAATTCTATTGTTCCTAGCAGAAATTAACATTCCAGATATCCATAATAACATTCTTACTATCCACAATGAACATTTCAGATATCTGAAATGTAATTCTTCCTAGGACAAATGACGTCACATTTCCCATTCGTGTGTATTGGGTTTATAGCGCCTCCTATCCACAATTACATTCTTCCTAGTGTGGGGAACCAGTTATTGTTAATGGACTAGAGAACGGGACCCCCCCCCCCATTTGAATATTTTGTGTAATAATTTTTATTTTGTTTGTAAAAGAAAAGGCTGAGTTCAGTTACAGTTTAGCTCAGGTTATTTATTTGAATGTGTATTGATAAGTGTGAGACTCTTGCTAAAGGGGAATTATAATCAGGATTTTAGACGGGCACTGAGGGCAGCTGGGGTCCTAATAGGAAGTTTGGTGACGCATGCGCAGTTCAGTAGGCGATGGCCGCCAGCCGTGTGACGCACGTTGGAGTGCTTTGGTTTGTATTTCCAGATAAAGGAAGAAAAAAAGAGTTCTTTTAAACTCATGCCCACTTGAACATGGTTATTGTTCGAGTGTGCAACACTAGTAAGAATGAACATTGTGGATAGGAGACACTGAATTCTTCCTAGGAGAAACTGTCATTTTAGATAGCTCTAATTCAGTTAATACTAGTAAAAAAAATTTATTATTATTTTTATTTTGGATATCCAAACCTACATTTATACTAGTAACAATTGTATTTTGGATATCCTTAATTTATATTTGAACTAGTTAAAAACACTTTGAGATATCAGCAATTACATTTATGACTAGCAACAATGTATTTTTAGATATCTAAAAAGATTTTCAGGATATCTGGTGAGATGTTATTGGGTGGCCATTTTAACATAAAACATGCTCACATACTATCTGGAATTATATTTTATATATCAATAAATTGATTCTTCCTAGTGAAAATAGCATTCTTGATGGTGAAAATGAAATTCTTGCTAGTAAGAATACCATCTTTACTAGTCAGAATGGTATTTTTACTAGTAACATTGTAAAATATCAATAACAATTGTACTAGGAGGAAAAACAAAGGCTTAGGTGGTCATTTTAACATTTAATAAGTGGATTGGATATGTACTCCAGACATCCATAATTTAATTCTTCCTAGTAAGAATGAACATTTCAAATATCTGAAATGTAATTCTTCCTAGGACAAATGACGTCACATTTCTCATTCATGTGTAATGGGTTTATAGCGCCTCCTATCTACAATTATATTCTTCCTCGTAAGAATGAACCTGACATTATAGGAAACAGAACACAATAGAGAACATAACTACAAAGCTTGAAGGGCTGGGAAAATGAACTAAACCATGAACAGGGAATGACTAAGGACAAAACATTAATCAAATGGGAAATATATGAAAAGGGGAAAATGATGAAGGACTGGAGCAAAGGAGTGGCTAAAAGGTGACTACATGGGACAGGTAACATCTGAGAGAACACAGGGGTCAAGGGTGAAGGACACACAAGGAGGAGAACTAAAATGAGTGCTGGGGAGACAAGGGAGAGGGGATATGGAAGAGACTGGGGAGACAAGGACACAGGACATGACAGTACCCCCCCTCAAGGGCGGCTACCAGACGCACAGACAAAACCAAAACACAAGACACCACAGACATAAGACAAGGAAACACAGGGCGGGGGAGGCGGGACCAAACCAAAAACAACCACAAGGGCGGGCGAGGAGGGAAACAAAAAACCAACCCAAAAGGGCGAGCAGAATGGGCAGAAAAAAAACAAGGCAGAACAACGACAACTGAAAAAGGCATAACAAGCTAAAAGGCAAGGACTAACCAAAACGACAACAAAAAACAAATGTCCACAAGGCTGGCAACAGGAAAGCAGGAGCCGGCAAAGTCATCAGGGGCCCGGCGACAGGGAACCAGGAGCCGGCAGAGTCTGGGAGGCCGGCGACAAAGGAGCAGGGACCTGGGGACTCTGGGAGGCCGGCGACGAAGGAGCAGGGACCTGGGGACTCTGGGAGGCCGGCGACGAAGGAGCAGGAGCTGGCAGTCTCTGGGGGGCTGTCGACTGGGGACCAGGAGCAGGGACCCGAACGCGGGTGGCCGACAGCAGTGGTGGCGTGGCCGCAGCCCGAGGAGTCGGTGACGCCGTTGCACGCTCAGGGACCTGGAGGAGGCGGCCTGGACTCGGGGGGACCCTCTGGAGGCAGGGCCTCGGGCGGAGCCACTGCAGGAGGAGGCAGGGCCTCGGGCGGAGCCACTGCAGGAGGAGGCAGAGCCTCTGGGATAGGCTGGACCTCGGGCGGAGCCATTGGAGGGGATGGTTGCAACTCCAGGCAGGGTGGCACAGTTCTGAACTCCGTAGTGGCCTGGCGAAGGTGGCGATGTCGTGGAGTAGTAGGTGTGGAGAATCGGCCCATCTGTGGTGAAGGGTTGGCGCCGATAGAGCCAAGAGGAGATGTGGAGGGCTGGTTCACAAGGGGAGATGAGCAGTGGCGGCCGGTGACTTTTTTTTTGGGTGGGGCGCTAACCACATATCACCACTAGGGGACGCCAAATTACCATTGATTCTTAAGCATCAGCGTCACACAACTGACGGTCACAGTAGCACTTCCAGCAACAAAGTTGTTCAAAAGGCTTTTGAATATATTAAGCATGTTTTTGACAAAAACATTCATCCATTCACCCATATATTACACAAACTGCACACACGCTTAAGGGGAGTAGGCTAAATCTAATCAATAGAATCCACTTTCTACAAACAGAACACCCATAAGCTGTAAATAAACGTGAGGCCGTAAAATAGACGCTACACGTATCCAGAAAAACACACAGTGACACAACGCAAATATTCACAGAAGCAGCCGGCGTTTAGATTAAAGCCCAGACTCACAAACAAGAAGTACCACTCTTAGTTCAAACCGTATGGAGCAGTGCTAGCCGCTAACGAGGCAGCATGCTATTTCCTGAAGCCAAAAGCTAAAATGAGGCTTACCTGCAGGTTATGGCCATAATCCGTGTGGTGTAGTAAAAATAATCCACTCGGTTCGTGAAATTCTACATCCCAACGTAAAAGCTTAGCTGATCAGACTGTTTGCTGGCATTGTTTTGCCAATGACTATATAAGTGTTTTGCCCGCTCGAGTGTTTGATGCATTCATCATTTTCCTGTTTACATGGATTCTCTCCCTGTGATTGGTTAACACGAAAGCCAGCCAGCTGAAAAAAACTCAACAACAAGCAATTCGATTGGCTCAGGTTTCCACCGATGTCTGAACCAATTGGAACCTACTAGTAGCGTTAGCTGCGTCAGGTTTTGAAGCAATTAACTTTATTTGTCACTGATGATTTCACAATTATAGCAAAGATGGCTAAAAGGTTGGACAACAAAAAAATATTCAGTGGAAGTAGTGTGTTGCTGCTGTGACAAATTGGCACAGATGGAGCCACACTGTGCCAGCCTGTGGAAAGTTTTCCCCTCAGAGCGGGGTGAACAACCTGACCAATCAGCGATCTCCTCCCCCTGGTCTGAGCAGAATTCACCCGGTGAGGCGGCGACGATCGCTAAAAGATGCGACCAACCGCTCTCCTATTCTTTCTCGTTGTGGACGGTTTGGGGAACCACTGCACATGCGCCAGTTAGCCCATATTAAGTCAATGGTAAAGATTGTTGCGCCCGCGAGAGGACACGTGACAAGTACGTCGACGATTCGGCCGTGTTAAAAGTAAAAAAAACCATTATTAAACACAGATTACACACAGCACTTAGTCCATATGGTGTGTATAGATCGTTTAGTTTACTTTTTATGTTTTTTTAAATATTTTTTGTGATTCCTATCTTCTTCTTCTCCTTCCTGTGAGTGGTGGGGCGGCGCCCTATGGACGAGCCGCCACTGGAGATGAGGTAGCAACAGGACCTAAGGAGAAGGATGGTCGGAGCGGATGGAAGATGCTTTTTACTGGCGCACAATGTGGTAATCTAGGTGCTATGGAGGAAAATAGAGGAACCAGCAGAAACGGTCCAAAGTTTGGGATCAAACGCGCAGCTACGGGCAGATTGGCTAATGCTAACTAAGCTAGCGGATAGCAGACTCACGCCGTGGGTTCCAAAAGAACATGATGATCTTGGAACTAAGAATGACTAAACTCTACAAGCGGAAGAAAAGTCCCACCATCCTGTTTATTCGTAGCTGTCTGCAGCGCTATGGAGCAGAGCCACAGCAGCTACCGGGACTCACGACGTTGTTGTTGCTATGAGATTGCGCAACACACCGCTCCAGGCCTATGGCAAGCCGTTGTAGTATGTAATTCACAAACACTTCTATCTGTGAACGTAATTTAAACTGGATTATTGCCAACCCGTACATTATAGACATGCCACCATTACATTGTTACCAGTAGAAATGAAATGTTATTCAATATCTCAAAAGCTGTAAGACAGTTGAGGTGATAGCATGTTGTTTTGCATGTTAATGAACTGTTTTCTAATAATGTTCTGTTGTTAAATAAAGTAAAGGAAGGAGAGAAAAAAATGATTCCCTAGCAGGTTTTAAATGTTTAAAGCTTTCCCTGATCGAAGTTAAGTTGGTCAAAGTGCAAATATTTACACAAGTCATACAGTCATAAAATAAGATTTTGTCTTTGAAAAATAGTTAAATGTAAAAAAAAGTATTTACTTACTGAGAGTAGTTTAGAGGAACTGAGTTAATTGATAGGTTATTTATTTACAAATGTAGACAAAGAAGAAGACAATCAATCTCGTATGAAAAAAAGCATTAAAAATGTCAATAATCGAAGAATCGTGGCACCAGTAATCGAATCGAACCAACAACCATTATAATCGAAGAATCGAAGCATCGAAGCTCCCATAATCGAAATCGAATCGAATCGTGAAGTACCCTTTTTGGAACACCCCTACTAACAACACGCATCAACACCACATTAGAGCAGGCGGAGGGAGACTAGGGGTCTTCCCACACTACTGTTCTCGGTTCGCTACCCGGGGGTGGAAACTAGGAGTGGGAGCTGGCTGTCTGGTCGGGGTCTGGGGTGGTGGGTCACTTTGCTCTGTGCTGGGCGGGGTTGCCTGTTCATCATCACCTCAGTTAGAACAGGACCATCTCTGAGTCCGGTAGTGGTTGTGCCCTGTGTGCAGCTGTATCAGACCAGAGTGTGTAGGGTGTGTATGGGGAGTGTGAGTGGGTGTATTACGTGCATTCTTGTGTGTCTAGGTTGAATGTGTTTTTGAGTGAGTAAGAGGGTGGGAGTGTGTGACTGTGTTTGTGTGTGACTGCTTATGTGTCAGGTAGAGTTTTGGACTCCTCCCCTCTCCTGGGACATCTTGTGATGCTATAACATCTTGACCTACCCTCCCCCTACCTCAGTTCCTGCTGGTGGGTGATACTTCTGTCTGCCTGCGTATTTGCAGCTCTCGTATGTGGGGCTGAAGTTTTTTTTTTGCAGCTGTCAGCTAGCTCCTGGTGGCTGCTTGGAGGGGCCTGGACCCTGGGCTCTGGCGGATCTCTGGCAGGGTTGGGCACTCTTGGATCACGGGCTGCTGAGTTCCGAGCTCAGTCTACCTTCAGGTGGGTGGCTTCAGGCTGGGCTGGGGGCTTGTCGTTGTCATCTCCTGGGCCTCTGGCACGGCTGCTGGTTGCCCCCCCCCCTTCCGGGAGAGCCTCTGCGCCCATCGGGAGAGGGGTTGGGGCTGCTCCAGTGGCGGTCTCTCTGGGGTCCCCACGCTCTGGGGAGACCTCGGGATCTCAGAGCTTGGATCTCCTCCATCCTCCATGGGTCTTTGGGGGCAGGTCTGAGGCCTCTCACACTCACTATTGGACATTCCGCTAGAGAAACCTTACATACACAAATGCGTGTACACAACACAGGAGCTCACATGGTGCTCTCACAAGTATGGGCTTGGGTGTTTTTAACACATAACCTAAGGCTGTGGTTGGCACTATATGCACTAGGATTTGTTACCGTGTGCTTTTCAGCAAAAATTGCTACTGTTATACATCCTCATGTTGTTGGTGCAGTGATGTTTTGGTTCTATTGTATATTTTGTGTCCCTTCTTTAATTTTTTTTATTTTTCTCTTTCTGCAGGTCTAGAAGTGGATTATTTTGCATCCTTTATTGTTTATTTTGTGAACTCCCCCCTTCCTTCTCTTTCCCCCCTTTCTCTTTCATGTCCATGTTCGTTGAAATTTTAACCAACCGAAAACATTTCTAATAAAGTTCTGATATCAGGCAGGGTGTTATAGCTGAATCTGTAACGATCCACCTGTGAGAATAAAACTGTAAGGCTTGTTTTCGGCACTCAGACATCAATTCTGTTTGCTATACAGCCAAACATGGGGGGAAAAAAAACAAGGGTGTGAGTGTGTGTGCATGCCTGCTTTGTGTTATATCACAAAGTACAGTGTTTCTTAGTTAAATAAATAATCAAATACAGAAACTGTTATTTATCAAAACATCATGGCATTAATAAAGTTTTCCAGTTTCAACCACTTGAAGGTCAACCATAATGCTTATGTGGCCCTCAGTGAAAATGACTTTGACACTCCTGGTTTAGCCCCCACAAACTAGTGGGTATACAACATGCTTTATTCCATTCCACAAAGACTGCATTTGTCACTTACCAGCATTGAAATGATTGACGCCTATTGTGTTCACCACAGCATCTGTAGTCTCATTGGCAATGTCATCAAAAACCACCTGTAGTTTAGTCCCTCCTCCTAAAGTTACGTCAACACCGTCCATGTCAGTGGTGAGGGACCTGAAGAGGGCTGAGAGGAAAAACATTTTGACATTTAAATTGATAAATTAGTTATATACTTTGAAATTAATTACATTTTTTACTAAATACACTGTCAATGAATGTGTATTGAGTAGCTCACTGGTTTACCTTGGCCTACTTTGTTCATATTAAAGAGATATTTGTACACTTCATGGAAGCACTGTAAATTTAGAAAAAAATTATCAAGTTGTAAAATTAAAGTCTTTGAATTAACTCAACAGGTTAGTTTTAACAGGTACTGATAGTTACCTCCTCAGAGTCAGGATAGCCTGGTTTAATGACAACGTGGATGGTGGTGAGAGACCCAGAGCCTGAAGACAACCCAAACTCACAAATGGTTTCTGTCAGCACTTGAACAGCTTCAGTCAGGGGGTAGTTTAAGGCAGGTCCAGGTCCAATAACAGGTATGGCTACTGAACTAAAGCCCTGCTGTACACACAGGTCCAGACACCTTCTCAGTCCATTACCAAGAGCCTGAAAGAGAAAAGTATCAAAATTTCTCAGGTTTAAAAATTTTATTTAGAATTTTAAATTAAAATCTCAGCTATATTGTACACTGTTTCAAAATGACAAAAACATAAATTTAGAAAAAAAAAACTATAAAATAATTTAAGCATATGTGTTTTGTATGTTAATAGACTATGTTGTGTCTGAAACCTCTCCAATACCTAATAGGCTGAGTCTCTTTGTCCTAAATTTTGGGTTTGTTTTGTTTGTGAGTATATTATGGTTTTATCTATATGCTTTCAATTTTTTTTTCTCTAGTCCTAAATATATTATTTGCTTATACAATGTACAGCACTTTAATTTATTTTAAAGCAGTGCAAGTATTTAAAACCACATTTGCCTTGTTGTGAAATATAGTTAGCTTGGGGTGTCTATGTAGCATACATAAAATCTGTGCCATCTCTGACCTGCTTTCCTATGTAAATTAGTAATGTTGTAATGGCCACAGAGAAACAGTTCCTTTTTTTTATTGTGGGCCTATCTATATTATTAAAATGAGTTGATGTGTTTAAAATAGTTTTAGTTAAAGTTACTCTGGAGAGGAACTGTGAAATATTATGAAAGCTTTTGCTGTTTGCATGTTCAAGTTGAATTCGAATAGAATATATTGTACATGAAATATATGATGATAATAACAATTATAATAATTTTATGTATATTTAACAGTGATGTTGGAGCTAAAATGCAGAACAAAAGTTTTTTATTTTTTATTTTTTACTTTATCTCGTTGCATTCTAATTTTACGTTGTCCCACATTGAGTAGTCACTGTCCCACATTTTGTTGGGATCTGGTCACCCTAATCACCAATAGAGATAACATAACCATCACTGTCTTCGAGATATGATATGACATTAACATTTTTGAACTTGTAACAACAAAAGAAAACTTTAATTTACCTCAATAACAACCTGGGGTTGAAATTTTAAGTTTTAAATTATTTCAATGAGCTGGTTAACCCTATAAAATGATTACTTTTTTTTTACTTTACCTGCACACTCCTGCCTGTGTCTCCATCCCAACGCACGCACTCTATGAAGAAGATCTTTGAACATCCCAGAGATGAACTGGCATCAACCTCAAGAATGTTGCCAGGGACCGGGGTACAATATGCTGCCCTTAAGTTAAAATTGGATTGAACTGTGTTCCCTCCTATTTGGAGCAAACAGTTGCCAACATTTGTAGAAGTCAACTGCTTGTTGAGCATGGGGGCCACCAAAACATTCACCTGTAGAAACATTTTGAAACAATATGAATATAATGACATGAATTTTGGTTGTTTTGCAAAATGAGTGGAACAATGTTAAAATGGTCAAACCTGCTCTTCTTCTAAATTGCAAATCTTGATCTCTAGATTTATTTGTCCCGAGTTAAATTGACCTCTGGTTGTCTCAAGTGGTGAATAAGCATCTTGTTGATCCCAGATAAGAACCTGACAGGAACTTTCTACCAGCTCTTTGCTCTCTTTACCATCTCCCTGGAAGTAGAGCAGAGGCCCTGGTCCATCCAGAACCAAGGTGTCTAATGTCAAACTGTCCAGAGCAGATGTAAGGGCCTGTTGGGTCTCCTTAACCAGACGAAGAGGACCACACAAGAGCACATGAGGACTTGGTAAATAGGAGGCTTTCATAGTCACTTTGGTCTGTTTCATGTCGATCATCTTTAAGATTTTGTCAAAGCTGTTAACCATTTCAGGAAACTGCAGGTTTAGAACTTCTTCAGTTGAAACCTGATTAGCCTGGTAATCATGAAGAAGGTCTTTAAGCTTGTTGACTTGTCCAGTGTAGCCCACCAGTTGTACTTCCGTTGTTGGAGCTCCACTGGATGAAGAGATGAAGCTAACGTCCACTCTGAACTCTCCATGGTTTGCTTCATTCTTGGCTTTTTGGAGCATTTCTTTCAATCTGGTCAGGTCTGGAGGCACAGCTGCAGCACCATGAAGCTGTATGCTGACCACACTCAGATCTCTCAGCACTGCTAACTGAGCTTCATCCAGAGAACCAGAAACCAAACTGGACAGAACCAGGTCTGATCCTACCTCCATGGAAACAGGACTTCTAAGACTCTGCTGAAAACGAGCCTCATACTTAGAGGCAATATCACTGTTTGTCATGAAAGCTAATAAATCAGAACTGAGCTCAAGTTTCTTTTCTTTGATCTTTTTCATCAGTTCATCAAGTTTAGCAGCTCCTGATTGTAACCACTCATCAGGCCCCTCTAAAATTATTTTGTTAGAAGCTCCTCTACTGACTTTAACATCTGGATAATGGAGACTCATCTCTCGTTTGAACTCATCTTCAACCAGCTTGAACTTCTTTTCATCAACTGGGAGCCATAGCTAAAAAAAATTAAGCAAAAAGAGATTATTGGATATTTTTCCTTACAGAACACTAAATGATGATCTTTTTTGCTAATTAAATCACATTTTAAAACATGGTACATAGGCCCATAAAGCACTTTGATTATTAAATATTTTTAAAGCTGGGACTTTCCTTGTGGGTTTAAACTGCATGACAGCATTAGAATGTAGAAAAACTGCTTTGGCCAGTTGGGATGAAACAAACAAACAGAAAAACACCAACACACCTAGTCATCTGATCTAAAACTGACATCCTTACTTGGTGAGACTAAACTGTATTGGTTTAAACTTTCTTTAACATGTTTCTGCCTGCTAAAGAAAAACAACTAAACTCACTTGAAGTTGGCTTGTTCGGATCACAGTCAATTGTATTTCCCCTCCAGGAAGAGAAATTGTATGAGTCTTTCTCAGCAAAACTCTTTCCTGGTCTATAAATAGAGCAACGTCATAAGAAGAATTTAGTTAATTAAAACTGCAAATATGTTCTTTTAAATCAATGGTAGTTCAACTTACCTTGTTTTTTCTTGAAACTGACTTTATAGATGTTGTCTTTGACCTTTTCAATCTTTCTGCAATTCCCCCCTCCAGAGTCTTTTTTTTTCTGAAAGTATTCCTGAATCTTCTTCACTTCTGTGTCTGACAGGTTTCTCGCCTCAAAAAGCAGTAAATGCTGGTATTTGTCCATTTTAGCAAACCTAATGAGAGCTCCTCTGCATGTTTCTGTTTTGAGAACCTAGATGTACTCTGAAGTTAGTTTTACTTTACCTCATGATAAAAATAAAAACACACATCGACACACCCAGAAACTGTTGTGTTTTCAGGTGTTTCCCAGCTTTTTTTCTCAGTTTCAAATATGCATAAACACTGTTTTAAGATGTTGATTAAATCCACTGACAGTATTTTCTTTATGTACACATAAAAAACACCCATTCTGAAGGTAAAAGAAATTCACTTTTAGATCTAGGTCAGTTTTTTTTTCATATTAGTGACAATTTGGTTTCAAACACCAAATACTGTTTTATGAAACACTTTCAAATATTTATTACATTTAAACAACCCAATTGACAACCCAGGGTCCAGACCAGGAAGCAGAGTCGTAGTTTAACCCTCCCCTCTGCAGCTTCTGTACTGTTACCCACCCACTACCCCATTGAGACAGTGTCCTGCCCACGGCCGATAAATACTGATAAGGTCATTGTGGCGGGGGATTTTAACATTCATGTTGACATTGCAAGTGATCATCTCAATGTAGCCTTTAGTAATATCGTAGACTCAATTGACCTTTCGCCCCCTTAGTTACTGTTGCTAAGTCTGACAAAGTGGGTCAAACACTGACCAGCTCGGCAGATTACCGCGATGGAAAGAAGTAGACAGATGCGTGTCAGCGACATTTTTTGAAGCAATTCCTCCTCAATATCATCCAGATCGAGGCAAAAAGGGTTACAGTATGCAGTGGAGGGATATATTAGTGTCAGCTCCGCTGAGCGAAGCGTAGCAGGGAACAAGGAGTTGGGAGAATGGAAGAAGGCGGCGTCCGGGGACGCGTGGATTCGAGGAGCGGCGATGCGGTGTCCCTGTGAGCTGTCAGATGTCAGCTGTCAGATGATCTAAGCTGCAGGTTGCTCTAAAAGCTCCCGGCGCTCTGCATCACTCCAGTTTATCATCTCAGCTGAGTCTGTTTACAAAACGAAACTTATGCCCGTGTTTACTTTAGTTGCCGGCCGGAGCTCGGAATTAATTCATCAATTACACCACCCGCTGTTGCGCCAAGGCTTAATGTGCGTTTATAAGACACACGGTTGAGGTAATATTACGCTGATTTGCCGGCACGGTGTGTTTTATAAAGGGTCTTGGATAGTCTGGGAGGCGGACCTCCGTCCAGCCGCGGGCGGGGGGAGCACTCATGCTTGGCTGTTGCTGGTTGAGGTCGATGAGGAGGTTCTGAAGGGAAATGAAGGAGACACGACTACTATCGAGGCTAATGCTTAGTAGTAAATTAGACTTAGCTTCATCATCTTGTTTGGAGTTGTCGGATAGTGACGGTTGCTATGATGTGTGATTGGACAATATTCGTTTTGGGGGCGGGGCCGGCAAAAGGCTAATTGTGAAAGTTACAAATGATATTCTCACGGCCTCAGATAAGAATCTTGTGTCTGTTCTGGTTTTGTTGGACCTCAGTGCTGCTTTTGACACTGTCGATCACAATATTCTCTTAGAAAGGCTTGAACATGCTGTAGGGATCAAAGGAACAGCGCTAGGCTGGTTTAAATCTTATTTATCTGACAGATTTCAGTTTGTTCATGTACATGAGAAATCTTCTTCATTCTCTAGAGTTACTTGTGGAGTACCACAGGGTTCAGTACTTGGACCAATTCTTTTCACTATATATATGCTTCCAATTGGTAAAATCATTAGACAACATGGGATAAACTTCCACTGTTATGCTGATGATACTCAGTTATATTTATCCATAAACCCTGATGAACCTAATCAGTTAGGTAGACTACAGGCTTGTCTTGAAGACATAAAAATCTGGATGACTCTAAACTTTCTGCTGCTAAATCCAGACAAGACTGAAGTTATCATCTTTGGTCCAGAACCTCAGAAAAGGAAACTGCTTAGTCA
>SSNS01000209.1:838953-855985 GCA_006937985.1 Aphyosemion australe
GGGGGTGCCTGTGCCTGCTCTGTCTTCTCAACCCCCAGTGAGCCGTAGCGGATGGCTGCTCATACTGAGCCAGGATCCTCTGGAGGTTTCTTCCTGTTAAAAGGGAGTTTTCCTTCCCACTGTCGCTAAATGCTTGCTTAGTATGAGGATTGTACCAACACAATGACACTAGTCAGTGTCTTGATGCAATCTGCTGGGTCCCTTATATAGGAAACTTTTTTACTGATTGGCTTATGAACTGAACTGTATTGAAATGTTTACTTTGTGAAGTGCCTTGAGACGACTCTTGTCGTGATTTGGCGCTATATAAATAAACTGAATTGAATTGAATTAAATTAATTGGTTTTATTCAAAGAATCCATAGCTCCACCCACTCCTGCCATCATACATTAGACCTTGTGCTGACATATGGTATAGAGTGTGAGAAGATAACAGTATTTCCACACAATCCTGTCTTGTCGGACCATTTTATGATAACTTTTGAGTTTATTATAACCAAGCTCTCCAGACGTGAAAGTAAATTCCACTATAGTCTGCTCCATGGTCAGCACTGGATGAGTGACACAGAGAAGAAAAAGTTAAAGTTAAAGTCCCAAGTCATCATCACACACTGGTGAAATTACATCTCCACATTTGACCCATCCCCATGGTGGGGGGCAGTGAGCTGCAGCTGTGGCCGTGCTCAGGAACTATTTGGTGGTTTAACCCCCCAATCCAACCCCTTGGTGCTGGGTGTCAAGCGAGGAGGCATTGGGTCCCATTTTTTCAAGGTCTTTGGTATGACCTGACCGGGAATTGAACCCTGATCTCCCAGTCCTGGGGAGGACACTCTACCACTAGGCCACTGGAGCTGCCGAGACAGCTGAGACTGCCGGAGGCAGCCGAGACAAGAGCATAGGCATATATAAATGTAGAAGCCTCATTATGCACTTTGATAGTGATCCAGAACTTAATGGGTCTAATGGTGTCTATGTGTTTATGTCTATACTGGATTAAACCACGGAAGAGCTGCAGACGCTAAAGGTGAGTCATGCAGTGCATCGCATTTATGGGAAAATTTGTGTTACGAGGGATGAAGGAAAAAATAAGAAACACTGACGGACTCCACTTGGATGACTGGATGGATCATCTAAGAAGATCAGAGCTCGTGAAAGGGAATGAAGTGATGTCTGTCAGGACTTATGACTGTGACCATAACTTAATTTGATTTGCTGGTTTGCAGTTTAACTGCCTTTGTACTTTAATGTGCATATTTGTTCTTTTCATTAAAAACAGCTTCGAGATTCATATACCATTGTCTTTTTTTAATTATTCACAAGAGGCCGTCCTCATACAGTCAAAAAAGTAACTAAGTAATTTTTACTCAGAGTACATTTGAAATGAGCTACTTTTTACTTTTACTTGAGTAGATGTTGAGACAGGTAATTTTACCTGTACTTGAGTACAAATTCATTAAAGTAATTATAGTTTTACTTGAGTAGAATATTTTAGTACTCTTTCCACCTCTGCCAAAAAGGATACCATACAAAGTTGCTTAAACCTTTTAACACAGAGACAAAGCTGTTAAAACCAAGCAATACTTAAATAAACCACTGCCGGGGAGACAACAGGATAGAGAACCTCTCTGTCCTGCTGTCCCCAGAATCTTCTTGTTCTTCTTCAATAAATCAGGCAGGCTGGACACCGAAGAGGCATAGACATTACTGAGAACAATAAAATGCAAATTAGTTTAGATAAAAGAAAATTAAAAGGGTTATAAAAGGACATTAAAAACAAAAACCCTATGTACTAAGTGGTTAAAAGGTAGTATAACAAAGAGTAAAAACCCAAAGCCAAGACATTAGGGGAAAGCCATCCTATAAAAATTAGTTTTCAACCTTCTCTTAAAGACTGCCAGTGATGGGGACTGTTTGATTGCGAGCGGGAGCTGGTTCCAGAGAGAGGGTGCAAGGACTTGAAAAGCCCGATCACCACGATTACTATGTAATTCATATATTTGTAAACGTCCCATTTTCAGACCAGATAGTTAATTTTAATAGTTTTTAGTTTGGAAGCTAAATTTTCAATTTGGAAAATACATATTTAGCCTACAATCTAAATATTGAGTTTGCTCACTAAATATGAAGCAAGAGGGCACATGTATACACACACACCATCTCTACACTCGTTCCAAGAAAATCAAGCATTTCCTTCATTCGCAAACAACTCACCTTCTGCCAGAGGAACACAACAGAATGCAATAAGCTCCATCACTACACATGATGCATCCAGATCCCGCATGTCGGCTGAGAGAACAGGGCTGACAGGGTTGTCATATACCCAAGCCCTTTTAGTGATGATTAATAAATGCCATCATCATGCTATCATCCTTCCTGATGTTCAAGCGTTATGTTTAAAATGCAAAACTGTTCACAATTGTTTAATATGTTTGCACTAAAAAAACTCATGAGGTCATTCAGTTTTGTAGAAGATACACACACCTTTAATTGAACAGTTTTTGTTTCATTTTTTCCATTTAGGCTGCAAGATTATATTTGCATATTTGTTTTCAAATGTTCAGTGACAATCAAAATGTATCTTCATAAAAAGGCAAAGTAAACACTGGTAAAGAAATGTGTGCAGTAACTATAAAACATTACTGATTTAAAAATTTTTGTTTACAATAAACAACCCCCTCCCTCCCCTGACAACATTGTCCCTTTTATGGATCCAGGTACTGGGTGAGGACTCTCCTGACCCTCTTCCCTTCAACTGTCAAGCTGTCTCCTCTGACATCTGGTTCAGAGTCTGGCTGGTTGTCCCTGTTGTGCTGAATGACTTCAGTAACATGGTTCTCATCTATTGTATCTTTAGTTGCCTCACAGTAATTATGCAGCACGAAACATGCATAAATGACAAAGGGCAGTTCTTGTAGATTGATGTCCATGGCTCTCCTCAGAGCTCCAAAACGGGCCTTCAGTCTTCTAAATGCACATTCTATTACTATGCGCGCTCTGCACAAAGAAAATCCAAAATACTGCTCCTGAACAGTGCTTCCTCCGTTAGCATATTCTTTCATGAGATAAGGCAGCAAGGGGTAGGCGGGGTCCCCCAAAATGTAAACTGGGATGGGTGCTTCGTTGTCAACAATTTGTTTATGACAAGCAGGGATTTTCCCACTTTTGAAAAAGTCATTGATAACTGAGTTGGCGAAAACACGAGCATCATGGACGCTTCCTGGCCATTTTACTGAAACAGTATTTAAAGTCACAAGTGGTCTGAATATTTAGAGTAAAATTCCCCTTCCGGTTCAGGTAATCAGTTGAATTAGCCTTTCGCCGGCCCCGCCCCCAGAACGGCTATTGTCCAATCACACATCATAGCAACCGTTACTATCAGACAGCTCCAAACAAAATGATGAAGCTAAGCCTAATTTACTACTAAGCATTAGCCTCGATAGTAGTCGTGTCTCCTTCGTTCCCCTTCAGAACCTCCTCATCGAGCTCAACCAGCAACAGCCAAGCATGAGTGCTCCCCCCGCCCGCGGCTGAGCGGAGGTCCGCCTCCCAGACTATCCAAGACCCTTTTAGATAAGACACACCGTGCCGGCAAATCAGCGTAATATTACCTCAACTGTGTGTCTTATAAACGCACATTAAGCCTTGGCGCAACAGCGGGTGGTGTCATGATCACGTGATGAATAATGCCGAGCTCCGGCCGGGAACTATATTGAAAATAAAAGTAAACACGGGCATAAAAAGTTACATTTTATAAACTCAGCTGAGATGATAAACTGAGCGATGCAGAGCTTTTCTCCGTTAGAGCTGCCTGCAGCTCAGATCATCTGACATCTGACAGCTCACAGGGACACCGAGTCGCCGCCACCGCTCCTCAGATCCACGCGTGCCCAGACGCCGGACCTTCTCCCAAACTGTTCCCTGCTACGCTTCGCTCAGCGGAGCCGACACTAATATATCCCTCCACTGCATACTGTAACCCTTTTTGCCTCTATCTGGATGATATTGAGGACGAATTGCTCCAGAAAATGTCGCTGACACGCATCTGTCTACTTCTTTCCATCACGGAAATCTGCGGAGCTTCAGTATTTGATCCACTTATTGTCGGAGTTGCCAACAGTAACTAAGGGGGGCGGGGCTCGGTGAATGGTCAATTGGCTGATGGTTGCCTTATTTGCACGTGTGCCATCCACAGCACCTAGACACTGGGGAAGGCCATGCATCTGTTCAAATCTCTCCCTGAGTCAATGCGCCACACTTTCAGATACTGGCAGCTGTATGTACTGGGGTCCTCAGTGCACTGTTACAGCTTTACACACCTCCCAAACAATTTTTGAGACAACCTGCCTTGACAGTCCAAATGCATTTGCTGTTTTTTGTAATCTGCCCTCATCGGCTAAACAGTAAAGCGTGCAGGCAACTTTTTTTGGTAACACTGACCGGTGATTGCATCACAGTGGACTTCCCTTCTATGTGAGGACATAATAAATCTGACAATGACAGGAGCGAGGACCGTGACATGCGGAAATTGTTTCGCCATTCCTCTGGGAGGACAATTTCCTACTCAAAGTTTTCTCACCACCTGGCCGTGCGTTCCAGGTCTGACCCAAAACCTGCATCAGTGTCTTTGCCGAAAAATCTTCCTTGGACGTGGAAAAGCAAGGTGATGGGAAATAACCGTCCGTAACCTCACCTTCGCCTGTGGTCTTCGACAAGTAGCAGTAATTCTGCTTGTAAAAACAAAGAGACCAAAAGCGCTTGAATGATTGAAAACGCGAGCACAGCTCTGAGGGCATCCATGTGGTAGTGTAAACACAGGTCACACATGTGACATCAGCATTTTGGTTGCAGGCAGCAACGTAGTGAAACCAAAAACTCCGGTTATTTCTGTCCACACAGAGACGCTGAAAACGTCATTTTCGTTGTGGATATCTGCGTTTTCGTGTCGATGACAGGCCACATCATAGAAAAATATCTTCGTTTTGGGAGATACCTGGCTACGTGTGGACAGGGCCTGAAACTGTTTTGGAATTTGGTTCAAAGCTGCATTGTAGGTGCTGGAAAGGTGAAACCTGAGTCCTCCTCCTCTATTTAATGATGGTTTCTCCATTTTAACATAGATAGCTTCTCTGTCCAGAATGTGGAATTTGTCATCTTCAAAGGTGTGTCTCTTGTCCTTCAGGTGTAGGTGGACTGTAGAGTCTTGACCTGAAGAGGTGGCTCTCCTGTGTTGTGCCATGCGCTTGTGTAGTTGTTTAGTTTCTCCTATGTAAAGGTCTGGACAGTCCTCATTGCATTGGACTGCATAAACGACGCCACTAAGCTTCTGTTTGGGTGTCTTGTCTTTTGAATGGACCAACTTCTGTTTGAGGCTAACAATGCTAACGACTCATCAAGAGGTAGGGAGGAGGGGCATTCACAGGCAGATGCTGCTCGTTGAGCAACAATAGACAGCTACAGTTTATAAGATCGACCCTCCCATATTCCAGTCAGAATTGACAAAGCTCCTCGGATGAGAAGCGAAACGTCTTCAAGAAACCAAAGAAGTCCAGTTGCCTTCATTTGAACCCCTTGGATGTATTCAAGGAGATCAGCTTGGTTAGTTTCCAGTTTTCCTGCAGCCTGTTCCATGCAGAAGGAGCAGAGTGAACAAAAGCCCTTTTGCCCAGTTCAGTGCAAGCAAACGAAACACAGAGTAACAACTGATCGTTTGCACGCAGACTGTGAGAAGTTACACTTCTCCGTGAGATTAAGTTACAGATGTAGTTGGGTAGTAATCCAAGCATGGCCTTGTAAATGAAAGTGTACCAATGTGCCAACCTGCTGGTGGACAAAGAAGGCCATCCCACTCGAGAATACAATTCACAATGATGGGTCAGTGGTCTACAGTTAGTAATAAACCTCAGCGAGGCATGATAAACCACATCAATCTTACCAAGACACTGTGCTGAGGCATGTTTCTAGTTGCTAAACCTGATGAGGAATATTTTGTTTTATTATTTCTTGTTTATTTATCCATTTTCCCCTTGAGGCATTGCCACCTTATTGTGATCTGGGGGTGTACATGCCTCTGTGAAGAGCTGCACCAGCAGAAGCTCAGCCTTCAGGTGGGACACCATATTCAGACAAGTTTTGGGTCACAATATTTAATAATTATACATTTTTTTCATAAGGTGCTTTTCTAGACACTCAAAGACGCTGTAAAAAGTCAAGATAAAATAGCCAGATTACGCAACAATAAAAAATAAACTCAAAAATAGTTTTGAAATGAGCCTTGAGTAGAGTTTTGAAGGTGGAGAGGTTAGAGCAGTTGTGGAGAGGTTGTAGGAGTGAGTTCCAGAAAGTTGGAGAAAGCTGAGTCTTCCCAAGTTCAGAGCTTGGTCCTGTGGGGGAAGAAGAGGAGGCAGAGGGATGGGTCACGGTGGTGGAGCAGGTCAGAGAGGTAGGAGGGGCCCAGGTTATGGAGGACTTTGATTGTGATGCACTGAGGAAGAGGAAGCCAATAGAGGTCTTGAAGAGACAAGAGTGATGTGGTCACGGGAGTAGGTTAGCAGACAAGCAGCAGAAATCTGGATGTCTTGAAGTTTGGTGAGGGTTTTGGATTGAATACCATATAAGATGCTATTGCTGTAGTTAATTTGCGATGCAATGAACGCATGAATAAGGGTCTCAGGGGCAGAGGAAGAAAGGGAAGGTCAAAGTCTAACAAAATGCAATCCAATCACATGACCAAAATACAGAGCACCTCCACCACCAACACACGTCTTTTCCTCTCACGTCGCCACAACGTGCCCCCTTCATTTCTGCCATCCCCCTCAAATATGCCAGTCTAGAACCAGCCTTGCATCCTTGTCTGTTGGTGCAGCCAATTGTGCATCAAGCTATTAAAGTTTTACAGTAAAACCAACAAAAGAAAAGTGATATAAGGCTACAAAGTAGCTTGTTTAATGGATGTGAACAGTCCCTTTCACGTTCATCATGGCGAAAGAAGCGTTCCCATGAGTTGCTGACATCATGTCCAAATCGTCAAAGGGCAAATATTTCAGCCAAGTAAACTGCATAAATCAAATCCACATAAAATAGTAGAACAGCATCAAAATAACCAGATTAGGCTGGGGCATTGTGTTGTCACGACCAATGTAAAATGATTTGGTAAACACCCAGGTGGGCTTTGTTTATGTGAGTGCCCTTAAACAGTGACATTTGCGCTGCTCAGATATTCTTCTGAGAGTGATTCTTAGAAGAAGCTCCTTAAAAGGGTAGTTTTATAAAAGCATTTATACTAAAAAGTGAGCATTCTTCCAGAAAATTTCATATGAAAATAAATTAGTTTAAATTAGTTGCAAGGAGTGTAAATGGCATTTATTAGTACTCGTATCTGCAAGTACTCAAAAATAAGTACTTAGTTTGAAAATATCAGGTAACGGTGCATCCCCAGTATTTAATTTAATTTTATGCTGATTCTGCTAAAACTTTCTGTAGCTTTTGATATATAAATGTACACAACAAAGTTTGTAATGTTCTGTCTTCCCCACACTTTCATTTGAAAGTGATGAGGTAGTCTGGGTAAGCCTGGCCATCATGGAAGACCACATACATTTTGGAATTGTTCACTTTATCCACCACACTGTCGTAACGGGCATTGGGGTGCTGATTGTCCAGAGGTGGAGGAACCATCATGCCACTTTTGCCCTGAGTGAACATGCCAGTCAGGACTCTGGCCACGAACATCAGCTGAGAACCATCAGCAGCTGGTTTTGAGTAAGTGGGTCTGGCAGAGTAGCTGGCATTCACAGCAAAGTAGGTTCCATTGCCATATGCTGTTGCTGTGGGTAAAGAGAAAAGATCCATTTAAATTGGAATATAAGATTTCTATTATGGCATCCAAATAAATAAAGAAAAAAATCAAACACGTAATGAGAATAGTACTGTAGAGACATGATAAAGACAAAGCTTTGCATTCAAGTTATTTAGTTCTCAACCAATGTCATAAATGAAGACTTATTCATATTCTTCAATAGTTGTCTCAATAATTTAAAATTATGAAAATGAGTGAATTTGTCTCCTAAAACCCTCCATCCATCCATCCATCCATCCATCCATCCATCCATCCATCCATCCATCCATCCATCCATCCATCCATCCATCCATCCATCCATCCATCCATCCATCCATCCATCCATCCATCCATCCATCCATCCATCCATCCATCCATCCATCCATCCATCCATCCATCCATCCATCCATCCATCCATCCATCCATCCATTTTCTCCCGCTTATCCGGAGTCGGGTCGCGGGGGCAGCAGCTTAAGGAGGGAAGCCCAGACTTCCCTCTCTCCAGCCACTTGGGCCAGCTCCTCCGGGGGAATCCCAAGGCGTTCCCTGGCCAGCCGAGAGGTATAGTCCCTCCAGCGTGTCCTGGGTCTTCCTTTGGGTTTCCTCTCGGTTGGACGTGCCCGGAAAACCTCACCAGGGAGGCGTCCAGGAGGCATCCTAACCAGATGCCCGAGCCACCTCAACTGGCTCCTCTGGATGTGGAGGAGCAGCGGGTCTACTCCGAGCCCCTCCCGGATGGCCGAGCTTCTCACCCTATCTCTAAGGGAGAGTCCAGCCACCCTGCGGAGGAAACTCATTTCGGCCGCTTGTATCCGTGATCTCGTTCTTTTGGTCACTACCCAAAGCTCGTGACCATAGGTGAGGGTAGGAACGTAGATCGACCGGTAAATTGAGAGCTTCGCCCTTCGGCTCAGCTCTCTCTTCACCACGACAGACCGGTACAACGCCCGCGTCACTGCAGATGCAGCACCAATCCGCCTATCGATCTCACGCTCCACCTTTCCCTCACTCGTGAACAAGAGACCTTGGGGTCTTGGGGGTCCTAAAACCCTGAACAAGTAAATTTTTTCCTGCGCACACTGCTGTATAAAAAAATATATGTAGAAATTTCATTTGGAGAAAAACATTCAGAAGTTGGGATGTGGATAGATGTTTACCGTTTTGCCCAGCAAACCTTCTGTTGAACCCATTTTTTATAATTGATTCAGAGTTTTCCTGCATTGTTCCATGGTACAAAAGCTTTTCACCTGCTCCTCCCCGGTATTTGTTCTTATCAGATAACTGCTTCTTCTGAGCCTCATAGGCACGATATAAATGAATGTTCTGCAAACGATCGATCTGACAGAAAAAAATAAGGACAGAAGATAGTGAGTTACTAAATCTCGAAGATGAGGGTTTATTAACATTAGGGCATTTTAAATGTCCAAAAGGCTCAAATTTATGGGTAATAAACATTTTCATATCTGGCTTTACACTTACAGAAGGAATGTGTCATTAAGTCTATGAGGTAAAAAAGAAAATGTACCATTTTTTTCAAACTATAAGTCACACTTTTTCTCATAGTTTGGCTGGTCCTGCGACTTCTATATCGCAATTTATCATTTCAAATATTCATTTTCACGAGGGCACTCTAGGTTTGTGTTCTGTATCTGCTACTCATACCACTGGAAATTCAAAAGTTAAACATTAACTGTCAACTGGGAAAGACTGAACACAAATGCCACTACAACAAAAACCAGATTCTATAGATAACAAGCTGCAAGTAAACATGCCACCAAAAACAATTATCGACCAGCAGAAAGCAAGTTTGGCGTGAGGGAGAAACTTGTGAGGGACTGACGAAAAGCTGAGTTTACTCTTGCTGCAATGAAGATAACAAGAAAAGCTTTTCACAAGCTAAAAGCTAGATGGCCACAGCTAGAGGAACGAGTTCGCAAATGGGTGTTTGAACAATGTGCTGCCAGGAGAGGCTTATCAACATCTCCACGCCCAGGTAGTTGCCATAGCGATGAATCTACATAACTTTGCAAGAGGACCTTCTTGGTGTTACGCTTCATGCAACACAACCACCTCTCTATCAGAGCATGGACAATGGTGTCCCATAAACTGCCAGCAGACTTCCAAGCCAAGGGTGATAGTTTCAGCGAAAGTTATCGAGCACAACACTGATGACACTGGATCATATTAACATGGATGAGGTCCCCCTCAAGTCTGACATCCCCATGGGCCAAAGTGTTGCATAGAAAGGGCAAAACAGTGTAAATATAGTGACAACTGGTCATGAGAAATAACACTTCACACCTATGCTGACTTGCTGTGGAGATAGATCAAAATTGCCACCAATGGCCATTTTCAGACACTAAACCATACCAAAAATCCAATTCCACTCAGTTGTTGTGGCCGTGAATGAAAAAGGGTGGATGGATCAAGAAATTATAAACTTGGCTCACAAAGTGCTACACTAAGCATCCGGATGGCTTCTTTAGAAAACACAAAGCCCTGCTTGTGATGGACAGTATGCGAGCGCACATCACACTACAATTTAAAGTAGGTTAAAAGTTTTCAACTCCATACCTGTCATCGTCCTTGGAGGCTTGTCTAAAGTACTCCAGCCACTTGACATCTCGGTGAACTGGGGGCCTCATTTATAAAGCATGCTTACGCACAAAACGGGGTCTGACAACTGCATAAGTGACTTTCCATGCAAACTTTGTGATGTATAAAGATAAACTTGATGGAAAAATGTGCACAACTTTAAGCAAACTTTGGACCTGGCGTGAGCACATTTTGGAGATGGGAAACCTGCAGCATAGCCGATTAGATAGTGACATGTTTAATTTAGGACACATTTTCAGACTTAGACCCTCACGCGCGCACATACACACACAAAACCAACAATCTTCAGCCCACCCATCTCTGCACTAAGAATAATCAAACTATAAACTAATCAAACTATAAATTTAAATCCACACTGCAGCGAACCGAGGCAGAAACCTGCTGCGCCACCGGGTTTTCCTGAAACTGACTCGTTCCAAGGAGAATTAGCTGACAGGTGGGCTGATATTTGTTTTTGGGTTAGGGTAAGAGTTAGGGGCTGTGTCCATCTGGTCTCCATAACACTATGCATGGGGGTGGGGGGTGGTTGGTCCTGTGATGCCGGGTGTCCAACTGAGCTCTCGTTACAAGTTGGCAGCTTCACTCTGTTACTGATCTTGCAGTCACAAGTCTCCTTTAGGACTTGTGGAGTACTAAGCAAACTGATTTTGACTTATTAATAGAAGAAAAAAAGTGCCAGTACACGCAGTACGCTTGAAAGAAGTTCAAGTAAGTGACAGTCCATATAAATTGAAACTGGATCTTTTTTGGGCTCTTAACTTGATAGTTGAGGGCTTTTGGGGGAGCTAAAGGTGGGCATACACAGATTCACAATGTCCTTACATCCCTACAGTGGTATTGTAGGATGAAAACATAGGTTTCATGTAAAAAGTGAGATGTTTTTAAATTGAAATGCTTTTCATGGAACCCACAGACCTTTATTATTGTCTGGTGAACAGTTTGTTTAAAGTCCTTCTCCACTGTCTGGTACTCTTGAGAGAATGGATGCAGGGTTACCACCTTCATTACCTCCCAAGGAGCCATAGGGTCCCAATTAAGAGGGAAAGTCAAATCTGAAAAGCATAAAGAACATAAAAGAACCACTTTTACATTGCATTAGGTCTAATATGAAATAAATTAATACATTAAAAGAAGGATAATATCTTTGTCAAAATGAAGAAAGAGAAATTCCCGGTACCGAGTCCGTCAGGTTCAAGAGGTTACAAAATGGTTTATCAGTGAACCACACCTTTAAGAACGCACACGGATCGCTCACTCATCCGCTGCGGTCTCATGAGGAAACGCAGCTTTTTGTCTCTTCTTCCCGAATACAAATATTTATAAATAAGTATTTGTTAGGAATAAGTATTCGTAAAAAAACATGTTATTTGTGCCTTTCTGAATACCATATTCGGGTTCGTCTCCACCCCTAGTATATATGCATGCATACTCGACCCAAATTTGCTTCTCTTACCTTCCAGATTTTCAACTCGTTTCAGGATTCTCTGTCCAAATGTATGTGATGTAGCCGTCATGTTCCATAGATCCACTTGCCATAAGACCCCCTGTGCATCCTGTATTCCTCTTGCTATATCTTGCTTGTCCAGATTGTAATTTGCGATTTTTGGAAGCCTTTCCCAACTTCCGTTTGTTCCCATGATGCACCACGCCACCCGTGTATACAAATTGTTCTCCTCTTTGATTCTCAACTTTCCCCTGAGGATGTCATGCATGAGCTTAACCATCTTACTGACACCATCTTTTAAACCCCTCACTGTCAGGTTGCCAGATGGGTCCAGTTGCACACAAAGACCCTCAGTTTCTACTAACTGCTGCAGATCCAACACGTCTTTCTCAGTTAGATCCATAAGATCCTCTCTGTTGAAGATTTGATTGGAGCACTGTGTCTCATACAGGTTCTTGAACTTTTCCATGGCATCATCAACATCCTTTCTGGAAATACCAAGGAACTGGAATGCAGACTGCTGATTTGCAATGTTGGTATTAAGAATGATTTGTTCTAAAGTCAAAGGGAATTGTTGTACCGGAGGGAAGTGAGGTACTGACACTGGAAAATATGTTCAAGGAATTAGTAAACTGCATTTGCTTATTTTTTAAAAATCAAATTCTTTGTGAAAAAAATTCCTTGAATTTAAACAGGAAGGCACCTTAGGAAAATTCCTGTTACCTTGTGTAAACGGAGAAAACATCTGCATTGCTTCATGTTTAAAAGTCAAGAATACATTCATGTTAATCAGGACCAGGCGGATGGTGGTAAGGTTGTGAAGATGAGTGGATGAGGTGACAACTCTGATGCCTCTGAGGATTGCACCTGCTACAACAACAGGGTCCATCCCACCAGCTCCTGCACAGAGTTAGTTTTCATCAGAGAAATCATTTAAAACACCTTAGTAGTTTAACATTAAGGTTTTATTTAGGTACGCTTACCAGCCCGAATAGCAGGAATCGCTACAGATTTAAATCCATTGTGTTCACAAAATTTAATAATGTCACACACGAGTTTCTCAACAGCGCCTGCATCCTTTTCTCCGTGCACATGCAAGAGAGCTTTACATGGAAACAACCCAGGTCTGGATTTTAAAATAGCTCCGTGATTTAGCTTTGCTGTGGAAAAATCGCAGGACAAAGCGTAAGAAGCCATTAAGTTATGGTGGTTGACCATGTTATGCTTGTTATGTTTTTTACCTGCTTTTACTTCAGCTTCCACTTCTTTTCCAGCTTTAGTTAAGATAGCTTTACACACACCCTCTGTAAAACAGAACAATTCATTCATATAGGTTTTACCTATGCATCCCTTGCTGTTTTTCCAACAGCACCTCTCAGCTAAAAACAGCTCGATACAGTGTGGGTTAACTCAGCTCACCTCAGAGTAATTGGTTTTCTCTGCCAGCTCTGTGACAGTGGGTGCGCCCCTCATAGGGGAGCGGACATGCAGCACTCAAGACTTTACTCAAGACGAAAATAGCATGGGGTGATCAGTATGGTGGTGATGTTGAAAATTCTGTTCAGTTTTATGGGTTTTTGTCAGACTCTGAACTGGGAAATGGCTGCAGACAGCAAGGCAGCAGCCAGAAAGGTCTGGAGCAACCAGTGACTCCACCCCTAGCCAATCAGCAGCAGCATGCCGGCCTAGGTCAGAACACTTAGAACCTCAAGGACACAGGGACTGAAAAGTAGAGGGAAGGTAGGGGACAATACCGAATCGTGCTATTGGAAAATAGTGGCCAGACCGAACCACACCAACCTGAGCCGCGCTGAGTAGTGCTGTTGGAAAAGGCCAATATTTTAACTTTATCATTCATAACATGTATAATTACTGCAGCAATAAATGTCTTTGCTTGTTTATAATGTATCTTGCATTTCAGTTACATGAATATAATTTTAACACCATCACCTCTACACAGTATTACACCATTGCCTTCTGCAGCCCACTAGATGTCATCAGTATCTCTTTGCTTGCTTTATTCTATAACTTCACGTCATTTAATGGCCGAATTTCCATTTCCCGGAAAACATATGTAAATAAGCCTTCAAATGTGCTTTTGCTCTGAGCCATTTGTTTCAGTTAGTGACCGTGACTCTTGAGTCTTTCAGCATTGGCAGAGGAGATAAGTGCCCACCCCGTAACTGGAAGGTTGCAGGTTTTCACCCTGTTCAGTCTGTCAAAGTTGTTGTATATTTGGGCAAGACATTTCATCCACCTTGGTTGGAGGTACTGGTGGTGCTGATTGTGTGGCACTCTCACTTCTGTCACCTCAGGGCAGCTGTGGCCACAATGTAACTTATCACCACGTGTATGTGAATGACTGTTGTGTTGTAAAGTGCCTTGGGGTTTCTATAACTCTACAAGGAGCTACAGGTCGTTTCTGATTCTACTCACAAGAGTCTCTTTCATAAAACAATGATGCGACTTTGCCGCAAAGCCGAGGCGGTATCAGGTCGTTCACAAGTGGTCAGCATGTGTTTTTCACAAAAGATTACACAATGGCTGTATAAACGTGCTGTGGGGGCAGTCTCCCCGCTGTTGATGCGCTGTCATGGACATCACCTTTTAGTTGATGTAGTGTCTCTATGAAAGAATTTTATATAATGTTCTGTATTTAATTTGGAAGGACTTTAACTTAAAAAGAATGTGAGTCACCCAATTCATTTGGAGCCCCAAGAAGGAAAGATGTTTACCTTAGAGGCCCACGTGAAGAGCCAGCTGAAACTGCAGTTAAGATATTGTGACTCCATCCCCTTAACTCCTACAATAACAATTTGCTCTCATGCTTGGCTGTTGCTGGTTGAGCTTGATGAGGAGGTTCTGAAGGGAAACGAAGGAGGCACGACTACTATCGAGGCTAATGCTTAGTAGTAAATTAGGCTTAGCTTCATCATTTTGTTTGTCGGATAGTAACGGTTGCTATGATGTGTGATTGGACAATATCCGTTCTGGGGGCGGGGCAGGTGAAAAGCTAATTGCCAACTCAACTGAAACTGTTTACAAAAGCGAAATTGGCTGCCCGTGTTTACTATCATTTTCAGTATTGTTGCCGGCCAGGGCTTAGTGGACATTCTACACGTCATCATGACATCATCCTCTGTAGTGCCAATGCGTGATCTTGATTCAGAAGTCTGCCATTGCAGTAATTTTATTATCAAGCTTGGTGGCACAAATGCCGCTATATTTTTACATCCCCATGCCACCATTTATAAGACACACCATGGTGGCAATGTTACGCTGATTTGTTGGCACAGTGTGTCTTATAAAAGAGGCTCTTAGATCACATCCAAGGTTGTATTTTATGTATGGATTCAGATCTGGCAGATCAACATCACTGGCTTTATTAGAATCAATAGAATACTTAACAAATGCATTAGATAACAAACAATATGTTGCTGGGGTATTTATAGATTTAAAAAAGGCATTTGATACAATAAATCATCAAATATTGTTAAAAAAACTGGAAAATTATGGCATCAGGGGGGTTGTATTGAATTGGGTGGCAAGTTACATAAATAACAGGCAACAGTTTGTAAAGATCAATAATTGTTGCTCCTCATGTCTGGACATTGCTTGTGGGGTCCGACAGGGGTCAGTTTTAGGCCCAAAACTTTTTCTTTTATACATCAATGACATCTGCCAAGTTTCCAGAGTTTTAAAACTTGTGCTTTTTGCTGATGACACAAATATCTTTGGGTCTGGAGAGGATTTGCAATTGCTATTCAAAACGATGACTACGGAAATAGATAAAATAAATGAATGGTTAGATAGAAACAAATTATCATTAAATTTGAAGAAAACTAAAATAATAATATTTGGAAATAGCACATTAAATACAAATGCAAAACTTAATATAAATGGTGTAGAGATTGAAAGGGTTAATGAAAATAGATTTTTAGGCGTGACAATAGATGAGAAACTAAATTGGAAAGCACATATAACATACATTCATTCTAAAATATCAAAAAATATTTCAGTATTAAATAAAGCTAAACAGGTATTAGATCGTCCATCACTCCACATTCTTTACTGTTCGCTGGTTTTACCATATTTAAGCTACTGTGCAGAGATATGGGGTAACAACTACAAAACTACACTAAACTCACTGGTCATTCTTCAGAAAAGGGCAATTAGAATCATTCATAAAGTAGGTTACAGGGATCATACACATTCATTATTTTTACAACATGGGATATTAAAGTTTTTAGATCGTGTGGAATATCAAACAGCACATATTTTGTATAAAGCTAAAAATAATCAACTACCGGGACATATTCAAGACATGTTTACTGTTAGAGAAGGTGGATATAATTTACGAGGTTTTAGTCTATTTAAAACCATAATGGCACGTACCAATAGGAAGCAATTTTGTGTTTCGGTGTGTGGGGTGAAGCTATGGAACAGTTTGAATGAAAAGTTAAAGCAATGTCCAGACATTAAGCAGTTCAAAAGGGAATATAAAAGAATGATTATAAGGAGGTATAAAGAAGAAGAAATTGTTTGATTTGTGTTCGATTTTGATTATGGATTTCAATATTATGTTGTAGCATGTGCAAGTGTTTTGACAGGAAACCAAGTCAGTATTGAAAATGCGTTCAGAATAAAAGATAACTGGATGGAGTAGTTATGATCTGTGAAAAAGGGGTGGGAGTTTATAAGTGTATACTTCTTCCCACTCCTTTTCGAGCATGTGGCTCAAAGTAGATGGTAGATACGTAAAATTAGCCTTATTTGTTTTTTTTATTTTGTTTTGTTTTGTTTCTTTTTGTACTTTGTGTGTGTAATCTTTGACAGTGCTGCATGTTCGAAATAAAAAAGTTGAATTGAATAACCTGTTGTTGATCAGCTCTTGTTTTCTTGGGATTTTGTGATTGCTTGTTTATAGGTCCTCCCATTTTTCCTTAACCTACGGAAGCCCTGAAAGGCAACGGAAAAAAAATTTTTTTTCTTGTGGAATTTTTCTAAGTTTTTTTTATTTTTTATTTTTTACTAAGCACAGAAAGGCAAAATGAAAAAAAAATATTTTTTCTTGTGGCATTTTTCTAAGTTTTTTTATTTTTTATTTTTTTACTAAGCCCAAAAAGGCAAAATGAAAAA
>SSNS01000209.1:857005-973753 GCA_006937985.1 Aphyosemion australe
ATGCCACAAGAAAAAATATTTTTTTTTCATTTTGCCTCTCTGGGCTTAGTAAAAAAAAAAAATAAAATAAAAAAAAATTAGAAAAATGCCACAAGAAAAAATATATTTTTTTTCATTTTGCCTTTCTGGGCTTAGTAAAAAATAAAAAATAAAAAAAACTTAGAAAAATTCCACAAGAAAAAAAATATTTTTTCCGTTGCCTTTCAGGGCTTCCGTATTAACCTCTACAAACAAGTGTGGATACAACAATGCTTTGATTCTTTTCATAAAGAAATCAACCTTTGTCACCTACCAGCATACATGTTTTTTAAGTCTGTTGTGTTCACCACAGCATCTGTAGTCTCATTGGTTATGTTACCATAAACCACCTGTAGTTTAGTCCCGCCTCCTACAGTCAAGTTAACATCATCCAGGTCAGTGGTGATGAGGGATGTGAATAGGCCTGAGAGGAAAGCATTTTGATATATTATTGGATAAGGACATTTACAATTACGAATTAATACAATTTTTATACTAATACACATCAAAAACTATTAATAAATGTGTTTTGAGTAGCCTGGTGGTTTACCTTGGTCTACCCTGTTCATATTAAAGCGAAGTCGATTCAACACTTCATGGTAGCACTGCAAATTTAGGAGAAAGATCAAGTGAATAATCTTCTGAATAAAAACAACAGATGAGTTTTAACAGGTACTGATAGTTACCTCCTCAGAATTAAGATAGCCTGGTTTAATGACAATGTGGATGGAGGTGAGAGACCCAGAGCCTGAAGACAACCCAAACTCATAAATGGTTTCTGTCAGCACTTGAACAGCTTCACTCAGGGGGTAGTTTAGGACAACTCCAGGTCCAATAATAGGTATGGCTACTGAACTAAAGCCCTGCTGTACACACAGGTCCAGACACCTTCTCAGTCCAACACCAAGAGCCTGAAAGACGAGAGTAACAAGGCTTATCAGGTTTAAAAGATTACATGTTGCATTATAAATCAAATTCTCAAGTATTTCATACTCTACTGCAATATGATAAATTATTCATTTAGAATAAGTGAATAATAATAAAGCAGTTAAGCATATTTGCTTTGTGTATTCATACACCATGTTGTGTCCTGATGTGGGATTTGTGTGTTCGACAGGACGTCACCTCTGTTTATATTTAAGTTTTTCATGTCGTTTTAAATAAATATTTTTGCCTATATTGTAAAGCACTTCACTTGTTATTTTAAATTTGACAGTTGTCATTTTCCATCAATCATTCTGGCCTCTTTTTATTCCAATAATCCCTGCTTCTTGTTCTCAGTTTACTTTACCTGCAAACTCCTCCCTGTGAAGCCATCCCAAGGCATGCACTCTATGAAGAAGATCTTTGAACATCCCAGAGATGGACTAGCATCAACCTCAAGAACATTACCGGGAATGGGAGTACAATATTCCGCCTTTGAGGTAAAATTCGACTGAACTGTGTTTCCTCCTTTTTGGAGCAAACAGTTGCCAATATTTGTAGAAGCCAACTGCTTGTAGAGCATGGGGCCCACCAAGACATTCACCTGTAGAAACATTTCAAAATAAAATCAATATAATGACATGGAATTTGCTGTTACACAAAATGAGTGGAATCATAGAATGGTCAAACCTGCTCCTCTTCTAAACTGCAAATCTTGATCTTTAGGTTTATTTTATTCATTTCTCTGAGCGCGTTAAAGTAACTCCCAGAGATAAAAGGTCTGGGTGTGAAGCTGGTGAGGCTTTCTGGGTTGGTTGTCTCAACAGTTGGTGAGTGAACTCCATCTTGTTGTTCCCGGATGAGAACCTGACAGGAACTTTCAACCAGCTCTTTGCACACTTTTCCATCTCCCTGGAAGTAGCGCAGAGCTCCTGGTCCATCCAGAACCAAGGTGTCTAATGTCAGGCTGGTCAGAGCAAATGCAATGAACTGTTGGGTCTCCTTAACCAGACAAAAAGGACCAGACAAGAGCACATGAGGAATTGGAAAATGGAAGGCTTTCAAAGTTAGGGATGCAGCGATACCACTTTTTTCCAAATTGATACGATACCGATAATTGAATCTGAGTACTCGCCAATACCGATTACGGATACTTCTACCACACACAAAAATGCAATGAATTGGAATACAGGTTTTATTTTCTTCTCTGCTTTCAACAGGAAAAGACGTTGAGTTACATAAAAAAATAAAATATATTAATAGAGATCACAAAACTAAAATATTAGGTAAAAAATATATATTTTCTGTGAAATCATTGCACAGTTTTCTACAAACAAAATGAACTAACTGGCACTGTCTCCAGCTTTCATGAACATAACATTTATGAACCTATCGCAGTGTCCACATTTAAATAAAAAAACTATAGTCAGCATTAGCAGCAATAGTGTGGATTCTGAACTAAGCTTTTTTGGGAAACATGAGCAGCAGGTTCTTTTTGATGAAAATAGTCATCTCTGCATTTTCAGGTGTGAGCCTGTTTCTGCTTTCATTCACAATGTTTGAAACAGCTCCCCCTATTGGTCAATATAGAAAACTACAACAGAAATGACAAGTCACAGTGAAGCCACTTTCAGGCAACTGGTATCGGTACCTGGTAACGGTTAACTCTTTTCTGGTATCAGTATCGGTATCGGTGCATCCCTAGTAATTTGGATTGTTTCATGCCGATCAATTTCAAGATTTTATCAAAGTGGTTTACCATTTCAGAAGGCTGCAGGTTTAGGACTTCTTGTAGGGAAATGTGATTCTCCTGGTAGTCATGAAGAAGCTCTTTAAGCTTGTTGACATGTTCAGTGTAGCCCACCAGTTGTACTTTGGTTGTTGGAGCTCCACTGGATGAAGAGATGAAGCTAAAGTCCACTCTGAACTCTCCATGGTTTACTTCATGCTTGGCTTTTTGAAGCATTTCTTCTACTCTGGTCAGGTCTGGAGGCACAGCTGCAGCACCGTCAAGCTGTATACTGGCCACACTCAGATCTCTCAGCACTGTTAACTCAGCTTCGTTTAGAGAACCAGGAGACAAACTGGACAGAACCAGTTCTGATCCTACCTCCACAGAAACAGGACTTCTGAGATCCTGCTGAAAGCAAGTCTCATACTTAGACACAATGTCACTGTTCGTCATAAAAGTTAATAAACCTGAATTGAGCTCAACTTTCTTTTCTATTATCTTTTTCATCAGTTCATCAAGTTTAGCAGCTCCTGATTGTACGCACTCATCAGGCCCCTCTAAGACGATGCTGTTAGAAGTTCCTCTACTGACTTTAACATCTGGATAATGAGCACTCATCTCTCCTTTGAACTCATCTTCAACCAGTTTGAACTTCTTTTCTGCGACCAACAGCTCTATCTAAAAAATGAAACAACAAAAAAGGAATTATTGGATGCAACTAAATGATGATCTTGTTCTTGAAATTTAAATCACATTTGTAAAACGTGGCAGCTCATTGTTATTAAAAGATATTTTCAAATCTGGGACTTTCCTCGTGTGCACAATGACGTAACAGCATTAGCATGTAGAGAATGAAGGGAAACCACATGGATAGTTGAAAATGAAACTAACACCAACACACAATCATCTGATCTAACACTGACATCCTCATTCGGTGACACTAAATTGTATTGGTTTAATCTTTCTTTAACACGTTTCTCACCACTGAAGAAAAACAAATAAAACTCACCAGAGATGGGCTCGTCCATGGCTGGTCCTGGGTCTGTGGTGAACTGGTTTGTCTCACAGTTAGTTTTATTTCATGGTCTATAAATAGAGCAAAGTCATTAGAGGACGTAAGTTTAAATAAACTGCAAACATTTTCAGTTAAAACAGCAGTAGGACAACTTACCTAGTTGTTTTGTGAAACTGACTTTATAGATTTTGCCTTTGACCTTTTTAATCCTTCTGCAGTCCCCCTCTCCTCCTCCACAAGTCTTTTTTTTCTGAAAGTATTTCCTGAGTTTCTCCTTTTGTTTGTCTGTCAGGTCGCTGGCTTTAAAAATCAGTGAATGCTGGTTTTGATCCATTTGAGCAAACCTAACAAACAGACCGCTTTGGCATGTTTCTGCTTTGAGAGCCTAATGATTTACTTTCACTTTAACTTCATGATAAGGTAAAAGGAAATGGACACACCCACAAACAGTGTTTCAGGTGCTTCCCATTTTATTGTTTAGTGCAATTATTGCATAAACATTGTTTTAAAGCCTATGCAGAAGAAGAAAAAGGAAACATGGCGGGGACGGAGCAGGAACTTTGTTTTAAAAAGGTAAGAGTAAAGTATCGCCCTCGTATTACGTTATTTATTGCATACGTGTGTTTTTGTGGGATAAATAAAACTTTTTTGCAGTTAGTGCGTCCAGCTCGTATGTTTCCCGTAAAGCCTTCAAACTGATAGCATTATGATTTGGTTAGAAGCAAAAACATTTGTCTCAAAGTTGTCAGATACTTTAGTAACTCAATGCCTGCGACGAATTAAATATCATTTCAGCTTAGTGCATGAAAGTGCTTTTTTGTCACCGTGTTCTGTAAAAATAAACAGAAAATGCGTTGATTTTAGTAAAAACATAGAATTTTCCAAGGTAGTTTAGTTAATGACGCTGAAGTTGGTTTCATAATTTGACTAAAGGGCAATTCCACTACACTATGTTTACTCAGCCCTAGTGAAAAAACCTTTAAGCTAACTTCTCTACACTGAAAGCATAATTGTTCAAATAGTGTTTTATTTTTAAAACCTTTTTTTCTAGTAACAAAATGTCGAAAAAGGAACATTAGTGTTTTTTGTCATCTGAGCACATTCAAACTGATTCAATTCTAAAACTACTTAGACTGAATAATTCAGCTCTACAAGCAGCATATTTAAAACATATAATCTCTTATTTTTGATACCTCTTATAGAAAACTCAGTGGTTTATTTATGGAGAACAAAAAGCAGAATAACACTGTCCAGGTCTTGCATATAAACTAGAGCTGATTTAAATTGACATTATTTCCACTATTTGAACTTCCAGGTGATTTTAACAGAACTTAGCGCCATTGAGCATTTCTCCTATTTACTCAGAACTTTGTGGTCTCATTAAGCACCGTTAAAAAAATAAATACGCCTCTTCTGGTCATTGAATGCAGCTTTTTACATCACACAGCTGCTCTCCTCATCCCTGAATGGATTATATTATAGCATACTTTGACAGAATAAAACTTCTAATGTTATTAATCTCTGTGGACACTTTTTTGCGCTGATCAGCGATGTAACTCACTGCCAAAGCAGTCACAATATGCTGCTATCTTAGCAAAGTCCTGGAAGGGCAGATTTTGTATGGAAACACAATGGCTGAGTGGACCAAGCCATCATATCTCCTGGTCAGTTTTTGTTTATTCATTAAAAGTCCAATACAGGTTAGTTTGTAGCCTTTTATCACTTTTATTTTGTTGGTTTCACCAAATACTGGTAATGGCTGCTTGGTTGGTGTAAACCCAAACTGCCTTTATATCAAATAACTAGAAGAAGGGGGTGGGCAGCAGCGGTCAATCAAATTTTCTAGCACCCCTTAAAATATTCTTGTATTTGCTGCAAACACCTTTTACTGGGTAGTGTGTGAAAATTGTTATTTATTTAGCATGAGCTTCGCCATTAAGAGATATCTATCTCCCCCCGCCCCAGTGTGAGAGTAGCAACTGAACCTGGTGATCCAACAGTGACAAAACACTGGTAGGGATCTGGACTTTTTAAGCTATCAGGTCCAGTGTAAAGTGAAACTCTGTCACATAACATAATATATCCAGTGGGTTGAATTCTGACGATGTCTGCAACTTTTACATGGATGAACAGCAGCAGGGAGAACGGAAGCTGACTTTTGTAAGTTTGCCAACACTAAACCTCTGTTAATACCGCTCTCTGTGAGCCCCACCTAGGTGTGCTGAACCTTCGGATCAATGAACTGGACGTGAACTATTGGAAGTCAGACTAAACTGGCAAAGACGTATCTCAGTCACCGCTTTTGCTGTCCGTTCAACACTCCCATAACGTCCACCACGGTGGACCCATGTGATCACTATCCGGTTGTGGCAGTTTAAGCTACTGATATCGGTGCTTCCCTAAAGAATTCTGGATTTCTGCTTTAATGATAGACACATGAAACCACTGTCACTGATTATGTCCTCTGCTCTGTCCTAAAAGGAAACCGTAGGCAAACTCTTGTCAAGCTTCTTTAAGGAAGACAAAACCAAACGTGAGTTTAATAACTAACCTGGGTCACTTCTCTTATTTGGGACTAAACAGGTGTGATTTGTTGTTACAGTGAGTGGTGATGCTGTTGTGCTCATGACAGAAATGCTGAAGGTGCTTGTACAAGGTCTCTGTACACCATATAAACTACAATAGTCAGATCTTGTTACAGAAGGGAATGTTTGTCTTTCCCAGAGGCTGCTGTGGTCACAGAAAAAGATTCTGCCACAGCTGGTATGAGGCGTTACTTTTGTTTTAGTAATCAAGAATCATGTATTTGGTGTAAATGCAGCTGGTCTTCTTTACTTTAGTATTTTATTAATAAATGTTCTTCAGTTTGATGTAATGCACCATTTGGTTCAACTTCAAATTAGCTTTACCAGGTATTTTGTATAATATACTAATTTAAACTGGATTAATACATTTCACAGTAACTCAGTTCTCCTGTAACCTGAGCTGTTCTCTTTTTCTTCTGATTTTCTCTGAGTAGCGTGTTAATCAGAGGCTTACTGAACACGGTACTATCACCCTGATATTTTTCTTAGTAATTTTGGATTGCAACAATTTTTGATTATTTTCTTTTAAAAAACACATCTATACTATAAAACATTTCTTGTTTCTTAAAGGTCAACTTCACTGAAAAACCATTTATTTATTATGTCATAGCAAAGATGACAATAAGACAACAATAACTAACTGTGCAATAACAGTGTAAACAATATAACAACAAAACACAGCAGATAATTAAAATCTAAAACCTGTGATTGCAGATTTAAAACACAGGCACTGTTGAAGATTGCTGTTGTCGGTTAAATAAAATGTAACAAAAAACATTAAACAAAAACTGTTCAGACAGTTTCAGTGCAGAATGCAAGTCGTTCCAAGCAGAGGGGGCAGAAAAAGGGAAGAACACAAGAGAAACAAGCTGTTGTTTCTATTTATGTAGGCTGTTTTCATTTACTGCTAATTCTGCTACAATCTTCTGTATTTTTATTGAAGTGTACACAATGTAATTTGTAACTCTCTCTTCACCAAACTTTCACTTGAATGTGATGAGGTAGTCTGGGTAAGCCTGGTCATCATGGAAGACCACATACATGCTGGGATAGTTGATGTTATCCACCACACTGTCGTAACGATCGTAGGGGTTCTGGTTGTCCAGTGGTGGAGGAACCTTCATGCCCTTTTGGCCCTGAGTGAACGTGCCAGTCAGAACTCTGGCTACAAACATTCTCTGAGAACCATCAGCAGCTGGTCTGGAGTAAGTGGGGATGGCAGAGTAGCTGGCATTTACAGCAAAGTAGGTTCCTTCACCATATGCTGTTGCTGCAGGTAAGAAGAAAAGATTAAATTATATTGGCATAAAATATTTCTAATATGGCACCCAAACAAATGAGGGGGGGGGGATCAAATGCATTATAAGAATAGTCCTTTCAAAAGATGACATACAGACAAAACTTTGAATCTATGTCATGAATGAAGATTTAGTCAGATTCTTCAGTAATTGTCTCAATACTTTCAAATTATGAAAATAACCTAATTTCTCCCCATAACCCACAAAAAAGTTCCCTATTTTATTCCCTAAGCACTCTGCTCTATAAAAAAGAAAAACATTTAGAGGTCAGGATCTGGATTGACAGATGTTTACCATTTTGTCCAGCAAACCTTCTGTTGAACCCAGTTTTCCTGATTGAGTCAGAGCTGTCCTGTGTTGTTCCATGGTACAGAAGCTTTTCACCTTCTCCTCCTCTGTTTTTGTGTTTATCAGACAACTGCTTCTTCTGAGCCTCATAGGCACGACGTAGATGGATGTTCTGCAAACGCTCAATCTGACAGAAAAAAATAAGGACAGTATAGTGAGTTATTAAATCTTATTGAGGGTGAGAGTATAGACCTTTCTAAACATTAGATGGTCTCAGATTTCCAAAAGGCTTGACTTTATGGGTAAAAACATCTTCGTATCTGGTTTTATATTCACAAAATGCATGTGATATGTCATTAAGAAAATAAGTCTGAGGGGAAGAAAAATGACTGAATTTCTTGATGGGATGACCTCACTAATTTGACGTTTTATCCACAAACGTCTTAGTTTTTCCGATGTGGTTTCACAAAAGAGAGGGCATCACCATTTTACAGTTAACTAATGTTTCATTAAACAGTGAGTAGCTTTTCTTTTGTTTCCAGCATGTTCCAAGATATGCAGGAAACACTCTCTTGCCCCTAGGAAGCCTCCTGCAGCCTCCTCCATTTCTACGCAGAGGATTGTCAGATTTACTTCCCCTCTCTCGGGGGGCAGGAGGCTCTTCGTCTGCATTGTTGGACTGTTTGAGGGAAGTTAAGGCATGGATGGCTTCTAACTTCCTCATGAATCCAAAACTGAGGTCATAGTACTCAGCCCTGGTGAAAGAGCTGGAGCAGGTGTCACGGTTGACCTTGCTTCCTTGGCACTGTATGAGAAAGTGTGGTCACTAACTTAGGGGTGAAAAGCAATGCAGCCCTTAAATTTGATGTGCAAATAAACATGGTTGTTCGGGCATGCTTTTTTATTTGAGACGGCTTTCCAAGAAAAAGCCTCTCTTGTCAAGAGTCCATTTGGAAACAGTAGTACATGCTTTTATCCTGTCTTGCCTTGACTACTGTAGTGCATTGTATGCTGGACTGAGTCAGACTGCAACTGGTTCAAAACTCTGCGGCCAGATTTCTGACTGGGATCAGAAGGAGAGATCACATTACTCCAGTGCTAGCCTCCCTGCATTGGCTCCCGGTGTACCATCGGGCAAGATTCAAGATCCTCCTTTGTGTGTTCAGGGTGCTGCAGGGCACTGCTCCACCTTATCTGGCTGCATTGTTGCACAGACGTGTCCCCTCTCGGGCCCTTCGCTCTGCTGGGCAGGAGTTACTGGAAGTCCCGCGCTCTAAGCTGAGATCAGGGGGGGGGGGCGGGCCTTCTCTGTAATGACACCAACCATTTGGAATGAGCTCCCTCTAGCTGTAAAGCAGGCTCCATCTCTTCAGGAGTTTATGTCTAGATTGAAAATCCATTTTTTTCTTGATAGCTTTCCCACAACATCACTGATACTGGCTTATATATGTTCCCTGGTTTTATTTATTTATTTATTTTTTGGTTTTTAATTATTTTTACCTGTGCAACTTTTTCATATTTTAAATCATTATCTTGAGAGCCAGTATATCCTAAAATTATCCTTTACAGGGTTAATGAAATGTCAGTCAGAACCCCACCGCCCTCTGTGGCCAGAACTTCAGAGTTGCTGGTCTGGTCCCTGCTGGTGGGGGGAGCTGTGGAGTGGAGCTGACATGGTAGAGCAGCAGTCTGCTTCCAGCATGTTTCCTGCATGTTTTAGATCATGAACACAGCTGATTTGTTTGATTTAGTGATGAACCGCTCCTGTAGACACTAATGAAGGCTGAGGAGACATTCCATTAGTTAGATTATGGTGATTAAAGCCCCAGTGTGTAATATTTTTACCTGTTTACTATCAAATTCTGTGCATCCAGTGCACAAACTTGTCCTATTACATTTATATTTCTCACCAACATTAATTCTAAATATTCCTCTCAGCTTGAAATTTTACATTTTTAATACATAAATTGTGGTCGATGCTCCATGGTCATCCACCATCTTGAAATACGGTAGCTGTTTAGGGACATATGAGCTATACGTTATGCGTTTGCACTATGACTGTAACCTGAAAGAAACAGCAGAGGGCAGCAGTGCGCCCTGGAAGCATGGCGTCTGACAATGCAACTAAGAAGAGACGAGACTAGCTGCTACACTGTTGCTGTACTTTGTTAGTTTGAATAACACACAATGAAATCAAAAGACACGTCAAATTTGTCAAGTTGTCATCATGTCCAACACTTGGCAGACACATATGATGAGATCAGTGTTGCCCCTGACTCACCTCAAGTTGATCATTTGTCTTTTCTTCATACTAGAGCTCCTGATCCGGTCCCAACGTATCAAACTTAACGTGCCAAAGTCTTTCTTCAAGACACGTCCAATAGTCCCTTCTACTCAAGTCTCTTCTCCTCCCGCAGACTGCAGTCTCTCTCCCAACATCACCTTCCCCGGGGCACGTTGCTCTCTTTCGGCCTGAATGGTCCTGCTGAAGCCCCTCCAGAGCTCCACCTGGTTCGGTTGTTCACCGTGGCTCGCGGTTGTGTCACGCTGGTGGCTAAGCGGCAGCTAGTGAGGTCCGCTCTCTCTACACTGCATCTCCCAGCTCACGCCAAACCTCCTTGGCTGGCAGCCATTGATGCTCTATCTCCACTGTGTGCTGCAATTAGCTGCTGGCTAAGCGGCAGCAGCTTGTTTAAAACACCGCTACTCCTAGACACCGGACCCCCCGGCTGACGCCACCCCTCCTCCGTGTGTGAATCGGAGACAGCTCTTCAAGCAGCCATACATAACTTGCTTGCTTCCTTCAGGACTGGTAGGTTGATAGTCATAATTAAAAATGCTTTTTTAGTTGTTCGAGTAGTTATATGCTTTGTGTGGGTTAGGCTAGAGAGATTGGAAATTGATTACACTATCAAGCTCATGCTATTTATAAAGAATGGACCTGATGGCTGGAGTGAATGCTGGAGGTTGTTGCCTTTTTGTGTGGGCCACCGTAGCTGCAATACTTACTCTGAACTGCAAGGTGCTAAAGAGTCAATTTTTTACCATGATTCCTATTAATATCACACAAAGGCAGTGTTTGCGAAAACACGTCGGACAGTCGGACATTACCGACGTGATTTAATATTGTCCGACGAAAAACTTCACATCGTCGGACATTATGACCGACGCCGTGCGTCTACTCTGAACGTGCCAAAATAAAATAAACTTCCTGAAAACTGCAGACTGTTTGTTGGCTTCCCCCTCAAAAGATCCAGTTTCTACATATGTTACATTATTTATTTGGACTCTCAGTGTAGCGGGTCTTCTTTTGGGCGGAGAGGGTGGAGAGCGGCAGAGCGCTGATTACTGATGCGCTCCGCCGGGCAGCTGCGTCCTGCGCACGGCCACAGTAACATTCACAAAGTGGCGCCACCCAAAAAAAAACATAATTAACACGCGATCGTTCACGTTTGCTCATACTCTCTTTCATTGTGCCTGACGCGCTATGCTGCTGCAGGGATCATCTCCCGTGCATCGGTTACGTCACCTCACTGGCGCGGCCGCACATTCCGCTATTTTTGCGGTCGACGGATCTTTTTGATCGGCTAATTTCAAAAGTAACTTGTGAGGTGAAAAGTAAGAAGCCAGGCAGCAGTTTTTCTGGAGGATTGAGAGGAGATGCAGCTAAGAGACAGCAGGACAGGAAAATAGTCGCATAAAAAACAAAACAGTGTTTGAAAAAAAAAATGTAGGCAGATATGTCCACTACACGTAATTTTATAATAATAATAATTTATAAGCATGTAATATTTATTTATTTGATACAATTCAGATCACCTTCAAAACTCAGTCCCACACCCAGGGCCGTTTCTAGGCATTTCGGGGACCACGGCACAGTGCAACCCCCCCCAAAAAAAAAGAGATAATTTCTTCATATTGTGATATTTGTGATGAACTAAATCATCAGACAGAATGACATTTTGTCCTTAACAGCAGTTTATTAGAGTAGTTTAACAAACAGCTGAAATAAACCCGCATCTCCAACTTCCAGTTTCACCTCAACCAGCCACAGCGTCTCTTAAAGGAACAGTAACACCAGGCTACAACATCAGTCACAGAAAGCCTTTATGGATCATTACAATATTTAGAAATATTTTCATATATAATATGTTGTTTCTGGTGTTTCATAATCATTTATAATAATTATATGATCTCTATTAATTTCCTAATAAATTCTGTTAATCCTCATTTTATGAATTTGGCAGAAAATCACATTGATGGTTCTTTTTTCAAATTATGTCAACAGATTATTGTCACAATAAAAATATGTATAATATGTAAAGGTCAGAGGTCACTACAATACCCACTGTTAAATAGATACAAGTCTGAAGCCCGCGAGGACATTGTCCTACGTGGTTCAAAAATGTCCTGCGTGAGACGCTCTCACGTCTACCAGTTTGGCAGGCGTGGCTGAAAAGTTTTCGCAAACACTGCACAAAGGGGCCTTTAAAAAGAGAATGCACAGCGAGGAAATAAGTTTCACTTTTGCTTTGACCACAGATAATTAATAACGGACACTAGGGGGTGCTAAAAGCAAGCAAAACCACCAAGTGTGCCTTTAACCCCTGCTGGTGGTCAGAAGGTCCAGTGGTGCAAATTGTGTGGCAGCCTCACTTTGTCAGTCTATCTTATGGCAACTGTGGCTACAATGTCACCAGTGTGTAAATGTGTGTTTTATTAGGCAAATGACTTGATGTAGAGTAAAGAACTTTGGAGTCCTTTGACCTAAATGTGTCAGGAGTCTGGGTTGTGGCTAGTGTGTGTTTTCTCACTATCTCCTCAGTTGGCAGGTAACACTCTGGAAGGCACTGTGGAGGTGGTCCGTACGCCTCAGTGCTTTTATGCAAACTCAAGCTTTGCTCCACTCCGCTTCCCTGGTGTTCATCTCCATAACTCATTAAGCTGTTTATGACTCTCTTTACTGCTCATTGTGTCCTTGCCTTTACTCACCCATCAAACTCCTTGCAGAGTTGCCGTTCCAGGTTCCCTGATATTCTGTCTTTCCAACTACCATCAAATATTGATCGTTAAAACATTTTTGTCTCCTGAGAGCTTCACTTGCATGTGAATGTGGCTTTTCTGCTTATAATAGCCATATTCTCCCCATGCATGTGTAGGATTTTACTAGGTACTCCGATTTCCTGCACATGTATGTTAGGATATTTGCTACCCTGTTTGATTTTGTTCTTCAATGTGTATTTCTTCTTTCATCCTAGTTATTTCTCAAGCTACTTGTGTTCTTTATTTGTGTTACAGTCAGTGCAATGTTATTGCTGCCTGTCTTTAGTCTTCACGGTGAGTATACACCTCTATATACAGTCTTTGGTATACACAGATTCACAAAGTCCTTATACCCCTACAGTAGTGTTGTGGTATGAAAATGAAGGTTTCATGTAAAAAGTCAGAGGTTGTTTGACTTGAAATATTTTTCATGGAAGCCACTGACCTTTGTTATGTTCTTGTTAACAGTTTGTTTAAAGCCTCTCTCCACTGCCTGGTACTCTTGAGAAGATGTCTGCAGGGTAACCACCTTCATGACCTCACATGGAGCCATACTGTCCCAGTAAAGAGGGAAAGTAAAATCTGAAAAGAACAGAGTAGAGCCTTTTTTTACATTACATTGTGTCTTAGACTATGAAATCAATTGCTAAATTAAATGAAAGAAAAGTATCTTCTTCAAAAGGAAGACAGTGCCATGGGGTTGGTAGTTTGAGTAGGACCCAAAATGTAGGAAAATCTAGGAGGCAGCCAGGAAAATTTAAAAAACAGAAAAGTTTTTTTTCTTTTTTAAATGCTTGGTCTGGAGAGGCAAAACACAAGGATACAAACACAACACACACTACTATCCATTATTAATTCTCTGTGGTCAAACCGAAAATTAAACTTATCTCCTTGCTGTGCGTTCGTCTTTTTAACACCTTAATCTAACTGCTGAAATGTCTCCTCAGCCTTCATTAGTGTCTACAGGAGCGGTTCATCACTAAATCAAACAAATCAGCTGTGTTCATGATCTAAAACATGCAGGAAACATGCTGGAAGCAGACTGCAGTTCCACCATGTCAGCTCCACTCCACTCCACAGCTCGCTCCACCAGCAGGGACCAGACCAGCAACTCTGAAGTTGCAATTACAATATTCTGACCATAGAGGGCGGTGGAGGTCTGAGTGACTTTTCATTAACCCTGTAAAGGGTCATTTTAGGACATACTGGCTCAAGAAAATGATTTAAAAATATGAAAAAGTTGCAAAGTGTCCCTTTAACACTGGGAGAACTACAATGGGAACAAAATGATAAAAGGGCTAAAAGGAAGCAGAAGCTAAAGCCCTAAAACAAAACAAACATGGAGATGGTTGTGAAGACCAGGGGTATGGAGAAGACCAACTAACTCTGAACAGCTAAGGAAACACAGGGGTCAAAGGTTAAGGACACACGAGGAGGAGAACTAAAATAAATACAAAATAAATTAACACAGGGAAGGGAAGATGAAAATGTAAGAAATATCTAATGGGGCAAATAATATCAAATACACAGGGGGAGAGAGAGAGAGATTAACTGGACCTTAAAATGAATACTAAGAACGCTAGAACAATAAACCAAAATGGCTGAAGGGGAACTAAATATAAGAGGACAAAATGAAACTTGAAGGGGCAGGAAATACAAGGAAACCTAGGAGGGAGAAAACAGGAAATGGACTGAGGAGACAAGGGACACAGGACATAACAGACAGAGAAAGTCAACAGAGATGGAAAACTGGTCAGCTATGACTAGGAGCTGCAGATTTACATTGTGCAATAAGGGAACCCATGCCTTCAGTTTCTATTGGCTCTTTATGTGTGCTGAACATTTATTTTTCTTAATAAATAATAATTCTTTCTTAATAAATGTGAGATCAGTGGATAGGCTTTAAAAGGCTATCACAAAGTGCTTTGAGAAGCACAAAATGTACAAATAAGAAAATTAAGATTGCACACAAATGTGATTGTAGGCCTATGAAGAGTCCTAATGTGTTTGGAAATTTCATAGGACAAGTTTTAGATTTAAAATAAAGGTGGCCTCAGCTCAAAACAATTTACTCAATGCTGCATATCCAACTGGTGTTGTATGCTATAACCTAAAGAAAACTGATTTTCTTACTCACACAGAATTGTAATGTAATATCTATGGTTTATAAGGACAGACTTTCTGGACTGCATCTTGACCTCTGAAAGGTCTGCATGCAGGTCCACAACCAGAGTAGATGAAATGATCATTTCTCTAAATACTCAAGTTTTTCTCCTCTTACCATCCAGATGTTCGACTCGTTTCAGGATCCTCTGTCCAAGTGTATGTGATGTAGCCTTCATGTCCTTCAGATCCACTTGCCATAAGACCCCCTGTGCATCCTGTATTCCTCCTGCTATCTCCTGCTTTTCCAGATTATAGTTTGCAGGTTTGGGAAGCTTTTCCCAATCTCCATTTGTTCCCATGATGCACCACGCCACCCGTGTGTTCAAATTGTTCTCCTCTTTGATTCTCAACTTTCCCCTGAGGATGTCATGCATGAGCTTAACCATCTTACTGACGCCATCTTTTAAACCATTAACTGTTAGGTTGCCAGATGGGTCCAGTTGCACACAAAGACACTCAGTTTCTACTAACTGCTGCAGATCCAACACGTCTTTCTCAGTTAGATCCATAAGATCCTCTCTGTTGAAGGTTTGATTGGAGCACTGTGCCTCATAAAGGTTCTTGAACTTTTCCATGGCATCATCAACATCCTTTCTGGATAGACCAAGGAACTGGAATGCTGACTGCTGACCAGCAATGTTGGCATTAAGAATGCTTGTCACAGGTGATTTAGGTTTTGGCACTGGAAAGTAAGTTGGAGGATTAGTAAACTTCATTTATTTTTTATCTTTTAATTATAATTAATTTAGAAAAGAAACATTTACTTGATTTAAACAAAAAGGCAGCTGAGGAAAATTCATGTGAGACAGTGAAAAGCCGTCATATGACAGCACTGTTAGCTGTCTCACAATCCCTGACACGGCCTTCCCCCTCCCTCTTGACTGCACAGCTGTACAGTTCCTCATCTGAACCTGCCACGTACTTTTGCTCTGAGCTAGTTGTTTCAGTTTGTGACTGTCACGCTTGAGTCTTTCTGCTTTCCTTTACATCATCATCTTCAAACCTGCAAACCTGAATAAAAGTGTCTGCTAAGTATTATTTTTAAAGGAGCAATTTTTAAGAATTTTACATTGAAATAATCACAAAACTAATGTCTCAATCATATTGGAAGGAAAGCTAGATTGAAACAATTTAATTGGGGGGTTGTCAGTTTTCCGCCTTTAAAAAAATTTTTTTTTAATCAATCAGTGAGCCCATGAAGTTGCCAAGTTTGAGCCAAGCTGTTAAAATGTGTTAAAATGGTTTACACATTTAATGTGTTAAAATTAACTCATATTAGCGTTAATTTAACTAACACAATTTGTGTGTTAAAATGGTTTACACATTTAATGTGTTAAAATTAACACAACATGTGTCGTCCCTGATCACACTCAGCACATGTGTTAAAAATTAGCACAACATGTGTCATTTTTAACACATGTGTTTTTGCTGTGTAAGGCTGTAGCGCCGGCAGATAAAAAGCTCCAGAGTCGTTTAAAGAACTGAAGCCAGTAAACAGGAGCAACCGAGAAGTTATTTCTCATATCCCTAAGAAGCCACAGCATCTTTTTCTTTTACTCTAGGTTAGAGGCTAAAACTGAGCTAACAATGCTAACAGTATCAAGCCTATTTTTCAGTAACCAGCAACTTTATATTACAGTGAAATGTGTGTGTGACGTGAATAATGAGTCAATCATGGTGTTTTGCTTCCTTTAATGAGTCGTTCAGAACTATAACTGCAAGACAGTAAACTACTGCTCTTCCTCCAATGCCGGAGAAATATTACCATAATAAGTGTAGTAAGTGCTCCCTACCGTAAAACACCCAAGAATACTAACACCAGATTTAACGATGTATTTATCTACTTATCAACTTTCTGTGTATGACTCGTCTTTGCTTGTCATCTAGAATCTTCTGGCAACAGCCATGAAACTCACAGAACGGCAGCGAGGAAATGATTGCAGTAACCAAATTTGACCACAGGATGGGATTCTTACATATTGCCCCTTTAAAGTTTCTAGATCTGCTCTTGTTTTCCTGGGATTTTGACTTTTGCTTAACCCCTAAACAAGTGGCTACAACATGTTTCGTTCCTTTTCATAAAGACAACATTTTAATCAACAGAAGTTGTCACTCACCAACATATAAATTGGTGAAGTCGGTCGTGTTTACTACAGCATTTGTAGTCTCAGTGATGTCACCAAAAACCACCTGTAGTTTAGTCCCTCCTCCTAAAGTCATGTCAACATCATCCAGGTCAGAGGTGAAGGACCCAAAGTGGGCTGATAAATAGGTTTTAGAAAGAAAAATGATTGACATGTTAATGCTAATACACATATTTAAAATAGTTAATAAATGTGTCTTGAGGAGCCCGCTGGTTTACCTCGACCCATTCTGTTCATATTATCGCGGAGGCAATAGTACACTTCATGGTAGCACTGTAAATGTGAATGAAAAATCATGTAAACTGTAAAAATCATCTGAATTAGCTCAAAAGATGACATTTAAAAGGTATTAATTACCTCAGAGTCAGGATAGCCTGGTTTAATGACAATGTGGATGGTGCTGAGAGACCCAGAGCCTGAAGACAACCCAAACTCACAAATGGTTTCTGTCAGCACTTGAACAGCTTCAGTCAGGGGGTAGTTTAAGGCAGGACCAGGCCCAATAATAGGTATGGCTACTGAACTAAAGTCCCGCTGTACACACAGGTCCAGACACCTTCTCAGTCCAACACCAAGAGCCTGAAAGACAAGAGTGACAAGTCTCCTCAGGTTTTAATAATTAAATGTTGCAATCTAAATCAACATCTCAAGTTTTTATTACATTTATGCTTTATGATTCAAATAAATTATGCATTTAAAATAAGTAGACAATAATAGGAAAGCATTTAAAGCTGCAATGGCAAATCAGCAAAACAAGCTAGCCTTTAAACACAAACATGTAACTGTCACCCCTCCCTTCATCAATTTTCTTTTTTTAATCACCATATATATTTATAGCCATACAATGTTATTTCGTTAAGAGACATGAAAAAACAGAATCTAGCTTGTTCCAATGTAGCTTTAGGTATTTGTATTTTTAGTGTTCATGGACTATGATGTGTTTAAGACCTCTCCAAGGCCTACTTGGATGTGTCTCTTTGTTCCGATGTTAGGTTTGTTGTTTCTATGTCCGATAGGATTTCACCTCTGTCTTTATTTAATTTCTCAATAGAGTAAAATCATTTTATTGCTTATATGTCGTAAAACACTTAACTTGTTATATAGAATTTGGCATCTCTTCTTTTCCATGAATCAGTCTGGTTTCTTTTTATTTCAATAATTGCTTCTATTATTTTAAGTTGACGGTTTAATTTACCTGCAAACTCTTTCCTGTGCTTCCATCCCAAGGCATGCACTCTATGAAGAAGATCTTTGAACATCCCAGAGATGAACTGGCATCAACCTCAAGAACATCACCGGGGGTGAGGGTACAACATGCTGCCTTTGAGTTAAAGTTTGATTGGACTGTGTTTCCTCCTTTCTTAAGCAAACTGTTGCCAACATTTGTAGAAGTCATCTGCTTGTTGCGCATGGGGGCCACCAAGACATTCACCTGTAGAAACATTTTAAAATAATATCAATATAATGACATGGGTGTTGCTGTTTTGCAAAATGAGAGGAATTATATTAAAATGGTCAAACCTGCTCTTCTTCTAAAGTGCAAATCTTGATCCCTAGATTTATTTTATTTTTGTCTCCTTGTTGTTCCTGGATAAGAACATGACAGGAACTTTCAACCAGCTCCTTGCACACTTTTCCATCTCCCTGGAAGTAGCGCAGAGCTCCTGGTCCATCCAGAACCAAGGTGTCTAATGTCACGCTGGCCAGAGCAGATGTAAGGGCCTGTTGGGTCTCTTTAACCAGACAAAGAGGACCAGACAAGAACACACAAGGACTTGGAACATGGGAGGCATTCAAAGTTACATTGGTCTGTGTCATGTCAATCATTTTTAGGATTTGGTCAAAGTGGTCGACCATTTCAGGAAACTGCAGGTTTAGGACTTCTTGAGTTGAAACCTGATTCACCAGGTAATCATGAAGAAGCTCTTTGAGCTTGTTGACTTGTTCAGTGTAGCCCACCAGTTGCACTTTTGTTTTTGGAGTTCCACCGTAAAAAGAGATGAAGCTAACGTCCACTCTGAACTCTCCACTGTTTGCTTCATTCTTGGCTTTATTGAGTATTTCTTCCACTCTGGTCAGGTCTGGAGGCCCAGCTGCAGCACCTTCAAGCTGTATGCTGACCACACTCAGAGCTCTCAGCACTGCTGACTCAGCTTCATCCAGAGAACCAGGAGACAAACTGGACAGAACCAGCTCTGATCCTACCTCCACAGAAACAGGACTTCTGAGGCTCATCTTAAAGCGAGCCTCATACTTGGAGGCAAAGTCACTGTTTTTCATAAAAGTTAATAAATCTGCATCGAGCAGAACGTTTTTTTCTTTTATTTTTAAAATCAGCTCCTCGAGTTTAGCAGCTCCTATTTGTAACCACACATAAGGCCCTTCTAAGATTATTAAGTTAGAAGTAATTGTACTGACTTTAACGCATGGATAATGAGTTCGCATCTCTCGTTTGAACTCATCTTTGACAAGTTTGAACTTGTTTTCCTCAACTTGCAGCGATATCTAAAAAAATGAAACAACAAAAAGGGATTATTGGATGTTTTTCTATACAAACAACTAAATGATGATCTTGTTTGTGCAAATTAAACCACATTTGTAAAACACGGTTCTACTGTACATAGCCCTATACGACATTTTCATAATTAGATCTTTTTAAAGCTGGGACTTTAACTCATCTTTAACATATTTCTCCCCACTAAAGAAAAGCAAATAAAACTCACTCGTGATCGGCTTATTGGTGGCTGATCCTGGGTGTCTGATGAACTGCTTTGTCCCATAGTTAGGAGTATTCCCCGTCCAGGGACAGAAATGGTATGAGTCTTTCTCAGCAGTACTTCATCTTGGTTTATAAATAAAATAAAGTCACAAGAAGAATTGAGTTTATTTAAATTTAAAATGTTTTCTCCTCCTGAATCAGCTTCTTTCCTTTGTCAGGTCTCTGGCCTCAAAAATAGTGGATGCTGGTATTCATCGAATAGAAAAGACCTAAGAGCGTGTCTCTGTTGTTAGATCCTAGATGTACTCTGAAGTGTTACTTTCACTTTTACCTCATAATCACATAATAACGTATCGGCACACCCAGAAACGGTGTTTTGTTTTGAGGTGTTTGACATTTCCTATCTTTTTTTTCAGTGCTAATGTTGCACAATACCTTGTTTTAAGCTATTGAAAAAAGCACTGGCAGTATCATCGTTTAAAAGACACCCATTCCAAAGGTAAAGGAAATAGACTTTAAGATCTACAGTATGTCACTTGGGATTTTATTCAATAACAACGGTTTTTGAAATAATTTCATACATAGCACAAACCCTTTTGAATTGTTTAAGACAAAACACAACCTTTAACACAATTTACTGCTGAAAAAAGAAAGCATCTTTTATTATCGAATTCAGAAATAGTTTTTGTTCCCCTTTACGCATATCTTTCTATGTACAGTTGGACATTTATTGTAGAAACCTGTTTTAACAACAACCCTGTTGCTAGAAGGTAAATCCAGATCTGTGGGGGGCAGCAGTAGCTCAGGAGGTGGAGAGGGTTGTAGGATCGATCCTGGCTCCTGGCAGAGAAAGCCTCTGTTGTGTCCTTGGGCAAGACACTTAAACATAGGTGGAAATCCCAGGGGGGACACGCTCCCTCTTGCATAAAATTGTGCCCCCAAAAAATTGAGCATATAAACATATTTAATAATGATATAGTGTTGTCCAATGAAAGTCGAGCACAACCGATAAAAAGTAAAACCAATAGATTCATTCAAAGATTATGAACCCCCCCCCCCCCTTATTCCTCTAATTGGTACGGTCCACACAAGGTGTTTTCCTATGGGCGGGGCTGCCCGCTGCTCCCAGGGCTGGGAGCAGCAGGAGGAGAGAATGAATCACAGCAGTGTGCTAAAGCCAGTAAGTCAATCACCACACCACCACTTGTTCTAAGCTGTAGGGTTTCAAAATGGTGGCAGCGGTTGACCCTGTTTTCCCTCCCGCTCTCCATCGCTAGGTGGAGTAGTTCTCTGGGTGTTTTTTCCTTGCCAGTTCCCTGTAAGAACCCAATATGGCTCAGTGCTTAGGCCCCGGGTCAGCTCGCTGGACCTCGACCTGCTTCGGCCCCGATACAGCCGGCAGCTGAAGACGCTCTCATTTCACTGCTCTGACCTCCGCGGTGAAAGATAGCAGTGTTTGATTGCTAACACATATGCAATTAAGTGGAACAATGAAACGTTCCTCATCTCCGATTCACATGATAATCCCGCAGCCTGACAAGCTTCATCCTGCGGCTCATTCCGCTGCTCTCTGCCCTTATTCCCTCCTATTTCTCATCGAGGTGTCAGTTGAAGCTCCGGAGCCATCGTCAGCAGGGGAAGGGAGGCAGGTGTGTTTTTTTGGGCTGGAAATGTATTTCTTTAACTCGGTCATCGCTAAACACGGGCATTCCAGCACCTGCCTCTGCTGTCTCATGGGACCTCTGGGGTTGTTCCCTCACCAGCTTCCCTGCTGTGTGATTGCACTGACTGCCCTCACTCCCTCTGCTCCCTTTCTCCTGTTGGCGCCGGCCAGCAGTCCTGCGAGGAGGGAGTGATTTCTTTGGGTTTTTGCCATGGATGTGTTTTTGCGGGTTGGATCTGAAACAGTGAGGCGTACACTTCATCCTGCTTCGTCTTTAACCCAATAGCGATTGGCCTTAAAGGGCAAAGTTCAGACAAAATAGAACGTTGGTTAGGTATTGTAACCCCAGATTCTATAAGTATGGGCATAGCCCTTTAAGGCCACAGGCCTCACTGGTTCTGGGGGCCTATAGAGCCTTTGGAGACGAGCAATGGTCGTCAGTCCCTGTTATACAGTACCAGGCCCCCCAATAGGCAGGCATACACTAAAAGCTCTTCACTGATTGGTGGCTTATAAGAGGATATAACCCAATAGCGATTGGCCTTAAAGCAACATTCTGCAACTTTTACACCTTAAAATTATGCTTTTTTGTAAAGTTTTGGCATCATACTATCATCTATTATGTTCATTTTTGTACCTGTGATAGTGTTGGGGGGTCCCACGTCTGTTTACCGCACTATACAAGTTTTTGACCTCGGGTCGAAGAACTAATTCTGGGTGTTGCTTTATGGCAGGATATGGCAAGCCAAAGGGATACAAAACAGTACGCGTTCTAAACGTGCATTATGTCTGCCAAAATGCGCGTCTTGAATGAGCGTTTTGGCAGACATAATGCGAGTTTAGAATGCGCAATTTTTTTATCCCTTTGGCTTGAGGTAATTATATAACGTAGACTCTCTGTAGCAGTGGCATATCCACCAAAGAAATCTAGAAATCCCTTATCAGAGGAATCTAGGAAAAGAAGAGGAGAACGTGATAGAGCAAGAGCAGACCAGACCAGAGTTATTATTGGGCCGTCTTTTCCTCGCTGGAGAGCTCTTTTAGAAAAAACGGCATGTACTACGGACTCTGACCTAGCCGTGCTGCTAATGGCTAGGTAAGTAATAAATGATTTCACCAGGGTTATTGGGTTTGGTCGAGCATAAAGTTGTTATACAGCCCTGATAAAACTATTTATTCAATGTGTGGAGGTGGAAAAGTTTGTTTTCGTTGCTTTGCCTGACATTAGGAATGTGAACATGCCTCTTATGCCCGAGAGATTTTATTTTACGACAGTGACGTTACGCAGCAAGCCTCTAGAGGGCGACAGAGACCATATAACTGCAAAGTTGCGGAATGCTGCTTTAAATGGCTAAGGAAATACTCATAGAATCTGGGGTTATAATACGTTACCAATGTTTTCAAAGCTGGGACTTTCTTTTTGTGTTTAATCAGGGGTTGGATCACTGCATACTTAAATCAAAACATGTCAGTGCCTGCTCTACATATTGTGTAACAATTCAATTCCTCAAGGTGAAAAACACCCTGAAAAGCTGCAAACAGCACAAATTAAACAACACCAACACATATAAACATCTGGTCTAAAACTGATATGTTTATTCAGTGACACAAAACTGTATTGGTTTTACTGTATTTAACAGTAAACCTAACAAACAAACAAAAAAACCAACTGTAGCATTTTTTAACATGTTTCTTTTATTTGTGTGTGATTGTGAAACAAAAAATGCTTCAGTAACGTTTTTTTCTAGATGTAAAGCAGCGCTGTCTTGGAAAAACTCATAACTGCACAGAAACTAAACTCATTGTAACTGGAGGAGATATCTCATAATGGCAAAGTTCATTGTGTTAAATAACATAATTTTCACACACTCCACTTACCCAGTAAGAAGTGTTTGTTGCAAATGCACATATACTTTGAGGGCTGCAAATTCGTTTGATTGATTACTATGGTCCATTCTCGTCTTCTGTCTCCATCAAAGTTATTCAATATAAAGACAAGTTGGGTTTACATCCTTAGTGCAGCCCACCGTGCAGCAAGCTATTACCATTTTACAGTGAAACCAACAAAATTAAAGCAATATAAGGTTACAAACTAGCTTGTTTTGGAATTTTGACAAACCTAAATAGTTATTTTCACTTCCACCATGCCATAAGAGGCCTTCCCATGAGTAGCGTGATGTGACATGCAGAGGGTCAAAGGGCAAATATTCCAGCTGAGTAAACTGCATAAATAAAAGCCACATAAAATAGAACAAGAGCAAAATAACCAGATTAGGCTGGGGTGTTGTGTGATCACAGCTAATTTACAAATGGGCTTTGTTTATGTGGGTCCCCTAAAACAGTGATACTTGTGCTGCTGTCTTGTGGGAGATACTCTCCAGAGAGTGATTCTGTTAGCGCTATCAAAACTCTATAAAAGGGTAGTTCTATAAAAGCATTATATACTAAAAAAGTGAGCATTTTTTTTCTCCAGAAAATTTCCTAAGAAAATAGAACAATTTCAAATTCGTTGAGTGTAATGGCATTCATTAGTACTTGTATCAGTACTCGTATCTCAGTACTCAAAAAAAAAAGTACTTGTACTCTTACTCGGTTTGAAAATATCAGGTATCAGTGCATCCCTAGTATTCAATTTAATTTTATGCTGATTCTGCTAAAACTTTCCTTAGCTTTTGATAAATAAATGTACACAACGTAGTTTGTAATGTTCTCTCTTCCCCACACTTTCATTTGAAAGTGATGAGGTAGTCTGGGTAAGCCTGGCCATCATGGAAGACCACATACATGCTGGGATTGTTCACTTTATCCACCACACTGTCGTAACGGGCATGGGGGTGCTGGTTGTCCAGTGGTGGAGGAACTATCATGTCACTTTTGCCCTGAGTGAACTTGCCAGTCAGGACTCTGGCCACGAACATCAGCTGAGAACCATCAGCAGCTGGTCTGGAGTAAGTGGCGTTGGCAGAGTAGCTGGCATTCACAGCAAAGTAGGTTCCATTGCCATATACTGTTGCTGTGGGTAAAGAGAAAAGATCCATTTAAATTGGAATATAAGATTTCTATTATGGCATCCAAATAAAAAAAAATACATAATGAGAATAGTACTGTAGAAACATGAGATAAAGACAAAGCTTTGCGTTCAAGGTTTTTTAGTTCTCCAACAATGTCATAAATGAAGAAATATTCATATTCTTCAATAGTTGTCTCAATACTTTAAAATTATGAAAATGACTGAATTTGTCCCCTAAATCCATACCATACCATACTAATTTATTAATAAAGCACAGTTTAAGAATAACATGGCAGCTAACCAAAGTGACGTACATAAAAGAGTCAAAGGCTCAAACACCGACAAATAGAAAAAAACTGAGGAATTAGTTAAAACACATAAAAAGGTGAAGCATAAAAAAAACATGTTAAAAAGAACAATCAAAGGTAACAATTAAAAGCACAATGGCAGGAAATTAAGGAGAAAAACCAATTAAAAGCTAAAAAGACACAAATAATAAAAATAAAACCCTGAACAAGTAAATTTTTTCCTGCGCTCTGCTGTATAAAAAAACATATGTATAAATTTAATTTGGAGAAAAACATTCAGAAGTTGGGATGTGGATAGATGTTTACCATTTTGCCCAGCAAACCTTCTGTTGAACCCATTTTTTATAATTGATTCAGAGTTTTCCTGCGTTGTTCCATGGTACAGAAGCTTTTCACCTGCTCCTCCCCGGTATTTGTTCTTATCAGATAACTGCTTCTTCTGAGCCTCATAGGCACGATATAGATGAATGTTCTGCAAACGATCAATCTGACAGAAAAAATAAGGACAGAAAATAGTGAGTTGCTAAATCTCAGAGATGAGGGTTTCTTAACATTAGGGCATTTTAGATACCCAAAAGGCTCAAATGTGTGTGTAATAAACATTTTCATATCTGGCTTTACACTTATAGAAGGCATGTGATTTGTCATTAAGTCAAATATGAGGTAAAAACAAATGGTCCTGAAACATGTATATCAAAATGTATAATTTCAAACGTTCATTATTTTCCCACTGACAGCCGCAAGGGGGCACTCTAGGTCTGTGTTTTCTATCTGCTACGCCTACCAACAAAAATTCAAAATTTAAACATTAGCTTTCAATTGGGAAAGACTGAATGCAAATGCCCCCCAAAAGACAAATCATATTCTATAGATAACAAGCTGCAAGTAAATCAGTAAATATACTGCCGAAAACAGTAATCAACCAGCAGAAAGCAAGTTTGGAGTGAGCGAGACACTTGTGAGCCAAGGTCAACAGTTTCAGGGAATTTGTTGAAAAGGCAAGTAATCGAGCACAACAGCTTGGTGCAGCTTGACGATATTTATTGATATTTAGAGCATGTATTTTCCACAATTGGGGGGCCCTCAGGCCCAAAGGGTTAAATGCATTAATTTTTATTAATATATTTTTTTATTAATTAATCATAATTATATCAGACCCCTTATGATGATTTCAATAAATGGAAACCGTGTTCCCTTGCCCGGATGCGGGTCACCGGGGCCCCCCTCTGGAGTCAGGTCTGGAGTTGGGGCACGCTGAAGAGGAGACGTGGGTCACCCTTCCCATGGGCTCACCACCCGTGGGAGGGGCCAAAGGGGTCGGGTGCAGTGTGGAAAGGGTGGTAGCCGATGGCAGGGACCTTGGCGGTCTGATCCTCAGCTACAGAAGCTGGCTCTAGGTACGTGGAATGTCACCTCTCTGGTGGGGAAAGAGCCGGAGTTGGTGTGTGAGGTTGAGAGGTCCCGACTAGATATAGTTGGACTCACCTCAACGCATGGCTCTGGCTCTGGAACCAGTTTCCTTGAGAGGGGTTGGACTCTCTACCACTCTGGAGTTGCTCCCACTGAGAGGCACCGAGCAGGGGTGGGCATACTTCGTGCCCCCCATCTTGGTGCCTGTACGTTGGAGTTTACCCCAGTGAACGAGAGAGTAACCTCCCGCCGCCTTCGTGTGGAGGGACGGGTTTTGACTGTGGTTTGTGCTTATGCGCCAAACTGCAGCTCAGACTACCCACCATTTTTGGAGTCCCTGGAGGAGGTACTGGAAAGCGCTCCTTCGGGTGACTCCCTTGTTCTGCTGGGCGACTTCAATGCTCACGTGGGCAACGAGAGTGAGACCTGGAGAGGTGTGGTTGGGAGGAACGGCCCCCCTGATCTGAATCCGAGTGGTGTTTTGCTATTGGACTTCTGTGTTCATAATGGATTGTCCATAATGAACACCACGTTCAGGCATAAAGGTGTCCATATGTGCTCTTACACAGTTCGATGATCAATTTTGTTGTCGTTTCATCTGATCTGCAGCCGCATGTCTTGGACACTCGGGTGAAAAGAGGGGCGGAGCTGTCAACTGACCACTACCTGGTGGTGAGTTGGCTTCGATGGTGGGGGAAGATGCCGGTCAGACCTGGCAGACCCAAACGTGTTGTGAGGGTCTGCTGGGAACGTCTGGCAGAGTCTCCTGTCAGAAGGAGCTTCAATTCCCACCTCCGACAGAACTTCGAACACGTCCTGGGGGAGGCAGCTGTGGACACAGGGTGGTCGGTGCCTGTCGTGGCGGCAATCCCCGAACCCGCTGGTGGACACCAGTGGTTAGGGATGCTGTCAAGCTGAAGAAAGAGTCCTATCATGTCTTTTTGGCCTGTGGGACTCCAGAGGCAGCTGATGGGTACCGGGAGTCCAAGAGGAATGCAGCTCGGGTGGTCGCGGAGGCAAAAACCCGGGCGTGGGAGGAGTTTGGTGAGACCATGGAACAAGACTTCTTTACGGCTTCGAGGAGATTCTGGTCCACCATCCGGTGTCTCAGGAGGGGAAAGCAGTGCACTACCAACACTGTTACAGTGGGGAGGGTGTGCTGTTGACCTCGACTAGGGACGTTGTGAATCGGTGGGCCGAGTACTTCGAAGACCTCCTCAATCCCACCGACACGTCTTCCAGGGTGGAAGCAGAGTCTGGGGACTTTGGGTTGGGCTCTCCAATCTCTGGAGTCGAGGTCACTGAGGTGGTCAAAAAACTCCTCGATGGCAAGGCTCCAGGGGTGGATGAGATCCACCCGGATTTCCTTAAGGCCCTGGATATTATAATAATAATAATAATAATGGATTGGATTTATATAGAGCTTTTCAAGGCACTCAAAACGCTTTCCATTATTCACACACTCTCACATTCACACACTGCTGATGATGGTAAGCTACTATGTAGCCACAGGAGGTAGAGCGGGTTGTCCAGTAATCTGAGGGTTGTAGGATCGATCCCGGCTCCTGGCAGATAATTCTGCTGTTGTGTCGTTGGACAAGACACATAACCCTGCTGATGATGGACAGAGGGTCCGGTGGTGCCAATCGTGTGGCAGCTTCACTTTGTCAGTCTACCCCAGGGCACCTATGGCTACAATTTCATCATTGTGAGTATGTGTATTATTGGGTGAATGACTGGGTGTACAGAAAAAGTCCTCTAACTTTAAAAGGAACTATACAACTGTGTGTCCTTGGGCAAGACACTTAACCCACCTTGCCTGCTGGTGGTGGTCGGAGGGACTGGTGGCACCAGTGCTCGGCAGCTTCGCCTTCATCAGTGCACCCCAGGGCAGCTGTAGCTACAATGTAGCTCATCCCCACCAGTGTGTGAATGTGTGGATGACTGATTGTGTTGTGAAGCACCTTGGGGGGTGTAGAACCCTAAGAAGGCGCTATACAAATGCAGGCCATTTCAACACTTGGCTGTGGCTTTTCTGCTTGTAATAGGCATGTTCTCCCATGCATGTGTAGGTTTTCACTGGATACTTTGATATCCTGCACTTGTATGTGTGTATGGAAAATTGGCTACCCTGATTTGATGTGGCTCTTCAATATGTCTATTTCTTCTTTAATTCAAAGTTATTTCTCAGGCTTTTTGAGTTTTTTGTTTGTGTTATAGTCAGTGCAATGTTATTGTGGCCTTTCTTTATTCTTCAAGGTGGGCATACGCAGATTCACAAAGTCCTTACATCCCTACAACGGTACTGTAGGACGAATGTATAGGTTTCATGTAAAAAGAAAAATGTTTTTTTTAAATGCAAATGATTTTCATGGAAGCTACTGACCTTTATTATTGTCTGGTGAACAGTTTGTTTAAAGTCCTTCTCTACTGTCTGGTACTCTTGAGAAGATGTCTGCAGGGTAACCACCTTCATTACCTCACAAGGAGCCATAGTGTCCCAGTTAATAGGGAAAGTCAAATCTGAAAAGCATAAAGAACATAAAAGAACCTATTTTACATTGCATTAGGTCTTAGACTATGAAATCAAATATTAAATCAAAAGAAAGATAACATCTTTGACAAAATGAAGAAAGAGACATTCAGCAAACATAGAAAAGCTAATACTAACTAGTCATCTAGCTAAGAGTGGCATATTTACTTTGTGCAATAATGCTCCATATGCCTTCAATTGCTACTTGCTGCTTATCTATGCTGGACATTTATCTTCTCTATTAATAAATGTGAGATCAGAGGATAGACATTTTATAAAACCAAGGCTAGCACAAACTGTTGTCTTTGACAGAAGTACCAACAAATACAACAAAATGTTACTTTAGGCCTTCGAAGAGTCATAATTTGAATGGGATTCTGATACGACCAGTTTGAGATTATATATATATATATATATATATATATATATATATATATATATATATATATATATTTATATATTCTGGGAAATTAACGCGTTAACTATAATTACTCTAATTTTAAAAAAAATAACATTAATAAAAATTCACTCAACCTTATTATTGGCATTGGGTGTTGTTGAGGTAGAAAACATGGATTCTATCGTTTAGGTGAGCCTCTTCCCGTTACATGCGTGTACAGTTTTCATATATTGGTGAATATTAAGCATGTTTTAGGTATGACCCGGTAGCAGGTCCGTCAGGTTCAAGGTTACAGCTTGCATTTTAAGGAATGCGGAACCTTTATCAGTGCCCGATTTCCTGGTACAATTACATTGACGCACCCAACAAAGCTCTGCTCAGCTATCTGATACTAAAATGGAAGAATTTGAAGAAAGTGCCTTGCTTAGACTGATGCAGTGTTTGAGAAAACATGTCTGCCTCTTCTCTTAACTTGTAAAAATAAAAAAAGACTTCCTGAAAACCATGGAGGGTTCCATCCCAAGTCCAGCACCCTGAGACTGTACACTAGCCGTAAGGAAGGAGGCCGAGGGCTAGTGAGTGTGAGAGCCAGTGTCCAGGATGAAACATCCAAGAGCCATAAGTACATCAAGGACAAGGCCCCAACAGATGACGAGCTCAGTGAATGTCTCAGACGATGGAGAACAGAGGAGGAGGTGCTGGAAATACCATCGTGGGAAGACAAACCCCTACATGGGATGTACCACCGACAGATAACTGAAGTGGCTTATATCAAGAAATCCTACCAATGGCTAGAAAGAGCTGGTCTGAAGGACAGCACAGAGGCACTCATCATGGCTGCACAGGAACAGGCCCTGAACACCAGAGCACACCCTGTTTCTAATGAGCAGGTTAATCACCCACACTTTTCCTGCAGTTTAGCTCAAAAACTATCAGTCCAGTCCCTCTGTGATTCCCTCCTTCTCTTGTTGCTAATTGAAACCCGCACCCGGTGTGGTCTTCTGCTGCTGTAGCCCAGCTGCTTCAAGGTTCCACGTGTTGTGCGTTCAGAGATGCTCTTCTGCATACCTTGGTTGTAACGAGTGGTTATATGAGTTACTGTTGCCTTTCTATCAGCTCCAACCAGTCTGACCATTCTCCTCTGACCTCTGGCATCAACAAGGCATTTTCACACACAGAACTGCCGCTCACTAGATGTTTTCCCTTTTTCAGACCATTCTCTGTAAACCCTAGAGATGGTTGTGCGTGACAATTCCAGAAGATCAGCAGTTTCTGAAATACTCAGACCAGCTCGTCTGGCACCAACAACCATGTCACGTTCAAAGTCACTTAAATCATCTTTCTTCCCCGTTCTGAAGCTCGGTTTGAACTGCAGCGGATCGTCTAAATGCATTGCGTTGCCACCATGTGATTGGCTGATTAGTCATTTGCGTCAACGAGCAGTTGGACAGGTGTACCCAATAAAGTGGCCAGTGAGTGTATATACATACATATACTCGATCCAAATGTGCTTTTCTTACCTTCCAGATTTTCAACTCGTTTCAGGTTTCTCTGTCCAAGTCTATGTGATGTAGCCGTCTTGTTCCATAGATCCACTTGCCATAAGACCCCCTGTGCATCCTGTATTCCTCCTGCTTTCTCCTGCTTTTCCAGATTGTAGTTTGCAGGTTTGGGAAGCCTTTCCCAATCTCCATTTGTTCCCATGATGCACCACGCCACCCGTGTGTACAAATTGTTCTCCTCTTTGATTCTCACCTTTCCCCTGAGGATGTCATGCATGAGCTTAACCATCTTACTGACACCATCTTTTAAACCCCTCACTGTTAGGTTGCCAGATGGGTCGTGTTGCACACAAAGACACTCAGTTTCTACCAACTGCTGCAGATAAAACTTGTCTTCCTGGATGAGATCCATAAGATCCTCTTTGTTGAAGGTTTGATTGGAGCACTGTGTCTCATAAAGGTTCTTGAACTTTTTCATGGCATCATCAATATTCTTTCTGGAAAGACCAAGGAACTGGAATACAGACTGCTGAATTGCAATGTTGGCATTAAGAATGCTTTGGTCTAAAGTCAAAGGCGATTGTTGAACCTGAAGGATCTGAGGTGTTGACACTGGAAAATAAGGTTAACGAAGTAGTAAATTGCATTTTCTTTTTTAAAAACAATGAAAAACATTTTCTTGTATTTAAACAGGAAGGCAGCTTAGTAAAGTTCCTGTTACCTTGTGTAAAAGGAGAAAACATCTGCATTGCTTCATGTTTAAACATCAAGAATACATTCATGTTAATCAGGACGAGGCGGATGGTGGTAAGGTTGTGAAGATGAGTGGATGAGGTGACAACTCTGATGCCTCTGAGGATTGCACCTGCTACAACAACAGGGTCCATCCCACCAGCTCCTGCACAGAGTTAGTTTTCCATCAGAGAAATCATTTTAAACACCTTAGCAGTTTAACATTAAGGTTTTATTTAGGGATGCTCACCAGCACGAATTGCAGGAATCGGTACAGATTTAAAACCATTTTGTTCACAACATTTAATAATGTCACACACGAGTTGCTCAACAGCACCTGCATCCTTTTCTCCGTGCACATGCAGAAGAGCTTTACATGGAAACAATCCAGGTCTGGATTTTAAAATAGCTCCTTCATTTGCCTTTGCTATGGAAAAATCACAGATTAAAAGAGTAAGGAGCGATTCAGTTATGCTGACCATGTTATGCTGTTGATCTTTTTTTACCTGCTTTTACTTCAGCTTCCACTTCTTTTCCAGCTTTAGTTAAGATAGCTTTACACACACCCTCTGTAAAACAGAGCAATTCATTCATATAGGTTTTACCTAAGCATCTGTTTTCACCACCATTATAACATGATCCTGCAGTAATATATTTCTTTGCTTGTTTATAATATATTATGTCTTTCAGTCACACAAGTATAATTTTAAAGCCATCAACTCTACACAGCATTACATCATTGCCTTCTGCAACCCCACAAGAGCCCACTAGATGTCTCTCTTGGCTTGTTTCATGCTCCAAATTCACCTCATTCAATGGCCAACTTTCCATTTTCAGAACACATATATATGAATAAACCTGCAAGTGTACTTTTGCTCTGAGCTATTTGTTCCAGTTTGTGACCGTGACTCTTGAGTCTTTCATTGGCAGAGGAGTTAAATGCCCACCCCGTAACCAGAGGATTGCAGATTTGCGCCCTGTTCTCTCACAGTTGTGTATTTGGGCAAGATATTTCACCCACCTGTCAGTGTGTTCCAGAGCAGCTGTGGCCACAATGTTACTTATCACCATGTGTATGTGAATGACTGTCGTGTTGTAAAGTGCCTTTTGGGTTTTATGACTCTGGTGCTACATAAAGGTACAGCCCATTTCTGATTCTACTCACAAGAGCCTCTTTCATTAAACAATGATGCAACTTTGCTGTGAAGCTGAGGCGGCATCAGGGAGCCTTTGGGTGGTAATAAGTGGTCAGCCTGTGGCGGTAATGTTGAGTGATCATGTTTTTCACAAAAGATTATGCAAAGGCGGTGTAAAGGGAGTGTGGGGACTGTCTCCACACTGGTGACGCGCTGTCACGGACATCCTTTTAGCTTAGACATAACTTGTTTTTATGCTGATTTAAGCCACGCTCTAAGTTATTTCTTGTGTTAGAATCTAGGGCTGTGGGTTGTGTTTATATTTCCTTTTCTTCCACAGGCTTGTTGGAGGGCTTACAGAGATGGTTAGGATAACTCCTCCCAGCTGGCGATCTCTGCAGCTGGGTCACCTTGCTCACCTGCAGTTCACCTCCTAATCATGCAGGAGGAATAAAGAAGCCGGGGATCTAGCCACTCACTGCCAGATTGTTTGCCTCAGTGGTAACATCCAGCCACCTGTAACTGTTCAGACTAATCTGAAACCGTCCCTGTTCCTGGCCCGCCTTCGTTTATTCCCGTAGGATTTCTGACCCAAGCCATGCTGATGTGTTCAGCTTCTTACACCTGCCTCGACAGCCCCCTGGCTTCTTGGCTCTCCTCCTGACCTTCCATCCTCCCGTGCGTCTCCTGTCTACCTTCTAACACAATGCCGTAAGCCATTTCCTCTTTCATTATCATTGTTCTCCTGTGGCTCACCTTCAAGTTACTCCAGTCCCTGCTCCCACCTTGACCTCCTCACCTGTCCACAGCCCCGGTTTCAGCTCACCTCTTCAGTGCTTTCCTCCCATCTCATCCCAGTAAGAACCCTCAAACTTATTATTCTATTGTCCATCTCGTTTCGTACATCACCTCCCCTGTTATTCATACCAGTAGTCTGGTCTCCTGCTCCTGAACCCAGCTTGTTACAAACCAGCCCTCTACAAGTTCCTGAAAATAAAACATTTTTTATTTAAATAATCTCTGGGTCTCCCAAGAGTTTCTCTTTTAATGTGAGTCAAATACATTCTATTGAGCTTTTCCAAAAGTTGGCTGTCCTTCCCCGTGAACTGTCTGGTGATCAGTGCTTCAGCTCTAACGGCTTGAATCTACTGCATCTCTGCACCGCTCCAGTTTCCATCTCAGCTGATACTGTTTACAAAAGCAAAACTGACTGCCTGTGTTTACTTGCATTTTCAATATTGTTGCTTGCTTGGTGGACATGCCACACATTATCACCTTCTGTTGCATCAATGTGTGATTTTTAGTCAGAAGTCCACCGTTGAGGTACTTTTACTATCAAACTTGGCGGCACAAATACCACTAGATTTCTGCATCACCGTGCTGCCATGGCACATTCATGAGAGACACTGTGGTGGCAATGTTACGCTGATTTGCTGGTACAGCGTGTCTTATGAAAGAGGCTCTTTAGGTTGTATCCAAGGTTGTATTTTATGAAAACTTTCTAGATCTGCTCGTTTTTCTGGGATTTTTTTTGTGTTTGTGTATAGGTCCTCCCTTTTTTACTTAACCTCTACAAACAAATGTGGATACAGCATGCTTTATTCCATTCATGCATTTTAATCAACCTTTGTCACCTACCAGCATATATGTTTTTTAAGTTTGTCGTGTTCACCACAGCATCTGTAGTCTCATTGGCGATGTCACCAAAAACCACCTGTAGTTTAGTCCCTCCTCCTACAGTCAAGGTAACATCATCCAGGTCAGTGGTGAGGGACTTGAATGGGCCTGAAAGGAAAAGCATTTTTATATATTATTGGATAAGAACATTTACAATTGCAAATTAACTACATTTTAAACTAATACACATATTTGAAATGATTAATAAATGTGTCTTGAGTAGCCTGGTGGTTTACCTTGGCCTACCCTGTTGATATTAAAGCGGAGTCGATTCAACACTTCATGGTAGCACTGCAGATTTACAAGAAAAATTTTAAAGTTTTTTTTTAAATTTCTGAATAAATGCAACAGGTTAGTTGTAACAGGTAGTTACCTCCTCAGAGTCAGGATAGCCTGGTTTAATGACAATGTGGATGGAGGTGAGAGACCCAGAGCCTGAAGACAACCCAAACTCATAAATGGTTTCTGTCAGCACTTGAACAGCTTCACTCAGGGGGTATTTTAAGGCAGGTCCAGGCCCAATAACAGGTATGGCTACTGAACTAAAGCCCTGCTGTACACACAGGTCCAGACACCTTCTCAGTCCTTTACCAAGAGCCTGAAAGACAAGAATAAAAAGCTTCCTCAGGTTTAAAAATTTTAATTTTGCATTATAAATCAATTTCTTGAGGGAGGAGCCAAGATGGCGGAGGGGTAGGTTGTGTCGTTGGCTCTCAGCATCTTGTTTATTTATAAAGTGTTTTTATGATAAACTGTTGTGACAGAACTCAATGCCTGGAGCTCTGGAGCGTAATGCCGTTTTTTACTATCTGGGAGTCCTTGAAGGCTTATCTGAGGGGTCAAATAATTTCTTACTGCGCGAAAGAGAAAATAAAAAGAGATGAGAAGTTGAAATCATTGTTGGAGTAGTTGAAGACTTTAGATGAGGTCCTTAGCCACTCCCCCTCGCTGACTCTTATTAAGAGTCACATGGTGCCCCAAATAGAATCTAATATTTAATATTTTGTCCAATCGACAATGCAATTACTAAATCACGCTCTGAATATTTTGAACATGGTGAGAGCGGGACGCATGCTCACACATCAGCTACGTCAGAGATCAGCCTCTCAGATCATTCCAGCAATTAAAAATGATTAAGGAGTCAGATGCTTGGACAATGAAATGATCAACTCATGTTTTGGTTGATTTTACAGATCACTATACTCTTCCATGGAGGATGATTTTGAAGCTGTGTAATTATTCCCTCCGTGAGTTTATATCTGGCTGAGGATCTGGAAAATAATATTTCGTTGACCGAGATTGCTTCTGCAGTCAGCAATAAGTCAGCAATTTGCAGAGCAGCAAACCTTCTGGACTGGATGGCTTTCCAGCTGAGTTTTTTAAGAAATTTCTGGGACTACTCTCACCATTGCTGTTGTCAATCTTCAATGAGTCCTTTAATGCTCGATTGCTTCCACCAACTATGCGTTAAGCTGTTATTTCTGTACTTTTGAAAAAAGATCAAAAGCCTTTATTCTTGTGAAGGTCCTGGCGTGACGCTTTGAGATGGTGCTCCCTACAGTCGTTTCAGCTGACCAGACAGAGTTTGTGAAAGATCAACAATCTTTTTTTAATGTTAGACATCTGTCTAATGTGCTGTACATGCCTGCTCTGCCCAACTAAAAAGTGATCGAGTGGAGTGGGACTACCTCTTCGAGACTGTAGAAATTTAAATTTGGACACAAATGTATGTCCTGGATAAAAGTGATATATTCCTCTCCATTGGCAGCTGTCTGTACCAATAATACTGTTTCAGATTATTTTGATTTGAACCGTGGATCTAGACAGGGATGCCCACTGTCGCCAGATATCAGGGGCATCTAGCGTCTGGGATCTTCTCTTGAAGTCTCTCTTTATGCCAACAATATGTTTTTACATATTTCTGTTCCTCCTAGTATATTCCTCCCGCCTGGACAGCAGAGGGCGTAGCACATTTCTAGGGTATCCTGCCACCATTACAGTCACGTATCTGGTCTACGATAATGTATTTACTACTGTGTTTACATTGTTTTAATGTATTTTAGAGAGTTTTTAACACGGACGAATTTGTCCCTCATTCTCCTCCACCTCTTCATGCGGTCGGCACCTCTAAACCCACGTTTCTCATCGTTTCCGTCCACGAATAAATCGCTCGCTGTGTATCTTTGTGCTCCTTCAGTCACGGGTGAATAAACTTTCATATTTTCGAACTTTTTCAGCGAGGCGTTCTTCAATCTGCTCCGTGTCTGTTGTTAAATATTTTCAGTGCTCTTTATTTTTTGAGTCGGCAATGGCAGTGCTGCTGGTGACGTATTTCAAGGAAACGGCGTCCTGACCAATCACAAGCTTGCGCTCTCCGTGGCTCTCGACGGACAGTTATTTTTGGGGGCATGTTTCCGTCACCCTCCGCAAGCCCATCTGAGAGCCCTTGCGTTGACGCAAAATGGCGCTGAGTGTCTCCGTACTGACGCAGACGGACAAGTATAAATTAGGCTTATACTACTAAGCATTAGCCTCGATAGTAGTCGTGTCCCCTTCGTTCCCCATCAGAACCTTGAGCTCAAGCAGCAACAGCCAAGCATGAGTGCTCCCCCCGCCCGCGGCTGGGTGGAGGTCCGCCTCCCAGACTATCCAAGAGCCTTTATAAGACACACCATGCCAGCAAATCAGCATAATATTACCTCAACCATGTGTCTTATAAATGCACATTAAGTCTTAACAGAGGGTGGTGTCATGATCATGTGATGAATTAATGCCGAGCTCCGGCTGGGAACTATATTGAAAATGAAAGTAAACACGGGCATAAGTTTCGTTTTGTAAACAGACTCAGTTGAGATGATAAACTGGAGCGATGAGCGTCGGAAGCTTTTAGAGCTGCCTGCAGCTCAGATCATCTGACAGCTCAGCACAGACACCTGTAGCTGCTTGTGAAAAAAACTTAAGGGGCGCGGCTTTGATCGCAATAATGAGCACGTTATGTCCAAGATACAAGTCCGTGACAGCACAGAGACAGCCCACATAACCCCTTTATGCCATCCCCGGACGCTGCCTTCTCCCGAACTCCCAACTCCTTGTTCCCTGCTACCCTTCACTCAGCAGAGCTGACACTAATATATCCCTCCACTGCATACTGTAACCCTTTTTGCCTCGATCTGGATGATATTGAGGAGGAATGGACCCTGTGCACGATAGCAAACGCTAGTTCCAGTTGATGAACTCCGGAGAGCCGTGCTACTTCCTGTCCCCTTCACAGTAATGCCAACATGGCAGTGAACTGTAATTTTCCAGATCTCTTGGGAATTTGCTGAAAATTTCAGTCGATGACGTTCATCGTATTGTCGACACTTTTTTATCTGCTCCACAAAGCAAACGAGAAAAAGGATTCAAGTTGTACATTTCCCCCGTATGTGCACAACGATGACGGTGAGTACACAACGCGGCTGTGCTAACTAGTGCAAACTTGACTAAGAGGGACTTGAAAAACACATTGTATTATTATTAAGCCAGTTGAGGTGGCTCTGGCATCTGGTTAGGATGCCTCCTGGATGCCTCCCTGGTAAGGATTTCTGGGCTCGTCCAACCAGGAGGAGACCCAAAAGAAGACCCAGGACACACTGGAGGGACTATGTTTCTCGGCTGGCCAGGAAATGCCTTAGGATTCCCCCGGAGGAGCTGGCCCAAGTGGCTGGGGAGAGGGAAGTGTGGGCCTCTCTGCTTAGGCTGCTGACCCCCGCACCCCGACAATGAATAAGCAGATGAAAATGGATGGATGGTTGCTAAATTTCATATTTACAATTCATAGTTCTTTAGGTACTTACAACTGAGACACTGTCAAATCCAACACAGAATGTTTTCCCCCAGCGCCCGTGTCAGACTCTTCTCGATGAAATTTTAAATCATCAGACATCTACCAAAAAAATTCTGAGTAAACTTTACACACAGCTCAGCTCACATCATCAAAATAGTCTGGATGTTTTGAAACAGAAATGGGATCTGGACCTAGGTGTTGGGTTGTCCGAGGAGGTCTGGCACAGGATTCTACGGAACATTCATAAAGCCCTGATCTGTGTGAGACATAGTTTCATTCAGTTTAAAGTGGTGCACTGTTTGCATTGGTCCAGATACAATCTATTTAAAATAAAGCCGGACTTGGGCCCAACATGTGAACATTGCAGACAATCGCCAGCTACAGTTCTTTACATGTTTTGTACGTACTCAAAACTGCAGGGATATTGAGAGAGTATCTTTGATGCACTCTCCAAGATATGTGGGGCCACTGTGCATCCTGACCCTCTGACCGCTCTTTTTGGAGAAGTCATTGACTGTGGATGTTCCTTTCGACACTCACCATCTGCAAATAGTAGCTTTAGCTGTTTGCTGGCCAAAGACTTACATTACATCTTCCAGAGACTTGTCATTTTAAATTTGACAATTATAATTTTTCCATCAATTAGTCTGGCCTCTCATTTCAAGAATCACTGCTTTTTGTATATTAAAGCCATACTGTGCAACTTTTTCATATTTTAAAATAATTTTCTTGAGCCATTATGTGCTAAAATGAACCCTACTGCACACTGGAAGCATCAGCGGTGCGGAACGGCACTGAAACATAACTGCGTCAAATAGAATCCATTATAGTCTATGGGGTGATTCAAACCAGCTGCGACGTGGCAATTTTCAGACTCGTCCCAGAAGCGGCAAGCCACGCCGCACCGCTAAAGATAGGAGCTTCTTAGACTTAGACCCCAACCACCCTCTGTGGCCAGAATACCACATTTGCAATGTATTGGCCTTTAAAGGTCAAGAGGTCATCAGTTACATTGGTTATTAGAATGGTACAGAATCTAGTTTGGTTCTCCAGCTGAACTGCTAAGGAATGTTGTGTACGGGAACAGTGTGCTGGTTTTCCAGAAAATGTTCGTCAGAAGCTAAGTATCGTTGATTCCAAGAACTGTTTATCAGGACAACCAGATGTCCAGAGTCTTAGTAACAGGATGTTCAGACAGGCCACTTTCCATCTAAAGGCAGCCAAACTAATGTCACCAGCGGACGTATTCCCAATCCATCAGCCTGTGGAAAGTTATTCTCTTGCAAACATGACCATATTTAGAGAACACAATGAGCTCAGTTGATTTCCGCACAGCCACGTCTAGCAGTGTGTGTATGTGCGCGCATGAAAGTTGCATAACACAGAATGACTATAAAGGAATCGCCCCGCTTTCATTCGGGGGGATTTTTCTCAATGGCTGTCCTGGTGTGTACTTCTCGAATAAAGATTCCCCCATGAGCTGAAAAGATCTCTGGCCTCAAGTCTCCACTTATTTATCTTCTACAGCAACTTCAGAGCGGCGGGCCGCTCCCTGCTGGACTTAGAAAAAAATCAACTAACATGCCAAGCCCTGCAGTCTGCTTCCAGTACGTTTCCTGCATGTTTTAGATCGTGAACACAGCTGATTTGTTTGATTTTGTGAATAACCGCTTCTGTAGACACTAATGAAGCACACAGCAGTTAGATTAAGATTAAGATGTTAAAAAGAAGAACGCACAGCGAAGAGATAAGTTTCACTTTTGCTTTGACCACAGATAATTAATAACGGACACTAGGGGGTGCTAAAATCAAGAAAAACTGTCAAGTTTCCCTTTAAGTTCTCAGTTTACTTTACCTGCACACTCATTCCTGTGAAGCCATCCCAAGGCATGCACTCTATGAAGAAGACCTTTGAACATCCCAGAGATGGACTAGCATCAACCTCAAGAACATCACCAAGGACAGGGGTACAACATGCTGCCTTTAAGTTAAAATTGGATTGGACTGTGTTCCCTCCTTTTTGGAGCAAACATTTGCCAACATTTGTAGAAGCCAAATACTTGCTGAGCATGGGGGCCACAAAAACATTCACCTGTAGAAACATTTTGAAACAATATCAATATAATGACATGGGTTTTGCTGTTTTGCAATTGAATTATATACAGACAAAAGAATTATATGAAAATGGCCAAACCTGCTCTTCTGCTAAACTGCAAATCTTGATTGCTAGAGTTATTTTACTCATTTCTCCAAGCACGTTAAAGTGATTTCCAGAGATTGAAGGTCTGGGTGTGAAGCTGCTGATGTTTTCTGGGTTGGTTGTCCCAACAGATGGTGAGTAAACTCTATATTGTTCCAAGATAAGAACCTGACAGGAACTTTCAACCAGCTCTTTGCACACTTTACCATCACCCTGGAAGTAGCGCAGAGCCCCTGGTCCATCCAGAAACAAGGTGTCTAATGTCAGACTGTCCAGAGCAGATGTAAGGGTCTGTTGTGTCTCCTTAACCAGACTAAATGGTCCAGACAAGAGCACATGAGGAATTGGAAAATGGGAGGCTTTCAAAGTTACGTTGCTCTGTTTCATGCAGATCATTTTCAGTATTTTATCAAAGTGGTCCACCATTTCAGGAAAGTACAGGTTTATGACTTCTTGAGTTGAAACCTGATTCACCAGGTAATCATGAAGAAGTTCTTTGAGCTTGTTGACTTGTTCAGTGTAGCCCACCAGTTGCACTTTTGTTGTTGGAGCTCCACTGGATAATGATATGAAGCTAAAGTTAACGTCCACTCTGAACTCTCCAAGGTTTGCTACATTTTTTGCTTTTTGAAGCATGTCTTCCACTCTGGTCAGATCTGGAGGCACAGCTGCAGCACCGTCAAGCTGTATACTGGCCACACTCAGATCTCTCAGCACTGCTAACTCAGCTTCATCCAGAGAACCAGGAGACAAACTGGACAGAACCAGTTCTGATCCTACCTCCACAGAAACAGGACTTCTGAGGTTCTGCTGAAAGCAAGTCTCATACTTAGACACAATGTCACTGTTCGTCATAAAAGTTAATAAATCTGAATTGAGCTGAACTTTCTTTTCTATTATCTTTTTCATCAGTTCATCAAGTTTAGCAGCTCCTGACTGTACGCACTCATCAGGCCCCTCTAAGACGATGCTGTTAGAAGCTCCTCTACTGACTTTAACATCTGGATAATGAGTACTCATCTCTCCTTTGAACTCATCTTCAACCAGTTTGAACTTCTTTTCTGCAACTGACAGCTGTATCTAAAAAATGAAACAACAAAAATAGATTATTTGATGCTTTTCTTTACAGACAACTAAATGATGACCTTGTTCTTGAAATTTAAATCACATTTGTAAAACATGGCAGCCCATAGGCACACGTGGGGTCAAAAATGACCCCAAGGGTTGTTATTCGTCAAAATCTTTAAAATGAAAAGCTGTAATATATTCATATTCCAGGTATTCCACATGTTTGTGACATGAGGCCATTTGCATTTTTATTTATTTTTTCATTAATTTTTTTGAAATTGCTGTTTTTGTATCACTACCCCTCTCTTCCACAAGTGGGGTCAAAAATGAAGATTCCATAGGAACTGCTTGGGATCATTTTTGGCCTTTTGAGTAGATGTACGTCTTGTATGCGCCAGTAACCCGGAAGTGAACGCGTAGAGTTCAACCTGAGTTCAAGACGCAGCACATCACATATTTGGAACGATGAAAAAACCAGGTCAGTAACAGCATCAATGCGGAAAAAAGGCGATCACTATTAGCTCCGAATGATCCATTATCTGCGTGCTGCTGCTGTTGTTGTCGTCTTTGGATACAGGAAGAAAACAGGAAATTATGCATATTGCGTCTTAACGTAGCCCGTACGTCCTGGTCCTGACGCTATGTAATCGGGATATTAAACGTTCCATGTATACAGGGGTAACTCTCTCTATTTGTGCATGTAAACGGGTTATTCCGAATGTTTCAGAAACCCGAATACTGACCGTAACCCATTCATAACCCGAATACTGGCTGCATGAAAACGTAGTCTCTGATACACTCTTACAGAGCTCTCAAAAGAGCTTGTGACACCTCACATGAAAAATCGACTGGAAAGTACCTTGCCCCTACCAACCTACATCACTGAAGCAATGGGAATGTGTGGAATGACAAAAACGTCTGTAATCTGGCCACAGGAAAGAAGCACACAGGGCCAGCAGAAGAGAAAGAGGTGCCAGTTGTGTCCGAGAAACAAAGATAGCAAAGCCACTGATTGCTGTTGGAAATTAAGTACCCCTGTGTGCAATGGTCACAGCCAGAAGCAAATAGTTTGACAGCTGCACACAGTGGGAGGAGATCAGATGTTGGTGTGTATACATATCCATAGACGGTATTAGGGTCTCCAGACCTGTTGAATGTTCTCTGTTTGTCCTCCAGACATAGGGACACATGTTTTGACACGTGATTGACCTGACTGATTTATTGCTTCGTGCTAAAATGTGAATGAAAAGTAAAAAAATTACATGTCAAAAATGAAATTACTCTTTTGTTTGAACAAAATATATCATCTTAACCAAAATGAGAGAAATGTTTAGTTTATTGCAAAAACGCATTGATTTTGTTTTTGAGGTAGGTAGTGATGCAAAAACTGCAATTTCTTCAAATTTCTTCTTGTTTTAAAGATTTTAAAGAATAACAACCAGTTTATAGCAAAAACGCATTGATTTTAATTGGGGTCATTTTTGACCCCACTTGTGGAAGAGTGTAGGTATTGGTAGGTTGTGCATCCAAGGGTTAAAGGATATTTTCAAATCTGGGACTTTCCTCGTGTGCACAATGACGTAACAGCATTAGCATGTAGAGAATGAAGGGAAACCACATGGATAGTTGAAAATGAAACTAACACCAACACACAATCATCTGATCTAACACTGACATCCTCACTCAGTGACACTACATTGTATTACTTTAAACTTTCTTTAACACGTTTCTCACCACTGAAGAAAAACAAATAAAACTCACCAGAGATTGGCTCGTCCATGGCTGATCCTGGGTCTGTGATGAACTGGTTTGTCTCACAGTTAGTTTAATTTCATGGTCTATAAATAGAGCAAAGTCATTAGAGGACTTGAGTTTATTTAAACTCCAAACATTTTCTTCTGTTAAAACAGCAGCAGGACAACTTACCTAGTTGTTTCTTGAAACCGACTTTACAGATGTTGCCTTTGACATTTTTAATTCTTGAACAGTCCCCCTCCCCTCCTCCACAAGTCTTTTTGTTCTGAAAGTATTTCCTGAGTTTCCCCTTTTGTTTGTCCGTCAGGTCGCTGGCTTCAAAAATCAGTGAATGCTGGTATTGATCCATTTGAGCAAACCTAATAACAGACCCCCTCTGCATGTTTCTGCTTTGAGAGCCTAGCTGTATATTAACGATTTGCTTTCACTTTAACCTCATGATAAGGTAAACACACATGGACACACCCACAAACAGTGTTTCAGGTGTTTTCCATTTTCCAGCTTATTGTTTAGTGCAATTATTGCATAAACATTGTTTTAAGACATTGTGAAATCCACTGAGAGTATATCTTAATATTTTCATGCACATTAAAAGACACCCATTCCAAAGGTAAAAACTTTACTTTTAGATTTGTCCGTTTTTTTATTTTTTCATATCTCTCCAGTGATAGTTTGGTTTCAAACACAAATCACTGTTTCATGAAACTCTTTCAAACATTTCAAACATATGTATTTGAACTGTGTATGACAAAAAATAAACTAAATACAACCTTTAACGCAATATAAAATCAGACATTTACTGAAAAAATAATTTGTCACTTAAAATGAAAGTAAATATTGCAGGCTGAGCTATTTTATTTCAGAACACAGGCAGGAACGAGAAGATACACAACAACAATCTGACAACCACATGAACAAATAGAGGGTTTACATGAAGGAATGAGGAGCAGGTGAGATGGAGACCATCACTCCAGTCCAGTAGGTGGCGGTAATGCACCTTAACGCCATTAAAGCCTATGCAGAAGAAGAAAAAGGAAACATGGCGGGGACGGAGCAAGAACTTTGTTTTAAAAAGGTAAGAGTAAAGTATCACCTTCGTATTACGTTATTTATTGCATACGTGTGTTTTTGTGGGATAAATAAAACGCTTTTTTGCAGTTAGTGCGTCCCGCTCGTATGTTTCCCGTAAAGCCTTCAAACTGATAGCATTATGATTTGGTTAGAAGCAAAAACATTTGTCTCAAAGTTGTCAGATACTTTAGTAACTCAATGCCTGCGACGAATTAAACATAATTTCAGCTTAGTGCTTGAAAGTGCTTTTTTGTCACCGTGTTCTGTAAAAATAAACAGAAAATGCGTTGATTTTAGTAAAAACATCGAATTTTCCAAGGTAGTTTAGTTAATGACGCTGAAGTTGGTTTCGTCATTTGACTAAAGGGCAATTCCACTACACTATGTTTACTCAGCCCTAGTGAAAAATCCTTTAAGCTAACTTCTCTACACTGAAAGCATAATTGTTCAAATAGTGTTTTATTTTTAAAACCTTTTTTTCTAGTAACAAAATGTCGAAAAAGGAACATTAGTGTTTTTTGTCATCTGAGCACTTTCAAACTGATTCAATTCTAAAACTACTTAGACGGAATAATTCAGCTCTACAAGCAGCATATTTAAAACATATAATCTCTTATTTTTGATACCTCTTTTAGAAAAATCTGTGGTTTATTTATGGAGAACAAAAGCAGAATAACACTGTTCAGGTCTTGCATATAAACTAGAGCTGATTTAATTTGACATTATTTCCACTATCTGAATTTCCAGGTGATTTTAACAGAACTTAGCGCCATGAGCATTTCAGTAATCCAGCCTGGATGAAACAAAGGCATGGATCAGTCTTTCAGCATCAGGTTGCGAGAGAAAGGGTTCTGGTCAGTGAACGTAGCATTTTACATCACACAACCGCTCTCCTCATCCCTGAATGGATTATATTATGGCATGTTTTGACAGAATAAAACTTTTAATGTTATTAATCGTCGTGGACACCTTTTGGCGCTGATCAAGTGATGTAACTTGCTACTGAAGCATTCACAATATGCTGATTTCTTAGCAAAGTTCTGAAATGGCAGATTTTATATGGAAACACAACGACTAAGTGGACCAAGCCATCGTATCTCCTGGTCAGTTTTTGTTTACGTCCATTAAAAGTCTAAAACAAGCCAATTTGTAGCCATATACCGCTTTTATTTTGTTGGTTTCACCGTAAAATGGCAATAGCTTGCTTCGTGGTTGGTGTTTGCAAAATCTTCCAACAAGTGAACTGGACTTGAACTAGTAGAAGTTAGGCTAAACTGGCAAAGACGTATATCTCAGTCGCCGCTTTTGCTGTCCGTTCATCACTCCAATCACGTCCACCGTGGTGGACCCACGTGATCACTATCCGTTACTGGCAGTTTTTACAATACTGGTATCAGTGCATCAGTAGAAAAACCCTGGATTTCTGCTTTAATGATAGACACAGTTGAAACCGCTGTCACTGATTATGTCCTCTGCTCTGTCCTAAAAGGAAACCGTAGGCAAACTCTTGTCAAGCTTCTTTAAGGAGGACAAAACCAAACGTGAGTTTAATAACTGTCCTGGGCTACTTGTCTTATTTGAGACTAAACAGATGTGCTTTGTTGTTACAGTGAGTGGTGATGCTGTTGTGCTCATGACAGAAATGCTGAAGGTGCTTGTACAAGGTAACAGCTTGTCTCAGTCTCTGTACACCATCTAAACTACAATAGTCAAGTCTTGTCACAAAGATGAATGTTTTTGTCTTTCCCAGAGGCTGCTGTGAGGTCACAGAAACAGGCCGAGTCGGAGGATTGTAACCAAGTCGAGATTGAGCATTTCGAAAAGATTCTGCCACAGCTGGTATGAGGCTCAACAGGCTCTGTGTTACTTTTGTTTTAGTAATCAAGGGTCGTGTATTTGATCAATTTGGTGTAAATGCAGCTGGTCTTCTTTACTTTAGTATTTTGTTAATAGATGTTCTTCAGTGTGTTTGATGTAATTCACCATTTGGTTCAACTTCAAATTAGCTTTACCAGGTATTTTGTATAATATTCTAATGTAAACTTAATTAATACATTTCACTGTAACTCAGTTCTCCTGTAACCTGAACTATTTCCTCTTAAATCTGATTTTCTCTGAGTGGCGTGTTAATCAGTGGCTTACTGAACACGGTATCACCCTGATATTTTTTCTAAGTAATTTTGGAATGCAGCTATACACATCTATACTATAAAACATTTCTTGATTCTTAAAGGTCAACTTTGCTGAAAAAACATTTTTTGATTATTATTTCTGATTATAATCAGTTATTCTGTGTTTTTCATGCAGGCTGAACATGACAATAGTCTCCTCCACCTATCTCCTGCATTAGCTTCTGATAGAAAATAGACGGTGAAACTCTAGGATTAGAAAATCCTGACAGATGTATGTCACACTTAACATTCATGGACTCACCCATCTTGACTCACGACGGGGAAGGTTGTTGTTGGTTTAGCGTCCAGGAAACAGCAGAGAATGTCTCTGCTAGTAGAAGCTAATCCTTAGCATTAGCAACTCCACCACACACCAGAACTCCTCCAGGCTTGTGTTATTTGTGGAGATAAAACATCAACGTTGTAGAGCAAACAGAGTCAGTGGGAGAGTCATGTTGCTGTTAGCCAATCAGAAGTGAGATGTCCTAAAATCAGGAGGTAAGATTCCAAATCCTGCCATCTGAAGCTCAACTCTGATCTGACTCACTTCTAGTTCTTGAAACAGGCACACTGCAGCTTTTTTTTCCCCACAGTACATCTCAAAAGGCATTCATTCCTACTAGAGACCACTGCACATGTTATAAAAATATGAGTAAAGTTGACCTTAAATCATAATGAAACTTATTTTAATCATAGTTTAACCCATACACATTTAGGTCAACATTGAAGAGGCTGAATGAGGAATAATCTAGTGGAAAAAAGATACCAGAGGATAAAATTCTGTGTAGATTTAGCCAGCTGGTAACCAGCTCTTGTGTTAACACTGACTGACTCGTTAGCAGGGTCACTTGAGCTGGATCTCTTAAAAAAAAACTAGAAAAGTTGAACCTGTTTTGTAGTAAAAAGCACTAGAATCCAAAAATTTAGGTTTAAATGATTGCATTTTTCATAAATGCAAAACTTTTGCATTCTGAATCTAGACATTTGAACCTAAACATCATCAAACTCTTATCTAACAAATATCTGTCTTTTTTTAAAACAAAAAAAGGTAAAATTTCATTAACTTTCATCTTTTCTCCATTTCAGCTTCTGGACTTTTAGTAAAGCCACAAGATGGCGCCAGAGTGCTGTCAGCGTGTTTCCATGAGATATTTCTCCACCATACCTACCTTTTTTCAACTTCCCAAACATGAGGTCACATTATGATTATTGTTCTGTATTTTTGAGTTTTGTAATGTCAAATAAAAAAGCTAATGTGGGGTTTCCAAAACCAAGTATTTCTATGTTTTTCCACCAGTGATGTCTCTGGCCAAACCGTCTTTACTGAGTCAGCATTTCTGCAGAGCTCCTCACACTATTTACTTATGGCTGCTGGTGACTCGCTGAGTTCACATACAGCTGGAAGCAAGTGAAGTGAGTCAAGAATCCAGGCTGAGCGAGGTGTTCCAAGGACACAGCACCTGAGATTTGACCTGATGCACCTGTTGTTTTTTTGTTGTTTTTTTTCATTAAGGTTTTGTTTCTCAGGTGTGATTTACAGAACAGGCCTTCAGGAAGAGTTGAGTTTAATTATAAAATAAGAATTACTGGGCCAGAAAATAAACTTTTGTTCTTCTTTTTGTTGGATTAGTGGCAGAAAGCAATTTGTTAGAAAAGTCTGCTGAACTCCTGTTTCTACATGTCGCAGTTTTCAGGAAGTTTATTTTTGATGTTTTCATAAATAAATGCATTTTTTAATTCTTGCAGCTGGGTGTGCTCATCCCGATCTCATCATGAGATACTATCTTATAATTATATCATAAAGAAATGGCTAAGTCATAATTATGAGACAGTATCTCATAATAATGAGATACTGTCTCATAATTATGACATAGCTATCTCATTATAATGAGATACTAATTTATGAGATATTTTTAATCACATTGGCGGGAATGGGCTTCCACACTAAAGTGTTGGTTTCACCTCCTCACAATTACATAAAATCTCAGTCACACCCAGAAATAGTGAATCTTTTTAGGGACATTACTCGGCAAATAATGCATAAAAAGTTGTTTTAAAAAAGTTAATAAAATCCACTAATATGTATTTCTTCAGTTAAAGTAAAATGTAAAAACTGCAGTTATTAAATTGTTGATTTATGTACTTTCAGTTTGAAAATTATTTGGAAAATCAAACAAATAAATGAGTAACAAGTATTTTGCAACATACCTTTATTTGTGTTTGAATGTGAAAACAAAAAAACAAGCTTAAATCTTTTTTCTAGATTTGAATCTGAAGTACTGTTTTAGAAAAAAACCTGTAACTGTAAGCTCATTGTACAAACTTTGTAACATCATCAGAAAACATACTTTTCTTTTGCAGCCCAGTCAGGTCAGGTTTATGCACAGACCCTCAGAAACAAAGAATAAGTTGATACTTTTGAGAACCAACTAGAGGTGGGAAAGTAACAAATTATACAACGTTTTTTGTGAACTTAGTTCTTCTACATTTTTATACTTTATTACATCTTAAACCACATCCCAAAGTGAAAAAAATAAGATTTAAAAATGCAAAAAAAACTGAAGAAAAAAAAGTACTGCAGTGTTTGGGTCCAGTGCAACCCAAGTAGCTGTGTACAAGCTCCGCCCACCCTGCTCGCTAACTCCTTCTGTAGCCTAGAATGGTGAGGAGACATTTAAAACTAGAACCAATTCTACTGAAATGACAACCCACAGGCAGATGGTAATACCCTCTCTCTCTGGATTCTGTTGAAACTGAGCAGAACAAAGGAACTTCTGAAACTCGCATAGCTTGTGCTGAAGGCCAGAAGCTAGCAGTGTTAGCTAAGGCTATGTCTGTTCGGACTAAACTGCAAGCTTCAAAATTAAATCCACACAACATGGTGGTAAGTAGGCTATTTGTGACTTTAAACAAAGTTTTAAAATATTTCAGAATTTGCCAAGAAAATATTGTTGCTTTGCACAGCTTGCTATCTTTAACATTTCATTGCTAACTGGTTATCTGTTACTTATTGTTACCCAAGGCCCCCTAGACAGCCTGGGTCTTAACATTATCATGCTAACTCTGCCAGCTTATTTTTAAACAAATTGAGACAGCATTATTTACCTTGTTTGCAAATCACATCAGAATCAGTACGTGGACAACACCTACACTGAAAAACAATTTTTTTATTATTATTTCTCATTATATTCGGTCACTGAATTTTTCATGCAGGCTGAACATGAAACTAGTCTCCTCCACCTATCTCCTGCATGGGCGTAATTGACGCGGGGTACGCGTGGGACATGTCCCCCGCACTTCCCGTGACAGTGCCCTCTGTCCCCCGCACTTTTTTTCAGCCGTTGAATCCATTAATGTGCGGAAACTTATTTTTCTGAGCCGTCTTTAAACGCACCTTAGGCTAACATGAGCGTCCAGTGGATCTCTGCTGCTGCTGAGTGAACATATTGAGACTCTGTCCCGCATTACTGACGGTCTCCATTTTCGAGTTTAAATCTTGCATAAACTGTGGAGAAAGCCGTGGCTGTCAAAACAGGATGGCGCGCTCACGAACCACCCGAACAAAAAGAAACGTCAGTGAGCACGGCAGGTGCAGGTGAGACGAGCAGCAGAACATGCTGTTAGAATAAAGACTTGTGGCTGTTCAGAGACGCTCTGACAGAGTCTTTGTGATGTTTCTCAGGATCATTTCTCCGTGTCAGGGGGCCGAGTCCGATATGAAACGGCGCAGAAAGTCTGAGAGTCATAAACATGTTGGTCAAAAGCAGGTGTCCCAGTAATTATTCAGGTCCAAAGATGATAACACAGACGAGGTGCTGGGGTTGTGTTGTCTCAAGCTAACATCACAGAGATGCTGAGAGGATTTAATTTGATGACTTAGTCTCAAAATGTTGAGGAAAAAGTCAGAATTCTAAGATTAGATCTGACTTTTCTCAGAGATTAAAGTCAGTGATGTTTTTTTCTCTTCAAATAAAAATGTAATATTAGAGATTTGTTGACATTTTAGAATAAATATCATTTTGTTTCTAAATTATGAAGAAGAAAATTTGCAAAAGAGTATGGTTATTTTAAATGGGACGTTGATATTAGTGGAAAATTAATTTAAAATAAACATAAATGGATCTAAATATTACTGGTACTTTGTTGTGGAAAATCAGATCAATTATTCAATGAAAAATCTGAAAAGCTGCTTAAACCTGTGTGTTTCATTGTATTTTATTTACATTTTTAAAAATGAGTTGATGGTTTAAATCCTTTTAGCTAAAGTTATTCAGAGCCACTGTAGAAGGTCCAAAGAGCCTGAGCCTGTGGGAACTTAGAGGAACTAGTCTGAAATAGTCTGGAAGCTTTTGCTGTTCAAGTTGAATTCAGACAGACATGAAATATATGATGATAAAAGTAATAATTTTATGTATATTTAACAGTGATGTTAGAACTGAAAGGCAGAATAGAAGTTTTTCTTTTTCTACTAATTTTTGTTACTTGGAATTTCATGTTGTCCCACATTAAGTAGTGTCTGTCCCACATGTCACAGGTTTGAATCTGGCTAGTTAAGCTAGTTAACAATGCTGTTTTTACCTGTTACATCCTTTGCTATTTAGTTATTGCTGGGAATAAACCCAATTCTATTTTATTTCTGTGAACTTGTGCTCACTGTGAATTTCCACGTTTGAAAGAAAAACTATTGTCACAATAACCAGGAGAATCAGGGAGTGTCTGTAGGTAAAACCAGAGTAGACTAGCCTAACTGGCTGAAAAAGAACGGCATAAAGGGACTTAAAAGTTCATTTCCACTGTCACTGATACTCATCCTAGTTCTATTTTAACAGTTTGCCTTCCACATTTTCCATTTATTTCTCTTTTGGCCACATAGACAGAGCAGTGTGAGGGGTCTGTAGGTGAAAAGATAATATAAGTAGCTGAGAAAAATGGCATAAAGAGATTTGAGGTTAATTTCTGGCTTTTTTTAAATCTTCATGGATAATTTTTTCAACTGAACCTGAGTTTGGCAGCTAAAATTTACATTTTTTTAATTTGTAGTTTAAAAAACTAAAGTTGGTTCACTGGTTGTGGCTGTTAATGTTGGGTATTAATTTTTTATTTTTTTTTAAATTGCCCACTACTATTTAAACTGTCATTTGTTCACGCTAAGCAGGTGGTCCTCTGTAACTATTAAAATTAAATAATAGTAATAATCATAATTACTAACTGTCTTTGAACCACTTCGCTAATAACTAAGCCAGTGATAAAATGTTTTTTATCTACTAAGGAAGGGTAAGCTTGAATGCGAGAGGATGATAAATAACTCAGTAGATCTCTGAAAAATTTGTCCCCCTCACTTTTGAGATGATTGTTACGCCCCTGATCTCCTGCATTAGCTTCTGACAGAAAATAGACGGTGAAACTCTAGGATTAGAAAATCCTGACAGATCTACATCACACTGTCACTTAACATTTATCGACTCACCTAGCTTGGCTCACGACAGGGAAGGCTGTTGTTGGTTTAGCGTAAAGCAATCAGCAGACACCATCTTGACTAGTAGAAGCTAACCGTCAGCATTAGCAACTCCACCACACAGCAGAACTTCTTGGCTTGTGTTATTTGTGGAGATAAAACATCAACGTTGCAGAGCAAACAGAGTCAGTGGTAGAGTGGAGTTGCTGTTAGCCAATCAGAGGCAAGATGTCCAGGAATCAGGAAATAAGATTCCTAAACCTTCAGTCTGAAGCTCAGTTGTAACCACACACCCACACCCCCTTCCCCAGTACAACTTACAAGGCATTCATTCCTACTAGAGATCACTGCAAATGTATTGATTAAACAAGTTTCCCACACCTTTAACAAAACTTTCACTTGAAAGTGATGAGGTAGTCTGGGTAAGCCTGGCCATCATGGAAGACAATAAACATGCTGGGTTTGTTGATGTCATCCACCACGCTGTCGTAACGGTCGTGGGGGTTCTGGTTGTCTAGTGGTGGAGGAACCTTCATGCCACTTTGGCCCTGAGTAAAACTGCCAGTCAGGACTCTCACCACAAACATCAGCTGAGAACCATCAGCAGCTGGTTTGGAGAAAGTGGGGTTGGCAGAGTAGCTGGCATTTACAGCAAAGTAGGTTCCTTCACCATATGCTGTTGCTGAGGGTAGGAGAAAAATCACTTTAAGCTGAAACTGAAAACATTGAGAAGTTGTGATAATGATCAATAGATGTTTACCATTTTGCCCAGCAAACCTTCTGTTGAACCCAGTTTTCATGATTGAGTCAGAGTTAGCCTGTGTTGTTCCATGGTACAGAAGCTTTTCACCTTCTCTTCGGTGTGTGTTCTTATCAGATAAATGCTTCTTTTGAGCCTCATAGGCACGACGCAGATGAATGTTCTGCAAACGCTCAATCTAAAAAAGTCAAAATCAAATCAGCCGCTGTATCTTAGGGTATCTGCAACTTTCTGAAGAATATTCATAGTAAAAATTAAAATAATTGTTGAAGCAGGAAAGAAAATCTCCATTGTTTGTTCTGGGAAGTGTTTTGAAAACATCTCAAGCAGAACACCTAAATACGAAAGGTTTCTAGGGCTTGATTACATTACCCCTTAGTTTGCTATGATCATTGACACATAAAAATATAATAAGTACAGGGTTCGTACGGGTGCTTGAAATCCTTGAAAGTGCTTGAATTTCAATAACGTGTTTTCAAGGTATGGAAAGTGCTTGATTTCTGTATTGAGTCCTGGAAAATGCTTGAAAAACAAACTGCACAGTTTTGTTTATAAGATCACCCAAGTTAGTTTGATGAAAAAACTCAATTTGTTATTTTTATTAACATTACAAACTAGAGAGCGATTATTTCGCCTTTAGTAAAGACGGCTGCGGCTGCTCTCAGAGGGTCCGCTCCTTTCTGTCACACCGGTCTGTTAGCAGCAGGCTCCTCCTACTATAGAGACCAGCCGCTGGACCGGCGGTGTACGCTGGCTTCGCTATGAAGCAGACCTACTTTACTGATGAGACTTTTATGCTAGTCGCGTGTGTGAGAGCTGCTTTGGGTCTGGGTTCCAGCGGGTCTTTCTGTGATAATTAGTTATGAAACCAAGACTGGCGTAGAGCAGGGAACCGAAAAAAACGGTAAGAAATATTTTTTACGGTGCTAAAAAGTCTGTTATGAGCCGCAAAGCCCCGCTCCTCCCGCTGCAGCGGTTCACGGCAGGCGTCGGCTATTCTCATTCACAAACTTTGTTTACAAAACACCTCCGAGTTCACGAACTAATAAAATACCGTAAAAAATCAAAGACTGCATCTGGGGAATGTAAACAGCAGCAGAGCTAACTGTAACGCGTGTGTTCAGATATGTCACTAAACATGTAAATAAAGCACCATTCATGGCATCTATTTGTGAGCAGAAGCATGGACCTTGTTTGGCTGGGAAAGCAGACCCGAGTCCCCGTGGCAAGCCATTTTATCATTTAATCAACAGCTAGTAATTCCTATTTTACATAGCAACAGTATTATTAATCCTAGTCCAGATCATATTCTTACTAGTCACAATTGAAACTAAATATATCAAAAACAATGCCTAAAACCTATTTGTTCATCAAGTATAATTATTTATTTTTATCAATTAATGGGTCTGCAGAGGGTTGTGATCAGATATTTCAGTAATGGGTGGTAATAGTCAGAAATTTAGCAGGAGCAGGATTTAAAACATAGCTTCTATAAGAGCTGCAAAAGTAGGAGCAAACCTTGACCTTAGACACATTTCAAAATGTAAAATGTTATGTTTTTATTTACTTTGTCCCTGCTTTGTGGAATATTACAAGATAATATTTATAATTATGTTCTGATCACATTTTTTTGCCCCTGATCCGTGTCATAGGATTTCGATACCAAGTCCCAATCCAATACCTCAGCAATGCATTCAGTTAATAAGAAGAAAGTAGAAAACATCCAAGTTGTCCTTTCAGATTTATTTATTTGTAACTTGGAATATAATAGAATACTTTATTTGTCTGAAACCAAACAGTAACAGAAATTTGTCTTTTAACAGGCCTCAACTTCCTGTTTTCATGTCATTTCCTCAGATTAGCTGCCAAAAAACATCACTCTGTCAGGAAGAACATTGATAAGAAATGTGTTAATAATAGGAATATGTTTGATAATAGCCTCATTGCTCATAATTCAAATAGTTTTAATTGTATGTGGCTGTGTTTTGCGATAAGCATTACCATGACTGTATCCATGTTGCGGCCGGCAGGCTCGCTCTTCCCTGCACAACACGGCTCATACCGTGGCTCAGGAGACTGCAAAAACCAACGTTTGCAACCTCAGAGTCATCCAGTGTGATTAATATATGGCTATCTTGGCTGTGTTTTTGCTGTCCGTAGACAGTTTCTCTTTGTCTTTTAGTGTATCTTGAGTGTCAGATGGCTGTGTGTTTTTGTCTGAGTTGCTGCTGTGAACTGGGAGAGCAGGGTGTTTGGTTTTAAGGTAACAGACTAGAACTAAAAGCAGACAGGTTAAAATTAAAACTAAGTCATTGTCATTTTGTATGAAAATTTCTATCTGAGGATGAATTAAGGTCACGCTAGTTGCTTTATAAGGTTATAGCTAATCTTTTTCACCTGATTCCAGTAATTTAAAATCACGTGATCAGGCCTGATTTTTGATCCTGTGATCGGATAAGATCATTCCTATTATCTAACACTAATAAATTCATATGATAGTGAGATGAAACTGACCTCTTGAGTCCTAATGTAGTGTTTCGTCTTTGCCGTGTGGTGCTTGAAAAGTTTGAAAATTTACCTTGAAAACGCTTGAAAAGTGCTTGAATTTGTCAGTGGAAAAAGTGTAAGAACCCTGTAAGTAGTGTATAAACATTTTTATTATGTTCAAATATTAATACATTTCCTATGAAAACTACTGACCTTCATTACTGTCTTTGGAACAGTTCGTTTAAAGGCCTCCTTTACACTCTTGTATTCCCAAGAGGAATGCTCCAGTGCAACTATCTTCATGGATTCATTTGCAGGCATGCTGTCCCAGTACAGAGGAAAATTAAAATCTGAAAAATGTATCAGAAAAAAATTAAGTTGGGCTGTTTTTTTACATTGTAAATAAATTTTCCATCTTCCACTTTTACATGATATTCAGATGTCTTGATATCAGAGATATTTTTTCTATGTTGGGGATAAGACGGCTTTTCTCCTTTTTACTGTTAGACCACATTTAGATGTGAATGAATGTCTGCTTCAGTTGATCACCCCCACAATCTTGCCTCACTAATATGCAGGGCTTAATTTGTGCCGGAACAGGATCCGGGAACTGTCTTATTTTGAAGGGACGCATTCTGGTAATTGTCTGCTAGAATCCGTTAACTCGCACTGCTACCTCATGATTACAATGGGTAAATGAGGACGCTGTGTTGGGCAGGGACTTACGGGTGAGTGGTTCATTTGTCCAATCTCATACCTAAACATTTTGGCAAAATCGCCGTTTTTAAGCCAACTAAGCCGTTCTGGTTTCAGCAGTCAATAAGGGAAGGAAGGGATTCATCTTGTTCACAAACGATCTTTGTTTTAGCGTGTCGTCATTTGACCAATCATAGTCGCAGAAACAGACGCTTTGGCAGCGTCGTACCCGCACGGCGCTCACGAGCAGCGGCTTTGAGCTTAAAGTTTGTCAAATCAAACAAAATCACCACTAAATAACACGGTTTTCTGTCGAGGACTGTAGCAGATTTACCTCCTTTCAGCCTTTATAGATTTCCCCCGAGGCTCGTTGTGTTTTTTTTTCAAGTCAAGCTCAGAGTTGAACATAACCACCGCCTATTTAACTCCGTTAAAACCAGTAGCTGTATAAATGAAAGGTTAAAACCTAATATTAAAAACATAAATACTTTTTTCTGGTGAGAAATGGCCACCGGCATGCTGCAGCTTCACTCATGTAAAAGTCATCCTAATATATTGATCTGGGCAGCGGAAGATTTAAGGAAGCTGGAGTACAAACACGTGATGAGATCATTTCATAATGTTGTAACATTTCTGCAGCACTAAAGCAGAGTTGTAACATTTTGACCTTAGCAGTGGTTTATTAAAGTATTCAAGCAAACAGCTGAGATAAAGCTGCATCTCCCTGCAGCTCCAGCTCTTCCTAAACGTTTAATCAGAACCAACTCATCAGAGCAGCATGAACACAGCAATAACCTCCTAAGAACTCTGGAACATGTTCAGATGTTTTCATGTTTGGTGTTCTGTGAGTTAGTCTCACAGTAATTCTTAATTATTTGATGATCCCTAATCATTTCCTGATCATTTTTGTCAGGCATGTTTTTTTTCTTTTGTTCTGAGCAGAGGGACTGTCTAATGCTGCGTTCACACCGGCCATAACGTATGCGTCGCCAGCGTCAAATTTCAATGTTAAGTCTATGGTAAGGCGCGTCAGAGCTGCGTCAAAGTCCCTGCGTTGCTTTGTGAGCGTTGGGCGCGTCAAAGCTTGATACTTTTCACGCTTTTCAAGCTTTGACGCAAGCGTCAAAGCTTGCAACGCTTGCAACGCAAATGTCAAGCAAGTTCAGCTAGCTGAACTTTCTGCATCGCTTTACAAGCGTCAACCAATCAGAGCGCGAGTTGATACGCCACAGCATCGTAGCTGTTTGTAATCGTCGTGCACTGTATGACCCGACCTGCTACGCCTACCGAGATCGGAATAAAAAGGACCTTGCTTGGAGGAAGGTTGCTGGAGAACTTGGCGTGTCGGGTGAGTGTTTTTTCAACGTTTATGCCTACATTGTCTCGATAGGATCCGCCATTGTTACAAACATCTGACAACAGAGAGCCGCGCATGCGCTCTTTCCTCCCTTCCCCTCCCCGAACGCAAGCTGCGTCAACGCAAGCTGCGTCAATGTCAAAAATATATAGGCGTCAAAAACGGCATGAAGTATGCGTTGTTTGACGCATACGTCAAGGCCGGTGTGAACGCACCATAAACCTCATGGTAGAAAATGGTTTGCATTTTGCAAAAAAAATCACATTGATGATTTTTTTAAGTATTCCAACAAATTATTGTAGCAATAAAAAGTATGTAAATGTCAGAGGTCCCTACAAACCCACTGATGCAACTCTGCAGTATGCGAGGACCTTGTGAGAAAATTGTGTAAACTTTGAGAATGTGGGCACAATTATAAGTTAATCGTCAAAAACTCCATTAATAATGAGCCGGCAGGTAACAGGTGGAAACCACACAGCCCCAACACTCCGAACTGCGGCCGGCAAACCCAGCACAGCACAGCGGATCCAATAAGTAGATCTCCTCACACCACCACACAGCAGCTGACACAGAAGAACAAAGACACAGAGGCTGTGTCCAAATCCAGGGGTTGCATGCTCATGAGTACCCGTCCTCATTGGTCTCAGGAGAACGTGTTCTTCCGTGACCGGTTAGACCGGACGTTAACAGCTGTGAATGTGGACGGTCTAGCCTTAAATATTAGTCCCGCCTCTACTTCGGCGGAGGTCCTCCTGTCACCTAGCAACTGCTACCGCATAAGAAGAAGCTGCAGAAATGGAGCTCGCACACGTTTTAAACTTTTTTCTTGGTTATTTTATGATTTTGGATTCACCAAATTTATGAACTGTAATTAAGAACAAGAATACAAAAACACATTACAGGCCTAATGAAAACAGGAAACGCATAAAAACACAACCACTTCAGGCTTTTACTTTTTGTTCAGTCAGATTTTAATAAGCTGTCATTTAAAGTTGTACTGCTGCTCTCCTGCTGTGTCTCCCGTTTCTTCTGCCATTGTTGCTGGTACAGAAATCAATCCCGCAGTACATCACTGGATTTATGGAGGTGAGGAGACCACGGAGACTACACCGCACCCGTTCTCAAAATCAGGGAAAAGAAGAACGCATTTCAAGACCGCATTCTGAGCATTCTTGGAATTTGGACGGTCTTCGACGCGGCGCTGTGACATCACTGGTCTTAAAATCCGAACTCATGAGCACGCAACCCCTGGATTTGGACACAGCCAGAGACAGCAATCCTTCTCCCTTTATTCTCTTTGCCCCGCCCCTTAATCAGGTACCCAACATGCAACACCTGATATACACAGTGGGGAGAGTGAAACACCATCTCACCACAATTGGTTGGTAATATTTTACTTTTCAGACCGATACAGATATGTTTTTTTTAAATAAAAAAAACTAACATTGACTGTTACTGATGTTGGATTGTGCATCCCAAGACCTTTTTGTTATATAAATAGTAGGTAAATCGTGGCCTTTGCCAAGTCATCAACACCAACCCCATTTGGCCTTTGTTATCCACCTGTTGTTTGGACCAAATCAATTTCAGGACGGATGCAGAGAAATTTGAGGTAAGCACTTTTACTGTATATAATTTACAGCTCATTTAGTTAAAATTCATCCTCAGTGTGGTTCACAACGTAGTCCTATTTTATGGTAACACAGTAGAGTAACGTAAATTAGTGTGAATTATATATATTAATTAGTAGGCTTGTTGGATTATTTTAATAGCTCAAAACCTCCGATCGTCTCACAGCCGCGCACCGGATCATGGACTAAAAAACCAACAGGCTACCTGTGGACAATGTTTATTTTATTTCATTAAAGTCAGCTGACATTAAAATCCGCTTAGTTATTATTTTCCGCTGTTTTTCTCTTTCTGTTTAATGTTTATTGCTTACGTAAGTTAGTGTTTTATTACCGCAAATTAATAATAGAGCTTTAAAAAATTATCAGTTTATTACTGCTGCCGACACAACAAACATGATTTATAATCTCAAATATTTTACTGCAAACGTAAATGCTATCTTAATATTGTGTTTATCATTGTTATGAATGAGTTTAGTCTTTATTTTTATCCAGCAAAAATGCTTTGGTTCCAGCGATCATGTTAAGCCTGCCGCACACAAAAGCAAACTGCTGTGCTAACGGTCATTCACGGCCATTTGCTCAGCAGATTCCTCACTGTGTGTGCCTAATTTTCACTAAGTGGCCAATCAAAGCGCGTTCTCCCCTCACATGATTCCAAGATGGCAGCCTCCTGTCTACGTGTCAGAAAAATAAACGAAACAGAGCTGGATGTGGAGGAAATGCTTCTACTTGTTTTGTTGATGAGGCGTCACCGCCACCGTCGTTTGAAGGTTAGGAAAGTATGGGTACGGCCATGGCTGCAAAAAAGGGCCAGGCAAGGAGTTTATGACTGTGGCGGCGATGCCACCAGGAGCGAGCCAACAGATGCCAAAAACTTCCAGCCCCAGATGCGAGAGCTGCAAATACGCAGGCAGACCAAGGTACCACTCACCAGCAGGAAACATGGCAGGAGGAGGGTAAGTCAAGATGTTGAAAATTTTCAACTTTCTGTGATCGTGTCGCTGGCTCGCCTGTGCACGCCACATGCACGAGCGCAAAATTTCACATGCACATTTTTCGCATGTCGCTTAGCAGGAGGGAGACCTGCGATTATTGCTTTGTTGCACAAGTCTCATTTAAAATGACTGGAGGAGAGGTGATGTCGCTCCTGTGTGTCAAGCTCATAACTGATATGAAGTGATAGCTGCAGATTTGAGCATTTTTAATTATCTACTCGTTCTTAACGCTTCTTGTTCTGATAACTTGCAACCAAAGACGTGTTTTGTTTGCCTTGAAAGTGGTGCAAGTCGATGGAATTCTGTAAAACGTGCATGTTTTGTTGTTTTTATCAAAGCAATTTTGATACATCACAACAATACATGAACGTGGCTCTTTCTGCCTCCGACATGCACATTAGCAGGAGGTGACGTGGACCAATAAGGGCTCTATAGAAGAACTCCAGCAAAGCCAGTTCACAAGAGGCGCTGGTGAAATATACACTTGAAACATGTCTAAATGATTTATGTTATAAATACTGGCCGGGCTACCCAAAAATAGATTTAGAAAAAAACTCCTTTTTAATATTCATAAATTGCCACACATGTAGTCATCAAGGATGATTGTCATCATTTTGTTGCACAAAGCAGAATTGAAAAATTCCTTAAATTTATTTTATAATCTTACAAATGGCTGAATTTACTGAAGTCATCCATATGATGTGAAGTTGTAGACCAGACTTCCTTCATCATGGGTACTTCTGCCAGCTTCCATGAGGGAATCTTGAGGTTTCCAGGCCAACATGGAAACATAATCCCTCATTTGGCTCCTCACAGTACAAATTTGCAAAATATGGACTTCTCATTTAATTTAGATTTTTTTCATCCTTTTTCGTACATGGTTGTTTTTACAATTCCAGTATGTGTTTAATATTTAATTCTCCAAGTGAAATGATTCCTTCTATATTCATTGTATAATAATAATCATGTTCTGGTGTAACTAAATACTGGTTGTATGTAATTTTTTTAGGTTGTGATTTTAATGTTACTCTATTTTTTTTTCTCCACTATACTTTTTTAAAACTAGTTCATAATTGTGAAAACAGATAGTATTTCAATATTGTTGAAACATATATAAACTTTATTTTCCCATCACTAACTGGCAACGTGATAGCGTAGGTGATTGCAGTAACCAAATTTGACCACAGGATGTCACTACTCAATTCTTACACACTGTACCTTTAAAGGAGTCATCACCTGAAATTTTCACTTTTCCACTTGAAAAAATGTATATAATGGCTTCCTAATGATCTTTCACTGGCTGAGAAGCCGATATTTAACATTGAAGCTCACATGCACCCCACGAGCACGCGCATTCCAAAACGAGAACTTGAGTTCTGGCCTATATGCCGACACAAAGGCCAAATATAAACAAATATGAACCAGCAGCGAACAAACCAGCACAGCAAAGCTCATTTCATAACGTGAAACACATAAATTATGTCTTACCGTTGACGACTCATGTTATAATTGTTATGGGAGACAAAACTCCACTCGGTTTGTGTATTCCAACTTCACAACAGCATAAGAGCCGATGCCTGGCTGTTAGCTTGCTTTGTCCCAACTCAACAACAAGCGAGGACGCCATTGCGCACGAGGCGAGGGCTTGTACATACACGGTTAGATCCCGTAGGTCACTGCCAGGTCGGGTTCAGTTATAACTTTTGTTATTTTGGAGTAAGATGCTGAAGCCGCGTCCTGCTTCCTTCCACCAATCACCGCGCCCCTAATTCCTGTGCGCGTCCGAGACAGCCAAAATATCGCGTGTGATCTCGCGAGAAAATATGACCTTTACAAAAAAGGATCAGAAAAGCACATTTTTAATTTATTTTTCCAATACAATTTATTTTAATGGTCTAAAAGAATATAATAGGACGTAGATATCCACGGTATTATAGGTGATGACTCCTTTAACTACATTCACCACCTATATTAGGGTGACCAAACGTCCTCTTTTCCCCGGACATGTCCACTTTTCACCGTCTGTCCGGGGCGTCCGGGGGGGTTTCCTATATTGATGAAAATGTCCGGGTTTTCATCCAGGAGCCGGGTTTGAATTACTGGGGAGCTGGAAGCCCTAAACAACACACCCAGGGAAGCCCGAAAAAATATTCTGTTTCTACCTATATTATTTATATGGACTCTCAGCGCACCGGGGATCTTTTGTGAGGAGAGGACAGACTGGTTGTTGAAGCTGCGTCCTGCGTACGGCCACAGTAACATTTTCAAAGTGGCGCCACCAAAAAATATAATTAACACGCGATCGTTCATATAATCTTCTGTGTTACTTCTGTCTTTTGATCGTATCTGTTATTAGTGTCTGGAGCGCGTCACCCGTGCGCCGGTGATTTCACCTCACCTGCGCCGCCGCGCAGCGCACACTCCAATATTTTTCAGCCGGTAGATTCATTTAAATGTTTAGTTCAAAAGCAACTCGAGGTGAATCAGGAGGAAGCCAGGAAACAGTTTATTCTTGTGGATGGAGAGGAGATGCAGGACGATCAGAGACAGACAGGACAGGATAAATATTCAAATAAAAAACAAGAAAACAAAACAAAGTTTTTGAAAATGAAAATGTTGGTAGATTTATCCCATTACACCTTTTGACCTTCATAAAGCAATAATTCATAAGCGTGTAATATTTATGTATTTGATACAATTCAGATCAACTTCGAAATTCAGTCCCACATCCAGGGCCGTATCAAGGCATTTTGGGGGCCAAGGCAAACAGACCCCCCACCCCCTCCCCGTCACTGGGCTCCCCCAGAATCCTCTGTGTAATTCAAAGCCTGCTCACGAGTATTAATTATAGTGTTTGCAAAAACACCTCGGCTTACATATGAATTGTTCTAGAGCCATTTTGTTGGCAGAATATTTTAGCTCTAAACCAGTTGTTCTGACAGAACACCGGGAAAAAATGGGTCCGAACATGGTTTGTGTGGCATTTGGTGCTGTGCGTGCGGCAGCGATGCACCTTTTGCGCATTTGGAGAGAATGAGTACTCATGCGCAAAACGAGGCCCCTCATGGAGCGCGTGTTCTGCGTATCGGGAGGGGCCCACTTAAAACACTGGATTTGCTCAAATAAGATGTTTGAGCTCAACGAGGTTGTAGTTCTCTTGTGGTACGAGCAGAGCGCGCTCGGAGTGGAGCTTGTAATGAGCACGCGCGATTTTATCAGTTGGGAGGTGCGGAGCAGCTGGAGAAACATATCAATGATGGAACGTACGAGAATTTTTGACGTAACACCGGTGCGCAGAGGTGCGGGTTTCAATGATCAACAGGACAGGGAGGGGGAGAGGGGAAAACAGCGAGAGAAACACGGAGGGACCAGACTGTTAGTAAAGTTTTGAGCAAAACTGCTGGAAAGGTGTGGGTGTTCAACCTCCTCATTAGAAAAAGCGTGGGTGTTAAAACACCCACACCCCCCATGGGTGCGACGCCCATGGTGTGACGTCATCGGTAGGCACAGATCCCCTGTCCTCTTTTTTGGAAATGGAAATATGGTCACCCTAACCTATATTCACCACAGGTCTTCACCCTGACTAAATACTAAGGCTAGCACAGCTTAAGGAGTTTGATAGAAGTACAAATGGGTACAATTTGAGAAGTGTGGTTTACAAATCATTGGTGTGGGCCTGTTAAATGAGTGCTGTAGCTCTTGTTAGTCCTCTCTTACCCACACCTAATTACAAGCATTTATAAGCATAGTTGATTACATTGGTCTTAAATAGGCTCCTCTTACCTGCTAGATTCTCAAGCCGTTTCAGTTTTTCTTTTCGTCCACTAGCTTGTGATGTAGCCTCCATGTTCTGCAGATCTACTTGCCATAAGAATCCCTTTGCATCATGTATTCCTCTTCTTATTTCCTTATTTTCCAGGTTGTAATTGGCCATTTTGGGAAGCCTTTCCCAGGTACCATTTTGTCCCAGGATGCACCACACCACACGTGTGTATAAATGATCCTCCTCCCTCATTCTCACCTGGTCCCTGAGGCTGCCATGCAGCAGTGTATTAAATGCTGAGGTCACAGTGTTGACAGCATCTTTATTACCACTCAGTGTGAAGTTGCCAGATGGGTCTTGTCGTATGTAAAGACCTTCATGCTCCACCACATGCTGCAAATCCAGCATGTCTTCTTCAGTGAGGCCCTCAAGGTCTTCTTTTCTGAAGGTTTGATTGGAGCACTGTGCCTCATACAGGCTTTTTAACGTTTCCATGGCATCATCAACATCTTTTCTGGAAAGGCCAAGGAACTGGAAGGCAGACTGCTGGCTTGCAGTGTTGATATTAAGATTGCTTAGGTCTAAACTTGCAGATGATTGTTGCACCTGAGGCAACTGGGGCGCTGACACTAGAAAGTAAGTGAAGAAAATGTGTGAAAAGAATGAATTGTTCTTATTTAAAATTACATATTTATTAAAACTCCACCAAGAAGAACCCTGTTAGTAAAAATAAATCTGTCACCTCTTCTAGTTACAGTGGGAAACATCTGTGTTGCTTCTACTTTAAAAGCCAAGAAGACGTCAATTTTAATCAGAACAAGACGGATGGTGGTGAGTCTGTGAAGAGACCAAGATGAGACGGCTTCTAGGATCCCTTGGAGAATTGCACCTGCAACAACACCAGGGTGCAAACCACCAGCTCCTGCAAACAGTTTAATTTAAATTTTTCCATTTTCCCCATTTTTTATTTCGATATTTTTGAAATCATTTATATATACTGTATTTTTTTTTGTGAAGCGCCTCGTGATTTTTATCTTGAGAGGCGCTATATAAAAAATCGTTTCTTCAACAATTGTTCGTCATCATAAATAAAACTTTCATTGATTTTATTCACAAAATTCCATGTTTAGTAGTGGACATTTTATAAGCGACGTCATACATACCAGCACAGATGGCAGGAATTGCTACAGATGTAAATCCAGACTTTTGACAGTATTGGATTATTTTAACCACGAGTCTCCTAATAACAACTGCATCCTTCTTTCCACATATGTGTATAATAGCTTTACAGGGGAACCGTCCAGGTTTGGAAACAACAATCTGCCCTTTGTTCACATTTGCTGCAGACAAAGCACAAGACATCATAGTAAAAAGCTGTTGAGTGTGTACTTGTTAGAAAGGTTTCACTAATTTTCCTTTCTCACCCGATTTCAGCTCAGCCTCCACTTCTGATCCTGCTACAGATAAAATGTCTTTGCACACACCCGCTGGAAAAATCAAAACAACAAAGAATGTATTGATATAAAGAATGAATGCTTGCAATGGAAGGCATTAGAACAGGCTGTGGGAGCTACCAGGGCTGCAGTTCCTACCCTGTTTTTTTTTTATTTATTTATTCTTTATTTAACCAGGAAGGTCCCATTGAGATTAAAAACCTAATTTTCAAGGGAGTCCTGGCCAAGAGGCAGCAAAAGTTACAGTTACAAATACACTGCTCACAAAATTTAAAGGAACACTTTAAAGAAACACATTAGATTCATCAGATCTCAATATGAAGTTGGATATCTATACAAATAACGACAGGGCAATGTCTTAGGAACAAAAGGATGCCAAGTCTTTTAATGGAAATAAAAGTTTTCAGCCTACAGAGGGCTCAATTGTGTAGACACCCTAAAATCAGAGTGAAATGAAGATGTGGCAGGCTAGTCCATTATTTCAAAAACTTCATTTCTGCAACTCAAAATGCTTTTCAGTATCTCGTGTGGCCCCCACGAGCTTGTGTGCATGCTTGACAACGTCGGGGCATGCTCCTAATGAGACAACGGCTGGTGTCTTGTGGCATTTCCTCCCAGATCTGTGTGAGGGCATCCCTGAGCTCTTGTACAGTCTGAGGAGCAACCTGGCGCCACCTAATGGACCGAAACATAATGTCCCACAGATGTTCTATTGGGTTTAATTCAGGGGATGGTGAAGGCCATTCAATTGTTTCAATTCCTTCATCCTCCAGGTACTGCCTGCATACTCTTGCCACATGAGGCCGGGCATTGTGGTGCATTAGGAGAAAACCAGGACCTACTGCATCAGCGTAGGGTCTGACAAAGGGTTCAAGGATTTCATCTGGATACCTTATGGCAGTCAGAGCACCATTTCCTAGGCAGTAGAGGTCTGTGCGTCCCTCCATGGATATGCCTCCCCAGACCATCACTGACCCACCACCAAACCTGTCATGTTGAACGACGTTGCAGGCAGCATAACGTTCTCCTTGTCTTCTCCAGACTCTTTCACGTCTATCACAGGTGCTCAGGGTGAACCTGCTCTCGTCTGTAAAAAGTACAGGGCGCCAGTGGCGGACTTGCCAATTCTGGTGTTCTTGAGCAAATGCCAGTCCTGCTGGGCAGTGAGCACAAGGCCCACTACAGGACGTCGGGCCCTCAGGCCATCTTCATGAAGTCTGTTCCTGATTGTTTGGGTAGAGACATTCACACCAGTGGCCCTCTGGAGGCCATTCTGTAGGGCACGAGCAGTGCTCAGCCTGTTCCGCCTTGCACAAAGGAGCAGGTATCGGTCCTGCTGATGGGTTGTGGACCTTCTACGGCCCTGTCCAGCTCTCCGAGAATAACCGCCAGTCTCCTGAAATCTCCTCCATGTTCTGGAGATTGTGCTGGGAGACACATTAAACCTTCTTGCTGCAGCACATGTGGATGTGCCATCCTGGAGAAGTTGGACAACCTGTGCAACTTCTGTAGGGTTAAGGAATCACCTCATGCTGCCAGTAGAGATAATTACTCAAGCCAAAACTAGCACGAGTGGAAAACCAGCCAATAAAGATCAAGAGGGAGAAACTTGAAATGACCGCCACATGTTAAACCAGTCCTGTTTTGAGGGTTTTGTAATTGTTGCCACTTTAGTGCCCCTGTCGTTAAGTCCATGAACACCAATACAGCTGAAAGTGATTAACAATGCCCTCAGCTGCTTAATCAACCAAAAAATTATCAGACAGGTTTAATTGATTTAATGCCAGGCCCAAAAAAAAAAAGTGTTCCTTTAATTTTTGTGAGCAGTGTATATATATATATATTTTCAGTTACACAGACATGTTATGTACAGAATTACAAAAGGCAATTACAACACAGGGAATCTGTCTCAAGGGCTCTCAGTTTGGCTTTAAATGTATTCAAGGAGATGAGCTCGGTTAGTTTCCAGTTTTCCTGCAGCCTGTTCCATGCAGAAGGAGCAGAGTGAACAAAAGCGCTTTTTCCCAGTTCAGTGCGAGCAAACGGAACACAGAGTAACAACTGATCGTTTGCACGCAGACTGTGAGAAGTTACACTTCTCCGTGAGATTAAGTTACAGATATAGTTGGGTAGTAATCCAAGCATGGCCTTGTAAATGAAAGTGTACCGATATGCCAACCTCCTGGTGGACAAAGAAGGCCATCCCACTCGCAAATACAATTCACAATGATGGGTCAGTGGTCTACAGTTAGTAATAAACCTCAGCGAGGCATGATAAACCACATCCATCTTACCAAGACACTGTGCTGAGGCATTCATATACAAAAGGTCTCCATAATCCAGAATATACAGAAATGTTGCAGTAACTAGTCGTTTTTTTCAAAAAAAAAACCCAGTCTGAGTTTGAGTTTCTTCACAAGATTATCTATATGGGGCTTGAAGGAGAGGGAGTCATCGAGCCAGACACCAAGGTATTTGTATGTGTGGACCTGTTAAATTGTGTGATATTACAGCTTAAATCAACAGTTGCTTTACACAAGCAGCAGCAGCACAATTTTTTCCTAAAGGGATATTCCACCCCAAAGTAAAACTTCGCCTGTTGCCATATTCCCCCATAGTTAGATAAGTAGGAAAAAACTATTTGCCCAATCGTTCTCCTGATCCAGTAGCCAGACTCGCCCTCTGTCAATTTTTCACAGAGAACTGCTCTGGTAACGCTCCCATTGAAATAACCCCACCCCCTGAGAGTTCTAGCTGAGCCAATCAGCGCTGAGCAGCGTACGTCACACACAGCGATGCTCAGTTTCTCATAAACAAGGAAGACGGCGTCTGAAGCAGAGTTCGCTGCGGCTCTTTCCTCTGTTCTAAATGACTTGGACATGTCTTTAAAACCACAACAAGAAATAGCGCTAAAAGCCTTTCTTCTAAAGAAAGATGTTTGCGCTGTGCTACCCACAGACATATATACGTAGTTGCCTCGTGGACTGGCGCTGCAGTAGTGGCCGACCGCCATCTTAGATGGGTCTCCATTCGCCCCCAGTGCATTCATTTCTACTGAAGAAGGAGCTTACCCAGCTAAAAAACACATATTGTTGTGTCACCTTTACATGCGCTAATTGAGCAACAAGTAAAATATGCAGGAAAGCTGGGGTTAACTGCAGTGCAGCTCGGCGTGAACAGTGAGAGGGAGATTATTAGCAGCGCTCCTTTGACGGCTACAGCTAAAGAACTACAGCGTTGCGCGGTAAGTCGTCATTTCCGCCTTTTTTCGGATTGGTTATTTTTGAGCTGGCTAGTCCCGCCCCTCATGGTGCTCACTGCCTGTGAGTTACCAGACTTTCCACTGAATAGACAGAGGGAGAGTCTGGCAGGCAAGGCTACTGATCCGGCAGTACTCCTTTAGCTTTAGCTTAGCATAAAACAATGTAAGTGAATGTTAACAACTAGCCTTGTGTGTGAAAAAGTCATTAAAATTACTCAATAGTGATTCTAATTCTGCTTGGTGACCTAAAAGATCATATTAACTGCAAGTAAAAATAATAATGGTGCATTCGATTTTTCGTCAGAACTCAGAAATCCCTACTTCCGAGTAGGAAAAATCTAATGAAACGCCCCCCCAAAGTTGGACCTCCTAGTCGGAAACTCGAAAGATTTTCAGAACCCGACCTCAACATCCAATATGGCAACTCTCTGTATCAACAACAGTAAGTTTTGTTTGAAATGTGTTTATTTTACAAGACACACTTATAAGAGTGCGTTTAAAATCAATGTTACATGTAGTGCATTCAACTCTAAAGTAAAAGTGTTGTTTGTATGTCGAACGTTCAGCTTAAAATGGTGTTATTAAGAGAAATCTACAAGCAATGGCTACCTTGGAGGTGTGCTATCCCACTCCTCTCAAAGCAAAAAGTTAAACAGCTCGTAAAGATAGCTTTTTAGTTTTTCAGTCTTTTATTCCAAAGTGCCTACTGAGATTTCAACTTTCAGGTATTACATTTGTATTTTTAGGCTGTATGTTTTTGGAGTCCTAATAATGGTGTTACATTTTTTTTCACTCTAGCTGCATTTTCACGTTAAATGTTTTACATTTTATCAAATGTATTTCATTGTAATCTTCATTTGTTTTTTTTACAGTTTATTTGGACAAAAACATGGCAATGTTCCTTGATGAACAGAGGAGTAATCCCCTTTCCTGGCCCCTTGTTCCACAGGCAGGGTAGTCCCACATGTTACATGGATGAGGATCTCACAGTAGAAGCCAACCTTATATAGACTGAGGATGTTTATGACGAATCAGGTGAAGCTCCTGAAGTAAATGTCACAATTATTATAATAAATGTGAAATTTTCTTGCAATATCATAACTATTGTTTTTTTTTTCTGTCTTTAAGGCCAGCACAAACTTTGTTTTTAATTGACCAGATTAGGGAACACCTGAAAAAGATAGAAACGGCCACCCCAAAAACTCTAAAAGAGCTGAACATGAGGTTGAAAAATACCAAAGGCAACAAAAAACGGGTGGAAATCTGTTGCCGAAAGGTTATCCTTGCAATTTTTAGAGAGCTTTCACCTGGACAAAGTAGCGAGAAAATGGAACACTTTGGTGGATGCCTACAAAAAAATTAAAGACAATAAGAGTATGGGGAAAGCAGCTATGCGATTTCAGTTTTTTGAAGAGATGTTAGGGGACCAACATGATGTTGTCTTTCCAGTAATTGGAACTGCAGCAGGAGTGGAGGTGAGGAGACCAGAGATTCTTGTGTCCAACACACCATCACGCAAACGGCGCAGGGATCAATCCCAGGATGAGCTTCTTCAGTTTTTAGGGATTCTGAGGAAGCATGTGAGAGGTGACATAACGAAACCCTGCAACAACTGCCACAGCTCAAGTAAGCTTTGAGGCTGTAATGAACAGACTCATTGAAAAGATGTAGTTTTTTTTTACTTTTGGGAAGTTTGCACATAAACATCAACTTTATATCAATGTGTACTGTTTTCATTATATGTATTTTCAGTGCAATAAGAACATGTTCTTTAAATCAGTTTTTTTTAGTTTTACAAGAAAGTTTGTGTAATATTTTCAAAAATGCTTACTATTTGCATGCAATATTTCCATTAATGGTAACTTTTTGTGTTCTGACTTTTTTAACTGTCTTGATTACCTTTCTTTTTTTAATAAATGTTTTTGCTTCTAATATTCTACATTACCAATGACAACAGCCTCATCTTAATTGAAAAGCCCAGAATAAATACATCAGCGTGGAGCAGAGAAAACACTTTAATAAAATGCCACTGAAATACAGGCATACTACAATTACCAACATAATTCAAAATATAAGAAGACAAAGAAGAAATGCCAATAACTAGTAAAAGCAAAACAAGCATCTTTTAACTTTGACAAAACTATTGGTTGTCATCCTCATCCTCTGACATATGTCAGGCTGCCATTACTATCATCGCCAAAGTTTTTAGTTTGGTGTCCTGAAGAGCTCAGAGACGCCTCCACATACAATTTATTCATCCAAAAGCCTGTTCAACACACAATGAAGGTTGAAAAACCTGACTAAAGACTCAACCAACAGCAATACGCAGCAAGAGCAATACCTACCTTCTTCGTCTTTTTCTCTCTTCAATTATAATTTGAAGATGAGCTTTATCTGTGTTTATTAGTTGTCTGTGTTCCCTGAGAGCTACCAAAACAGCAGTTTTTGAGGGCGCTGCCATATAGGAATCCTGACTTTTCCAACTACGGTAACCAGAACGCTGTTAATGCATTCATTCCCAGTTCCAACTTCCAAGGTAAATCGAACACAGCATAACACAAAGGAATCACAGGCGCCGTTTATGACAAAGCACAGCTGTAAGCTTCCACTGAAAACTGCAAGGACATGAGCAGCAGCCCCAAGGACACCTGCTTCCATAAACACAAATGCACACGTTAGCGAACCGCCATAAAAAAAACACACACACACACACACACACACACACACACACACACACACACACACACACACAATGACAGCAAAAAAGTAGGCACATTGCATTAGCATGAAGTCAAAGTAATTGCCTGTAGACCTCTAAGACAGGATTGTCTCCTGACAAATTTCTGCTGCTTTGAATGTTTTAATGAGAGCAGTGATCTGTAAGTGGAAGCAGTTCAAAACCACCAGGACTCTTCCTGGAGCTGGCAGGCCATCTAAACTGAGTGATTGGGAGAGCAGGACCTTATGTAGGTGACCAAGAAGCCCATGGTCACTCTGTCACAGCTCCAGTGTTCATCCGTGGAGAGCAGAACCTTCCAGAAAGACAACAATCTTTGCAGCAATCTATCAATCAGTCCTGAATGGGAGAATGTCCAGACAGAAGCGATTTCCATAAAAGGCACATGGCAACCTGCCTGGTGTTTGCCATAAGGCACCTGGACTCTCAGACCATGAGAAAAAACATCCTCTTCTATAATTGGCGGTAAGCCTATTTTATATTTCTCCATCAGCTCAGTAGTGGAGTTGTGCAGTTGCATTGATGAGAACGTTTTCCCTTCAGAATTTTCCATGACCTGGGGAAAGTTGCAAAGCAATTTCCGCCAGGACAACAAAGGGCGTAGCGTTTTTTTGGGGGGTATCTTGCCACCATTTAAGTCATGTATCCTGTTCAAAATAATGTATTTACTATTGTGTTTATATATTCTCGAGACTTTTAAAGCCCCATTCCTTAACTTTGCAGATATATGCTCTTTGTCACCCTCTCAAGGCTTGCTGCGTAATGTCACTGTCGTAAAATCAAATCTCTCTCTTGGGCATAAGTGGCATGTTTACATTCCTAATGTCAGGCAAAACAACAAAAACAAACTTTTCCACCTCCACACATTGAATAAATAGTTTTATCAGGACTGTATAACAACTTTATGCCCGACCAAACACAATAACCCTGGTGAAATCATTTATTACTTACCTAGCTATTAGCAGCACGGCTAGGTCAGAGTCCGTAGTTCATGCTGTTCTTTCTAAAAGAGCTCTCCAGCGAGGAAAAGACGGCCCAATAATAACTCTGGTCTTTGCTCTTGCTCTATCACGTTCTCCTTTTCTTTTCCTATATTCCTCTGATAAGGGATTTCTAGCTTTCTTTGGTGAATCTGCCACTGCTAAACTGCGAGTCTACGTTATACAATTATGGCAAGCCAAAGGGATAAAAAAATTGCGCGTTCTAAACTCGCATTATGTCCGCCAAAACGCTCATTCAAGACGCGCGTTTTGGCATACATAATGCTCGCTTTAGAACACGTGAGTTTTTGCCCCCTTTGGCGTCAAAATTCGCACTTTATTTTATCCCTTTGGCTTGCCATATCCTGCCGTAAAGCAACACCCAGTCAGTACTTCCGGTAGCGACCCGAGCTCAAAAACTGTATAGTGCGGTAAACAGACGTGGGACCCCCCAACACTATCACAGGTATGAAAATGAACACAATAGATGATAGTATCAGGGTTTCCTCCAGCGCTATTTTAGCCTGGCGGGCCGCTAAAAAAAGTTTTTTTAATGCACCAAACAAACATTTAAAATGTTAAATTTAGCGCTGAAACAAATACTCGAATGTTTCCATTTAAAAAATTCCTCAAATCATTATTATTTACTGATTCGAGGCGTTGTTAAATGCGTAACGCAGCCGGACTCTAATTTACACGGACACATTTTACTGGAGCACAACACGGTCGAGTGTCTCCACTGTAAAACGGAGTTGTCTTACCATAACAGAACAACTTTATCCTTGAACAGGAAACCGCTTCAGCCAGCCGAATCCACGACCAGGTAGGCTAATGCTAATACCATAGACATAGGCTAATACGTAGCACGCACGCTAACTTTCGCGTCATGTAGGGACCGAAAAAAAAACACGTTAATCGTGTTCACGTTAAACTAAGACTGAATAAACTCTACAACTGAAAGAAAAATCCCCATCATCCTGTTTATGTAGATGGCTGCAGCTGTGGAGCAGGGACGCAGCTAATACCTGGAGTCATTACTGCGGCTCAGTGTGACGCTGCATATACGGGAGGCTGTTGTAGCCTGTAATTTACTAACATATCTATCTTTGAATATAAGTTTAGGTTGGATTATTGCCAATCTGTGTATATTTAGAAAAATATGACGCAATTACAATGTTACTAGTAGAAATTAGTAACATTTCTACTTGAAGTTTGATTTTGAAACACAAACTCAGAATTTTTTTCCTCAGTTTTGAAAGGTCGTCAAATAGAATATTTGATTGACAGAGGATTAGATAGAATATTAGAATAGGCTACTAAACTATTAAATAGCTGTAGCCCTAGTTAATGCAGGAGATAGGTGTAGGAGACTATTTTCATGTTCAGCCTGCATGAAAAACTCAGAGTGATCGATTATAATCAGAAATAATCATAAAAAAATGTTTGTTCAGTGAAGCACACCTTTAAAATGAATAGGGGTCTTTAACCTGCAAGTCTGACTTTAACAGCATCTGGTGATACAAAAGCACAATAGCAACATCTTACGATGGATAAGTGAACAGGGTGAGAGGTCAGGTGTATTTTCCATTATCTGAATTGTATTTTTTTGTGTCTGGTAAAACCATATTTCAAGATTGTGCCTTTTTGTAAGACAAATAAATATTGTTAATAAATGGTTTATAACACCACATACTTTTAAACTTCCTGACAACTTTTTTTTTTTTTACAAAAACACCGTGGGTCGACCGTGGGCTTGTCTACCACCAGGCTTTGCAAGTTTTCTGGGGGAAACCCTGATAGTATGATGCCAAATCTTCACAAAAAAGCATAATTTTAAGGTGTAAACGTTGCGAAGTGTTGCTTTAAATGTGTACAAATTTGTCCTTCAGTCTCCACCTCTTCATGTAGTCTCCACCCACATTTCCTGTAATTTCCGTCCACAAAAAAGATTTCTGCTGTGTATCTTTGTCATCCTTGAGTCACGGGTGTAAAAACGTTAATATTATCGGACTTTTTCCGCAAGACATTCTTCAATCTGCTTAGTGTCTGCCACTTATTATCTTTGGCACTCCTTTTATTTCATTGAAGAGGAAATGGCGGTGCTGTTGACAAAATTAAAGGAAGCAGCGTCCTGACCAACCACAGGTTTGCGGTCTCCACCATTTTCAACGGTTAAAAAAATTGGGCATGTCTTCATCACCCTCTGCGGACCTGTCACAGAGCCCTTGCGTCAACGCATAATGGCCTTGCATGTCTCCGTATCCCTTCAGAAGGAGATGTATAAATCAGGCTTTAGTGATAAGTACATTTGGAGGAAACCAGGCCAATACCATGGTGGTGGCAGCATCATGCTGTGGGAAGGATTTTGGTGCCAAGAACTGGGACGCTAGTCAGGATAAAGGGAAACAACAATATGTGGAAAAAGTGATTTGCTGTTAAACTTTCAAAATGCATTGTATTTTTAATTTGTGCCTTGTGTAATACCACAGCCACCCACAAGATGTCCACAATTTATCACTTCCTGTCCCCAGTCAATTTTCCATTTCTTAGAAACCCTCAAAAACACATCACCTGTTTTCAGTTCATTTAATTCCAGTTATCTCAGTTTCTTGTTCTGATCCCCAAAGGTTCATATTTTCCATGACACACATCACACTTTAATAAACATGCTTATGTCTCTCTGAACTCTAGTGTGTGGAGTTCTTCCTTTCTGCTCACCAATCTGACTACAAACAACTGTTGCTACCTCATCCTTCCTTCCTTCCTGTTCATACAGTTTGACGCTTAACATCAATTGGCACCTACCGTTATGAAAGTTGGTGAAGTCTGTCGTGTTCACCACAGCATCTGTAGTCTCATTGGTGATGTCACCAAAAACCACCTTTAGTTTAGTCCCTCCTCTTACAGTCATGTCAACATCATCCAGGTCAGTGGTGAGGGAGCTGAAGAGGACTGAGGAAAAGCACCATACTATTTAATTTGCAGAGTGAGAGTGCTAATAAAAATGGTTACATGCAACTTTAAATTCTCCATTATGTTTTATTAATGTGGATTGTTAATAAATATGTCCTGAGTAGCTCTGGTTTACCTTGGCCTTCCCGATTCATACTTAAGCTTAGGTGTTTATACACTTCGTGGTAGCACTGTCAAAAACAATAAAACTTTAGACATCTAATAACATCTGAATAAACTCAACAGATGAGTTTTAACAGGTACTGATAGTTACCTCAGAGTCAGGATAGCCTGGTTTAATGACAATGTGGATGGTGGTGAGAGACCCAGAACCTGAAGACAACCCAAACTCATAAATGGTTTCTGTCAGCACTTTAACAGCTTCACTCAGGGTGTAGTTTAAGACAGGTCCAGGTCCAATAATAGGTATGGCTACTGAACTAAAGCCCTGCTGTACACACAGGTCCAGACACCTTCTCAGTCCAATGCCAAGAGCCTGAAAGAGAAAAGCAACAAGCTTTTTAAGGCTTTAACATTTTACTTTTGCAATATAAAAGAGCATCCATACTATAATATAAAAAAGTTGAGCAATGATAACATCAAAGTCCTACAATGTTTTAGATTTTAAAGAGGACCTAGAATGCAGTTAATCAACAATCTAAAACAGAGCTTTGAGCATCTAAAAAGCATAAGAAATGTTCTTTAGGGTTTCATCTGTCCCAGGAGCCCTGATACAGGCCATTCTAAAACCCCTAAACCAGCCTTGCCAGAAGGCCTCATACACTGGAGACATGCAGGTTTGAGGAGGCGTGGCTCCCCCTTATGACGTGTTAAGGAAGGCTTTCTCAGAACAGAAGTTTTTCTCTTGCCTTTTGCAACTTTCTAATTTACATAAAAAGTAGGTCACACACGGCTTTGACGTTTTGGTATGCTACTGTTGATCACCCAAGCTGTCTTATTCAACAACAAGGAAAATGTTGGTTTACATTCTAGGTCTCCTTAATGTATTTTCACAGTGCTATTATGCATCATCTCAGCCATGATCATTTCAACTGGCTCTATCAAGAGCAGAAATTGTGTTAACAGGTGATAGTGTAGCTCAAAATACTATCAGCCTTTTTTGTTTGAAAACGCATACAATTAGAAGTAATCAAGATTTAAAGGCAATTAATTTTATATTCAGACTTCAGTAAAAGTGCATCGTTTTCTGTAAGAATCCATTCCTATAAAACTGAATGACTCTACAATCATAGTTTTATTTATTTAGCATAATTTTGTCTCCATGAATAAATCTTGAAATTTTACGTTCTCACCTCATAAAGCAACTTTGCATAATATTTTTGACCTTTACCTGCACACTCCTGCCTGTGACTCCATCCCAAGGCATGCACTCTATGAAGAAGATCTTTGAACATCCCAGAGATGAACTTGCATCAACCTCAATAACATTACCGGGAACGGGAGTACAGTATGCCACCTTTGAGGTGAAATTCGACTGAACTGTGTTCCCTCCTTTCTGGAGCAAACAGTTGCCAACATTTGTAGAAGCCAACTGCTTGTTGAGCATGGGGGCCACCAAAACATTCACCTGTAGAAAAAACAAGAATAATATAAGGACACGCGGGATGCTGTTGTAAAGATTTAGTAAAAAAGTAAAAATGTCAAACCTGCTCATCTTCTAAACTGCTAATCTGGATCTTTAGATTTGTTTTGTTGACTCCCCCAACAGGGTTCAAACGACTTCTGGTGATAGATGATATAGTTGGGAAGCTGCTGGGACCGCTGATACTTCGTGGCTTTGTTGCAATAGTAGGTGAGTTAACATCTGGTTGCTCCCAGATAAGAACCTGACAGGAACTTTCAACCAGCTCCTTGCTCACTTTTCCATCTCCCTGGAAGTAGCGCAGAGCTCCTGGTCCATCCAGAACCAAGGTGTCTAATGTCAGACTGGCCAGAGCAGATGTAAGGGCCTGTTGGGTCTCTTTAACCAGACGAAGAGGACCAGACAAGAGCACACAGGGACTTGGAAAATGGGAGGCTTTCATTGTCACTTTGGTCTGTTTCATGCCAATCATCTTTAAGAGTTCATCAAAGCTGTTTACCATTTCAGGAAACTGCAGGTTCAGGACTTCTTGAGTTGAAACCTGGTTTGCCTGGTAGTTATGAAGAAGGTCTTTAAGCTTGTTGACTTGTTCAGTGTAGCCCACCAGTTGTACTTTGGTTGTTGGAGTTCCACTGGATGAAGAGATGAAGCTAACGTCCACTCTGAACTCTCCACAATTTGCTTCATATTTGGCTTTTTGGAGCATGCCTTTCACTCTGGTCAGGTCTGGAGGCCCAGCTGCAGCACCATGAAGCTGTATGCTGACCACACTCAGATCTCTCTGCACTGCTGTCTCTGCTTCATACAGAGAATCAGGAGAGAAACTGGACAGAACCAGTTCAGATCCTACCTCCATGGAAACGGGACTCCTTAGATTCTGCTGAAAGCGAGTCTCATACTTGGAGGCAATGTCACTGTTTGTCATGAAAGCTAATAAATCTGAATTGAGCTGAACTTTCTTTTCTTTTATCTCTTTCATCAGTTCCTCGAGTTTAGCAGCTCCTGATTGTACGCACTCATCAGGCCCCTCTAAGATGACGCTGCTAGAAGCTCCTCTACTGACTTTAACATCTGAATAATGAGTACTCATCTCTCGTTTGAACTCATCTTCAACCAGTTTGAACTTCTTTTCCACAATTGGCAGCTCCTTCTGGATCATCAGACTATTTTCCAGAACTGCAATCTTCTCCTTTAAAGCTTTAGTCTCTCCAACCACCATAGCATAACCACTCCCTATGTACACTTTGATATCATCAAGCATGAAGGAACGATCCTGCAGAACCTTTTTGATTTGTTTGGGCTCAACTACATGATAGCAGGTGTATTTGTCTGTAAGATCAATGAAGATCCGATCCAACTCAAGCTCCCATTTCTCTGCAGCACTAAAAGCCCCCACAGCCGTCTTCTGCACGTCCCCTCTCACCACTGCCACCTCTTCATCAAAATCTAACTCTAATGTGCAGTCCACTGCAGAGAGCTGCTTCTGTAAATATTTGTAAGCTTCAGGGTTGTCCCTGAGGTAGAATAGGAGGTAGATGTCTAGTTTGTAAATCTTCTCAAGACATTTTTTGTTTGGTGTAGCAAATGTCTAAAAACAAAAAACAAAGAAAAATTAATAGCTGCCTTTTAAAAAAATACAATTGATAATCTTGTTTTAGGAAATTAAATCACATTTGTAAAATATGGTGCCAAAGCCTTATACAAAAATATCATTATTAGATATTTTTAAAGCTGGGACTTTCCTTGTGTTTAATCAGTGGTTTAACCTCAGCATACTTTTAAGTAAAAAATTGGGTCTAAAACTGACATGTTTACTCGAGTACTCTAGTAAGTTTTTTCTGACAAAAGGAAAACAGAAAAACTCACAAGAGACTGGCTTGTCGATGACTGATCTTGGGTCTGTGGTGAACTAGTTTGACTCACAGTTAGCTGCACTTCCCCTCCAGGAAGAGAAATTGTATGAGTCTTTCTCTGCAAAACTCTTTCTTGGTCTATAAATACAACAAAATTACAAGATGTTTATTAAAACTGCAAACATGTCCTTTTTAAGTCAACGATAGTACAACTTACCTTGTTGTTCCTTGAAACTGACTTTATAGATGTTGTCTTTGACCTTTTCAATCTTTCCACAATCTCCACCTCCAGAGTCTCTTTTTTCCTGAAAGTGTCTTCTGATCTTCTCCTTCTCTTTGTCCGTCAGGTTTCTCGCCTCAAAGAACAATGGATGCTGGAATTCATCCATTTTACCTTTTAGCTAAACTAATAGCAGAACCTCTTTGTGTGTCCTTGTTGGATGAATTTTGCTTGTGAGATGTTGGTTTCACTTTTACTTGCATGTGCCAGGATCAGTGGAAAGTAGGGGTGCAGGGGGTGCTGCTGCACCCCCTGCTGGGGACCACAAAGATTTACTTTTTTGGGAAGCCTCGAGAAAACAAAAGGAGATGCAGCAGCAACAGTGAGTTCCGGGGGTCCTGTCATGTATTCTGTCCAAGATAGTACATTTACAGTTAATTTGCAGTTTATATAGTGGTTTTTGTATTTCAGAGACCTTTTAACATGGACAAATTCGTCCCTCATTCTCCTCCACCTCTTCATGAACTCGCCACCTCTAAACCCACGCTTCCCGTCATTTCCGCCCTCTAATAAAACGCTTGCTGCATATCTTTATACTCCTCCAGTCACGGGTGAATAAAACGTTCATGTTTTCAGACTTTTTCTGTGAGGTATTCTTCAAGCTGCTCCGTGTCTGCTGCTAGACATCTTTGGCTCTCCTTTTATTTTTTTGCAGGGGCAATGGCGGTGCTGGTGACATATTTAAAGGAAGCGGCGTCCTGGCCAATCACAAGCTTGCGCGCTCCGTCTTTTTCGACGGAAAAGTGAGCTCGACTCCGTCCTTGTGTGCCTGTTGTTGAGCCCTCACAACGACAGATAATGGTGTTGCGTGTCTCAGTGCCGACGCAGACGGAGAATCATAAATAGGCTTTAGAGGCACACTTGCAGTCCAGTTCAGTCACCGCCGAAACGACAAAAACAGCAGAAGCAACACCCCGAGAGTGTGATGACGGGGACCAGGGGTGTGTTGACAGCTTTGTGTTTCATGATTTTGTCTTGATTTCTAATAGAGACTCGTATCAATGTGTATACTACACGTAGGCTATGATTCACCTGTACATAACGAGTTGAGTTGAGCTTTTGTTTGTTTTTCTCAGCACCCCCTGCTGATAATATGTCCCCGTGGATATGGTCATAAAAACACAGACACACCCAAAAACTGTGAATGTTTTGTTTTGAGGGCCATGTCCTAGCTTAGACATCAGTGCAAATATTGCATTAAACATTCATTTAAATTACTGAAAATATGACTAGCAGTATCATCTTTATAATTGTTTTATACAGTCCTGATCAAATGTTCAATGGCCAAAAATCATCTGGACATGGTCAGGGGCTGTTTGACACCTCTGCACCTCCTGAGGATCCATGCGGTCTTAAACTTTTGACTGTACATTTTAATAGACACTCATTCCAACAGTAATAAAAAAAATAAATTATAGTTTTAGATTTATGTCAGTTGGGCTTGTATTAGATATTGGGAGATATATGGGAGCAGCAGCTGAGCTGAGCAGCAGCTGAGCTGAGCTGGCTCATCTACCTACCTGGAATAGTAGCTGCACCAACTACCAGGTCCAGCCACCACACCATACCCAGGATTCAGCCTCTACTCCAGCCACCAGGTCCAGCCCAGGTCCAGGCTCCTTGGTACCGGCCATTAGGCCGGCCTCCAGGTTCCAGGCTCAACACCAGCCGCTAGGCCCAGGCTCCAGCCTCAACACCTGATCCAGGCTGCAGGCCCAGCTGCCACACCCTGGCCCAAGCAGGTTCCAGCCTCCAGCACCAGCCACCAGGCCCGGCCCAGGATCCGGCCTACGACAACAACCACCAGGCCCAGCTGCCACGCCCAGCTCAGGCACCAGCACTGACCACCAGGCCCGGTTCAGGATCTATCCTACCAACATCAGTCACCAGCAGGTTCCAGCCCAAGCAGGTTCCAGCCTCCAGCACCAGCTACCAGGCCCGGTCCAGGATCCGGCCTACAACAACAACCACCAGGCCCAGCTGCCACGCCCTGGCCCAAGAAGGTTCCAGCCTCCAGCACCAGCTATCAGGCCCGGTCTAGGATTCGGCCTACGACGACAACCACCAGGCCCAGCTGCCACGCCCGGCTCAGGCACCAGCCACCAGCACTGACCACCAGGCCCGGTTCAGGATCTATCCTACCGACATCAGTCACCAGGACCAGCTGACAGATACTTGGCTACACCACCAGACACCAAGACCTGCAACCAAGCTTCACCAACAGCCACAGGCCCAGCTGCCTAGGACTGTTGCCTGGCCATCCGTTACCAGTAAAGGTAAGACTGTTACATCATGCCACCAAAGAGGAATGTCATTAATGAAGATGAACTGGAAGACATCAAGAAGTCACTTAATATCATGTCTGAAGAAATTACAAAGATTTCAAAACAGCAAAAAGTGATTCTTGACTTAATGGGAGAGATAAAAGACCTGAAAAGACAAAATGAGGAAAAGGATAAAAAGATTGGTCTTCTAGAATGCAGAATCTGTGAGTTGGAACAATACAACAGAATGAATGATGTGATCATTAGTGGGTTGGAAACCACTCACAGATCGTATGCTAAATTTGCTGCTGCTGATAGCAGGGAACCTATGGAACATGAGCTAATTTCTCTGGAACAACAGGTGACTTCCTTTTTTGAAAACAATACACCTAGAGAGCAAAGATATTGAGGCTTGTCATCATATTCCAAAAAAGAACAAAAATGAAAAGCCGGTCATCTTTATCCGATTTATAAGCAGGAAACAAAAGAAGCAACTACTTAAACAGGGACACAAGCTGAAAGGAACTAATGTTTATGTGAATGAACACTTGATAAAGGAAAAACGCAGACATTGCAAGACAGGCAAGACTACTGAGGAAGCAGAAGAACATTCAATCTACATGGACATCTGACTCTAAGATATTTATAAAGTTAAATGGAACTCCAGAGCAGGCCAGAGCAGGCCAAAGTACTAGTTGTACGTGAGATGAAGGAACTTGAGAAGTATGAGTAAACTATAGGTCTCTTATTAATAAAGATATGGTTTGATCAATGAGGTGAAATGCTTCGGAGCATACTCATACAATGACATCTAATTGTAATCCGATTATCTTAGAAGATAAGGATTTAGGGTTACAACATTGGGTTAAAGACCATGAGCATGTGGAATTGAATTTATTTGAATATACTGAACACAACACACTTGACTTGGAAGATCAATTAGACCCGGATAACTTGTTTCTAGTATCTAACAACATTAACTGCAACTACTACTCTCAAGATGATTATAATAATAATGTTAAGTCTGAAGATAAAATTTCAATTATTCACTTCAATAACAGAAGCATGTATGCAAATTTTGTTGAGATCAAAGAATATATACAACACTTCGTGCAGCCATTTAGTATGTATTGCATTTTTTGAAACATGGTTTGATGATGATAAAGGCGTTGACTTTGAGTTAAAATATTATAATCTAAGTTATGTAAACAGAACTAACAAATCAGGAGGAGGAGTTGCCCTATATGTTCATAAAAAATTAAATTTAAAGAAATTGGGAATATGACAACAACAGTGAATAATGTACTTGAATGTGTATCAATAGAAATTATCAATGAAAAAAAGAAAAACTTGATAGTAAGGTTCAAGCTTGGAGATATTTACAAATTGGATGGAGAAGACATTTTCTTCAGTAAATACACTTGCTCACAAAAACTAAAGGAACACTTTAAAGAAACACATTAGATACATCAGATCTCAATATGAAGTTGGATATCTATACAAATAACGACAGGGCAATGTCTTAGGAACAAAAGGATGCCAAGTCTTTTAATGGAAATAAAAGTTTTCAGCCTACAGAGGGCTCAATTGTGTAGACACCCTAAAATCAGAGTGAAATGAAGATGTGGCAGGCCAGTCCATTATTTCAAAAACTTAATTTCTGCAACTCAAAATGCTTTTCAGTATCTTGTGTGGCCCCCACGAGCTTGTGTGCATGCTTGACAACGTCGGGGCATGCTCCTAATGAGACAACGGATGGTGTCTTGTGGCATTTCCTCCCAGATCTGTGTGAGGGCATCCCTGAGCTCTTGTACAGTCTGAGGAGCAAACTGGCGTCGCCTAATGGACCCAAACATAATGTCCCACAGATGTTCTATTGGGTTTAATTCAGGGGATGGTGAAGGCCATTCAATTGTTTCAATTCCTTCATCCTCCAGGTACTGCCTGCATACTCTTGCCACATGAGGCCGGGCATTGTGGTGCATTAGGAGAAAACCAGGACCTACTGCATCAGCGTAGGGTCTGACAAAGGGTTCAAGGGTTTCATCTGGATACCTTATGGCAGTCAGAGCACCATTTCCTAGGCAGTAGAGGTCTGTGCGTCCCTCCATGGATATGCCTTCCCAGACCATCACTGACCCACCACCAAACCTGTCATGTTGAACGACGTTGCAGGCAGCATAACGTTCTCCTTGTCTTCTCCAGACTCTTTCACGTCTATCACAGGTGCTCAGGGTGAACCTGCTCTCGTCTGTAAAAAGTACAGGGCACCAGTGGCGGACTTGCCAATTCTGGTGTTTTTGAGCAAATGCCAGTTGAGCTCTACGGTGCTGGGCAGTGAGCACAGGGCCCACTACAGGACGTCGGGCCCTCAGGCCATCTTCATGAAGTCTGTTCCTGATTGTTTGGGTAGAGACATTCACACCAGTGGCCCTCTGGAGGTCATTCTGTAGGGCACGTGCAGTGCTCAGCCTGTTCCGCCTTGCACAAAGGAGCAGGTATCGGTCCTGCTGATGGCTTGTGGACCTTCTATGGCCCTGTCCAGCTCTCCGAGAATAACCGCCAGTCTCCTGAAATCTCCTCTATGTTCTGGAGATTGTGCTGGGAGACACATTAAACCTTCTTGCTGCAGCACGTGTGGATGTGCCATCCTGGAGAAGTTGGACAACCTGTGCAACTTCTGTAGCGTTAAGGAATCGCCTCATGCTGCCAGTAGAGATAATTACTCAAGCCAAAACTAGCACGAGTGGAAAACCAGCCAAAAAAGATCAAGAGGGAGAAACTTGAAATGACCTCCACATGTTAAACCAGTCCTGTTTTGAGGGTTTTGTAATTGTTACCACTTTAGTGCACCTGTCGTTAAGTCCATGAACACCAATACAGCTGAAAGTGATTAACAATGCCCTCAGCTGCTTAATCAACCAGAAAATTATCAGACAGGTTTCATTGATTTCATGCCAGGCCCAATAAAAAAAGTGTTCTTTTAATTTTTGTGAGCAGTGTAATAAGGATATAATTATTTGTGGGGATTACAATATTGATTTGCTTAATCCGAATAAACATATACCAACTGATACATTGATCAAGTGATGTAACTTGCTACTGAAGCATTCACAATATGCTGATTTCTTAGCAAAGTTCTGAAAGGGCAGAGTTTATATGGAAACACAACAACTAAAGCCCCGTTTCCTTTATTGGAACTTTGGAGTAAATTTACCGGAAGTTCCCGACGTGCGCTTGTCTCCACTTGACCGGGCCGGCCGAACGGCCGTTTTCTGGGCCGTTTTCCGGAACCTTCTGAGTACCTGATCAGGGGTAGGTACTCGGAACGGCCCGATGGAGTCGCTGAGCGGAACCTTTGGTTAACTCACGCTGATTGGTTGTAACTCCGTAGGAAATTACATCAGCAGTCAACAACCGGCAGTAATAAAATTAGAAGAGTTGCTAGTGAAGCAGGAAGCGAACGGAATGCGATCATGTTTAAAATTAAACTCCCGACACCGGAACACAAGGTGGAATTTCCCCACAGCTGTTACTAAACTCCGCACCAGAAAACCCTGAGGGATTCCCCCACTGTTAAACTCCGCACCGGAAAACACCTTGGAATTTCCCCACATCGCTTTAATTCGCGAGGCTTTGTTGTCTCACAGAGCGCTGTAAAAACTGAGCTTCTGGTCATTGAACGCCACATTTTACATCACGCAGCTGCTCTCGTCCTCTGAATGGATTAAATTATGATAAACTTCAACAGAATAAATACTTTTAACGTTATTATTTGTTACTGTGGACGCTTTCTGGCGCTGATCAGTGACATCACTCACTGCCGAAGCAGTCGCGATATGCTGACGTCTGTGCAAAGTCCTGAAAGAGCTGAATTTGAATGGAGACAGAACAGCTGAGAGGACTGGGACATTTGAATCTCCCGGTCTTTTCCCCGTCCCAGGATTTACCCTGAAGTTCTGATAAAGGAAACGAGCCTTAAGTGGACCAAGCCATCGTATCTCCTGGTCAGTTTTTGTTTACGTCCATTAAAAGTCTAAAACAAGCCAATTTGTAGCCATATACCGCTTTTATTTTGTTGGTGTCACCGTAAAATGGTAATAGCTTGCTTCGTGGTTGGTGTTTGCAAAATCTTCCGACAAGTGAACTGGACTGAACTAGTAGAAGTCAGGCTAAACTGGCAAAGACGTATATCTCAGTCGCCGCTTTTGCTGTCCGTTCATCACTCCAATCACGTCCACCGTGGTGGACCCACGTGATTACTATCCGTTAGTGGCAGTTTTTACAATACTGGTATCAGTGCATCAGTAGAAAAAACCCTGGATTTCTGCTTTAATGATAGACACAGTTGAAACCACTGTCACTGATTATGTCCTCTGTTCTGTCCTAAAAGGAAACCGTAGGCAAACTCTTGTCAAGCTTCTTTAAGGAGGACAAAACCAAACGTGAGTTTAATAACTGTCCTGGGCTACTTGTCTTATTTGAGACTAAACAGATGTGATTTGTTGTTACAGTGAGTGGTGATGCTGTTGTGCTCATGACAGAAATGCTGAAGGTGCTTGTACAAGGTAGCAGCTTGTCTCAGTCTCTGTACACCATCTAAACTACAATAGTCAAGTCTTGTTACAAAGATGAATGTTTTTGTCTTTCCCAGAGGCTGCTGTGAGGTCACAGAAACAGGCCGAGTCGGAGGATTGTAACCAAGTCGAGATTGAGCATTTAGAAAAGATTCTGCCACAGCTGGTATGAGGCTCAACAGGCTCTGTGTTACTTTTGTTTTAGTAATCAAGAGTCGTGTATTTGATCAATTTGGTGTAAATGCAGCTGGTCTTCTTTACTTTAGTATTTTGTTAATAGATGTTCTTCAGTGTGTTTGATGTAATGCGCCATTTGGTTCAACTTCAAATTAGCTTTACCAGGTATTTTGTATAATATTCTAATGTAAACTTAATTAATACATTTCACAGTAACTCAGTTCTCCTGTAACCTGAACTATTTCCTCTTAAATCTGATTTTCTCTGAGTAGCGTGTTAATCAGTGGCTTACTGAACACGGTATCACCCTGATATTTTTTCTAAGTAATTTTGGAATGCAGCTATTTTTTTTATTTTTTATTTTTTTTAAACACATCTATACTATAAAACATTTCTTATTTCTTAAAGGTCAACTTCACTGAAAAACCATTTTTTAATTATTATTTCTGATTATAATCAGTCACTCTGTGTTTTTCATGCAGGCTGAACATGAAAATAGTCTCCTACACCTATCTCCTGCATTAGCTTTTGATAGAAAATAGACAGTGAAACTCTAGGATTAGAAAATCCTGACAGATGTATGTCACACTGTCACTTAACATTCATGGTTCACCCATCTTGACTCACGATGGGGAAGGCTGTTGGTTTAACGTCGAGGAAACAGTAAGGAGAACGTCTCTGCTATTTTTGATGTTTTCATAAATAAATGCATTTTTTAATTCTTGCAGCTGGGTGTGCTCATCCAGATCTCATAATAATGAGATACTGTCTCATAATTATGACTTAGCTATCTCATTACAATGAGATACTAATTTATGAGATTTTTTTTTATCACATTGGCGGGAATGGGCTTCCACACTGAAGTGTTGGTTTCACCTCCTCACAATTACATAAAATCTCAGTCACACCCAGAAATAGTGAATCTTTTTAGGGACATTACTCAGCAAATAATGCATAAAAAGTTGTTTTTAAAAAGTTAATAAAATCCAATAATGTCAGAAAATCCAATAATGTCTAATATGTATTTCTTCAGTTAATGTAAAATGTAAAAACTGCACAGTTATTAAATTATTAATTTATGTATGTTCTTTCAGTTTGAAAATTATTTGGAAAATCAAACAAATAAATGCGTAACAACTATTTTGCAACATGTCTTTATTTGTGTTTGAATGTGAAAACAAAAAAACAAGCTTAAATCTTTTTTCTAGATTTGAATCTGAAGTACTGTTTTAGAAAAAAAACTGTAACTGTAAGCTCATTGTACAAACTTTGTAACATCATCAGAAAACATACTTTTCTTTTGCAGCCCAGTCAGGTCAGGTTTATGCACAGACCCTCAGAAACAAAGAATAAGTTGAAACAAATTATACAAGAATGTTTTTTGTGAACTTAGTTCTTAAGATCTACATTTTTATACTTTATTGCCTCTTAAACCTCATCCCAAAGTGAAAAAGAATAAGATTTTTTTAATGCAAAAAACTGAAGGAAAAAGAAAATACTGCAGTGATTGGGTCCAGTGCGACCCAGGTAGCTGTAGTCAGTGCAAAATCTAGCGAGGGCAGAGCCATAGAAATTATGTACAAACTCCGCCCACCCTGCTCGCTAACTCCTCCTGTAGCCATGAAATGGTGAGGCGACACTTAAAACTAGAACCAATTCTACTGAAATCTCAATATGACAACCCACAGGCAGATGGTAAAATCCTTTCTCTCTGGATTCTGTTGAAACAGCACAAACGGAACAAAGGAACTTCTGAAACTCACATGGCTCGTGCTGAAGGCCAGAAGCTAATGGTGCGTTCACACCGGCCTTGACGTATGCGTCAAACAACGCATACTTCATGCCGTTTTTGACGCCTATATATTTCTGACATTGACGCAGCTTGCGTTGACGCAGCTTGCGTTGACGCAGCTTGCGTTCGGGGAGGGAAAGGGAGGAAAGATCGCATGCGCGGCTCTCTGTTGTCAGATGTTTGTAACAATGGCGGATCCTATCGAGACAATGTCGGCATAAACGTTGAAAAAACACTCACCCGACACGCCGAGTTCTCTAGCAATCTTCCTCCAAGCAAGGTCCTTTCTATTCCGATCTCGGTAAGCGTTGCAAGACGGGTCATACAGTTCCCGATAGTTGCAAACGGCGATTATAAGTTTCTCCTCCATTGCTGAATGAATTTATCTTCTTCCCTCGCTCTGCTGTGATGTATCAACTCGCGCTCTGATTGGTTGACGCTTGTAAAGCGACGCAGAAAGTTCAGCTAGCTGAACTCGTTTGACGTTTGCGTTGCAAGCGTTGCAAGCTTTGACGCTTGCGTCAAAGCTTGAAAAGCGTGAAAAGTATCAAGCTTTGACGTGCCCAACGCTCACAAAGCGACGCAGGGACTTTGACGCAGCTCTGACGCGCCTTACCATAGACTTAACATTGAAACTTGACGCTGGCGACGCATACTTTATGGCCGGTGTGAACGCAGCATCACAGCTTCGTTAGCAATGTTAGCTGTGTCTGTTCAGACAAGCTTCAAAATTAAATCCACACAACCACATGGTGGTAAGTACAAAAATATTCTCTTCATTTGTGACTTTTAAAAAAGTTTTAAATGTTTCAGAATTTGCTAAGAAAATATTGTTGCTTTACACATCTTTAACGTTTCAATGCTAACCGGTAATCATGCTAACTCTGCCAGCTTATTTTTAAACAAATGAGACAGCATTATTTACCTTGTTTGCAAATCACGTCAGAAGCAGTACATGGACAAAACCTAGTCTAATTTAAAGGTGTGGAACACTGAAAAATATTTTTTAATGATTATTTCTGATTATAATCGGTCACTCTGAGTTTTTTATGCAGGCTGAACATGAAAATAGTCTCCTACACCTATCTCCTGCATTAGCTTCTGATAGAAAATAGACGATGAAACTCTAGGATTAGAAAAGTCTGACAGATCTACGTCACACTGTCACTTAACATTCATGGACTCACCCATCTTGACTCACGATGGGGAAGGCTGTTGGTTTAACGTCGAAGAAACAGTAAGGAGAATGTCTCTGCTAGTAGAAGCTAACTGTTAGCATTAGCAACTTCACCACACAGCAGAACTCCTCCAGGCTTGTGTTATTTGTGGAGATAAAACATCGTAGTAAGTCAGTGGTAGAGTAGCATTGCTCTTATCCAATCTGAGGCGAGATGTCCAAATATCAGGAAATAAGACTCCAAAACCTGCCGTCGGAAGCTCAGCTGTGTGTGGGTAACTCCTAGCTCTTGGAAGTGGTGTATTGGTATTATCCCCCCACCGCCCCCAGTACAACTTACAAGGCATTCATACTAGAGATCACTGCAAATGTATTGATTAAACAAGTTTCCCACACCTTTAACAAAACTTTCACTTGAAAGAGATGAGGTAGTCTGGGTAAGCCTGGCCATCATGGAAGACAATAAACATGCTGGGTTTGTTGATGTCATCCACCACGCTGTCGTAACGGTCGTGGGGGTTCTGGTTGTCTAGTGGTGGAGGAACCTTCATGCCACTTTGGCCCTGAGTAAAACTGCCAGTCAGGACTCTCACCACAAACATCAGCTGAGAACCATCAGCAGCTGGTTTGGAGAAAGTGGGGTTGGCAGAGTAGCTGGCATTTACAGCAAAGTAGGTTCCTTCACCATATGCTGTTGCTGAGGGTAGGAGAAAAATCACTTTAAGCTGAAACTGAAAACATTCAGAAGTTGTGATAATGATCAATAGATGTTTACCGTTTTGCCCAGCAAACCTTCTGTTGAACCCAGTTTTCATGATTGAGTCAGAGTTAGCCTGTGTTGTTCCATGGTACAGAAGCTTTTCACCTGCTCCTCCTCTGTGTGTGTTCTTATCAGATAAATGCTTCTTCCGAGCCTCATAGGCACGACGCAGATGAATGTTCTGCAAACGCTCAATCTAAAAAAGTCAAAATCAAATCAGCCGCTGTATCTTAGGGGATCTGCAACTTTCTGAAGTATATTTATAGTAAAAATGTAAATAATTGTTCAAGCATAACAGAAAATTCCATCATTTCCTCTGGGAAGTGTATTGTAAAAATCTCAAGCAGAACACCTAAATACGAAAGGTTTCTAGGGCTTGATTACATTACCCCTTAGGTTGCTATGATCATTGACACATAAATATATAATAAGTAGTGTATAAACATTTTTATTATGTTCAAATATTAATAAATTTCCTATGAAAACTACTGACCTTCATTACTGTCTTTGGAACAGTTCGTTTAAAGGCCTCTTTTACACTCTTGTATTCCCAAGAGGAATGCTCCAGTGCAACTATCTTCATGGATTCATTTGCAGGCATGCTGTCCCAGTACAGAGGAAAATTAAAATCTGAAAAATGTATCAGAAAAAAATTTAAGTTGGGCTGTTTTTTACATTGTAAATTAATTTTCTATCTTCCACTTTTACATGATATTCAGATGTCTTGATATCAGAGATGTTTTTTCTATGTTGGGGATAAGACGGCTTTTCTCCTTTTTACTGTTGGACCACATTTAGATGTGAATGAATGTCTGCTTCAGTTGATCACCCCCACAATCTTGCCTCACTAATATGTCACATACCCAAACAAATCCCCACCCACTCCCGCCTCAAAAAGACACACGCAAATGGCAACAAAATGGGAATAACATTGGTTGGTAATATTTTACTTTTCAGACTGATACAGATGTTTAAAAAAAATAACTAACAGCGACTGTTACTGATGTTGGATTGTGCATCCCAAGACCTGTTTGTTATATAAATGGTAGGTAAATCTCAGCCTTTGTTGTGTTAATTTTATTCTGGTCCCTGTGCTGCTACCTCAGTAAACATCAGTCATCCAAGTTATTGATCCTAATGTGACACCTTTATTTTAAATATAAGCAGTCAACTGCTTTTGCTAATAATACATGGTACCATGGGGGTCAGTTTTCAGGGTTCGGTATTTTGTTCAAGGATACTTCGACACATGGCCCACTGGGGCTGGGATTGAACTCCCTATGTTCTGATCAATGGACAACTGCTCTCCCTCATTGTGCCTCGGCCATGACAACTGATACCTCAGAGGCTGGTTTCAGTCGCCCAACCTATGGTAAGTTAATTCACCGCCTATATTCACCACAGGTCTTCACCCTGAATAATGCCAAGGCTAGCACAGCTTGATGAGTTTGATAGAAGTACAAATGGCTGCAATCTGAGAAGATAATAGTGTGGGTTATAAATCATTGGTGTGGGCCTGTTAAATGAGTGCTGTAGCTCTTGTTAGTCCTCTCTTACGCACAACTAATTACAAGCATTTGTAGGCATAGTTGATTAAATTGGTCCTAAATAGGCTCCTCTTACCTGCTAGATTCTCAAGCCGCTTCAGTTTTGCTCTTCGTCCACTAGCTTGTGATGTAGCCTCCATGTTCTGCAGATCTACTTGCCATAAGAATCCCTTTGCATCATGTATTTCTCTTCTTATTTCCTTATTTTCCAGGTTGTAATTGGCCGTTTTGGGAAGCCTTTCCCAGGTACCATTTTGTCCCAGGATGCACCACACCACACGTGTGTATAAATGATCCTCCTCCCTCATTCTCGCCTTGTCTCTGAGGCTGCCATGCAGCAGTGTATTAAATGCTGAGTTCACAGTGTTGATGGCATCTTTATTACCGCTCAGCGTGAAGTTGCCAGATGGGTCTTGTTGCATGTAAATACCTTCATGCTCCACCACATGCTGCAAGTCCACCACGTCTACTTCAGTGAGGCCCTCAAGGTCTTCTTTTCTGAAGGTTTGATTGGAGCACTGTGCCTCATACAGGCTCTTCAACTTATCCATGGCATCATCAACATCTTTCCTGGAAAGGCCAAGGAACTGGAAGACAGACTGCTGGCTTGCAGTGTTGATATTAAGACTGCTTAGGTCTAAACTCACAGGTGATTGTTGCACCTGAGGCAACTGGGGCGCCGACACTAGAACGTAAGCCAAGAAAATGTGTGAAAAGAATTATTAATTGTTCTTATTTAAAATTACATATTTATTAAAACTCCACCAAGAAGAACCCTGTTAGTAAAAATAAATCTGTCACCTCTTCTGGTTACAGTGGGAAACATCTGTGTTGCTTCTTTTTTAAAAGCCAAGAAGACGTCAATTTTAATCAGAACAAGACGGATGGTGGTGAGTCTGTGAAGAGTCCTGGATGAGACGGCTTCCTGGATCCCTTGGAGGATTGCACCTGCAACAACAGCAGGGTGCAAACCACCAGCTCCTGCAAACAATGATTGTTCGCTATCAGAAATAAAACTTTCATATATTCACAAAATTCCATGTTTAGAAGTGGACATTTTAAAACGGTCATCATACACACCAGCACAGATGGCAGGAATTGCTACAGATGTAAATCCAGAGTTTTCACAATACTGAAGTATTTTAATAACGAGTCTTTTAATAACACCTGCATCCTTCTCTCCACACACGTGTATAATAGCTTTACAGAGGAACAGTCCAGGTCTGGATACAAAAACCTCTCCTTTGTTCACATTTGCTGCAGACAAAGCACAAGACGTCATAGTAAAAAGCTGTTGAGTGTGTACTTGTTAGAAAGGTTTCACTCATTTTCCTTTCTCACCTGATTTCAGCTCAGCCTCCACTTCTGAGCCAGCTACAGTTAAGATGTCTTTGCACACACCCACTGGAAAAATCAAAACAAAGAACTTATTGATATAAAGAATGAATGCTTGCAATCAAATTCATTAGAACAGGATGTGGGAGCTACCAGGGCTGCAGTTCCTACCCTGTTCAACTGTGTGATATTACAACTTAAATCAACAGTTGCTTTACACAAGCAGCAGCACAACAATTTTTTCTTAAAGGGATATTCCACCCCAAAGTAAACTTTGTTGCTATATTCCCCATAGTTAGATAAGTAAGAAAAAATGTTTGTAGGCGTGGCACCAGAATTTCTGCCTATGGAAGGGAAACACTGAGGCCTGTGTGAGAGAGTGTCCAGACAGAAGCCATTTTCCTAGTAAAAGGCACATGGCAACCAGCCAGGAGTTTTAAAGGAGACTTTTATACACGTACAAATTTGTCCTTCAGTCTCCTCTGCCTCTTCATGTAGTCTCCACCCACATTTCCTGTAATTTCTGTCCAAATAAAAAGTTTGCTGCATATCTTTATCATCCTTGAGTCACAGGTGTTAAAATGTTCATATTATTGGACTTTTTTTGCAAGACGTTCTTCAATTTGCTCTGTGTCTGCCACTATCATTATCTTTGGTACTCGTTTTATTTTATTGAGGGGGAAATGGCGGTGCTGTTGACAAATTTAAAGGAAGCAGCGTCCTGACCAACCACAGGCTTGCGGTCTCCGCCACTTTCAACAGTTAAAAAAATTTGGGCATGTCTTAAGCACCCTCTGGGCCTGTCACAGCACTTGCATTGACGCATAAAGACGCTGCGTGTCTCCGTGTCCATGCAGACGCTTAGCTTTAGTGCTAAGTGTCACATTTGGAGAAATCCAGGCCAATACCATCCTGGTGGCAGCATCATGCTGTGGGGAGGCTTTTGGTGCCAAGAACTGGGAGACTAGTCAGGATAAAGCAAAACATACAATGTGGAAAAAGTGATTTGCTGCCTTCAAAATGCACTGTATTCTTAATGTGTGCCTTGTGTAATACCACAGCCACCCACAAGATGTCCCCAATTTCTCACTTCCTGTCCCCAGTCAACTTTCCATTTTTTAGAAACCCTCAAAAACACATCACCTATTTTCAGTTCAATTCCAGTTATCTCAGTTTCTTGTTCTGATCCCCAAAGGTTCATACTTTCCATGACACACCTCACACTTTAATAAACATGCTTATGTCTCTGAACTCTAGTGTGTGGAGTTCTTCCTTTCTGCTCACCAATCTGACTACAAACAACTGTTACCTCATACCTCCTTCCTTCCTGTTGATAGTTTGACACTTAAACATCAATTGGCACCTACCGTTGTGGAAGTTGGTGAAGTCTGTCGTGTTCACCACAGCATCTGTAGTCTCATTGGTGATGTCACCAAAAACCACCTGTAGTTTAGTCCCTCCTCTTACAGTCATGTCAACATCATCCAGGTCAGTGGTGAGGGAGCTGAAGAGGACTGAGGAAAAGCACCTTACTATTTAATTTGCAGAATGAGAGTGCTAATAAAAATGGTTACATGCAACTTTAAATTCTCCATTATTTGCTAATAATTATGACCTGAGTAGCTCTGGTTTACCTTGGCCTCCTCGATTCATATTTAAGTTTAGGTGTTTGTACACTTCATGGTAGCACTGTCAGTAAAAATAAAGCTTTAGACGTCTAATAACATCTGAATAAACTCAACAGATGAGTATAAACAGGTACTGATAGTTACCCCCTCAGAGTCAGGATAGCCTGGTTTAATGACAATGTGGATGGTGGTGAGAGACCCAGAGCCTGAAGACAACCCAAACTGACAAATGGTTTCTGTCAGCACTTTAACAGCTTCTCTCAGGGGGTAGTTTAGGACAACTCCAGGTCCAATAACAGGTATGGCTACTGAACTAAAGCCCTGCTGTACACACAGGTCCAGACACCTTCTCAGTCCAACACCAAGAGCCTGAAAGAGAAAAGAGACTAGTTTTAAAGGCTTTAACATTTTACTTTTGCAACATAATTGAGGATCCATACTATAATATAAGAAGGTTGAGCAATGATAACATCAAAGTCCTACATTGCTATTATGTATCATCTCAGCTATGATCATGTCAGCTGGCTCTGGGCATCAAGAGCAGAGATTGTGTTAACAGGTGATAGTGTAGCTCAAAACACTACCAGCAAGAGGAACGTTTTTGTTTGGAAACTCATACAATCAGAGGAATACAAGATTTAGAGGTAATTAATTTTATATTCAGACTTCAGCAAAAGTACATCATTTTCTGTAAGAATCCATTCCTATAAAACTGAATGACTCCAGAATCATAGTTTTATTTATTTAGCATCATTTTGTCTCCATGAATAAATCTTGAAATTTTACGTTCTCACCTCATAAAGCAACTTTGCATAATATTTTTGACCTTTACCTGCACACTCCTGCCTGTGACTCCATCCCAAGGCATGCACTCTATGAAGAAGATCTTTGAACATCCCAGAGATGAACTGGCATCAACCTCAATAACATTACCGGGGACGGGGGTACAATATGCCGCCTTTGAGGTGAAATTCGACTGAACTGTGTTCCCTCCTTTTTGGAGCAAACAGTTGCCAATATTTGTAGAAGCCAACTGCTTGTTGAGCATGGGGGCCACCAAGACATTCACCTGTAGAAAAAACAAGAATAATATAAGGACACTAGGGATGCTGTTGTAAAGATTTAGTAACAAAGTAAAAATGTCGAACCTGCTCATCTTCTAAACTGCTAATCTGGATCTTTAGATTTGTTTTGTTGACTCCCCCAACAAGGTTCAAACGACTTCTGGTGATAGATGATATAGTTGGGAAGCTGCTGGGACCGCTGAAACTTCGTGGCTTTGTTATGATAGTAGGTGAGTTAACATCTGGTTTTTCCCAGATAAGAACCTGACAGGAACTTTCAACCAGCTCCTTGCTCACTTTTCCATCTCCCTGGAAGTAGCGCAGAGCTCCTGGTCCATCCAGAACCAAGGTGTCTAATGTCAGACTGGCCAGAGCAGATGTAAGGGCCTGTTGGGTCTCCTTAACCAGACGAAGAGGACCAGACAAGAGCACACAAGGCCTTGGAAAATAGGAGGCTTTCATAGTCACTTTGGTCTGTTTCATGCCGATCATCTTTAAGATTTCATCAAAGCTGTTTACCAATTCAGGAAACTGCAGGTTTAGGACTTCTTGAGTTGAAACCTGATTCACCTGGTAGTCATGAAGAAGCTCTTTGAGCTTGTTGACTTGTTCAGTGTAGCCCACCAGTTGTACTTCCATTGTTGGAGTTCCACTGGATGAAGAGATGAAGCTAACGTCCACTCTGAACTCTCCATGGTTTACTTCATTCTTGGCTTTTTGGAGCATGCCTTTCACTCTGGTCAGGTCTGGAGGCACAGCTGCAGCACCATGAAGCTGTATGCTGACCACACTCAGATCTCTCAGCACTGCTGTCTCTGCTTCATACAGAGAATCAGGAGACAAACTGGACAGAACCAGCTCTGATCCTACCTCCATGGAAACAGGACTCCTTAGACTCTGCTGAAAGCGAGTCTCATACTTGGAGGCAATGCCACTGATTTTCATGAAAGCTAATAAATCTGATTTGAGCTGAACTTTCTTTTCTTTTATCTTTTTCATCAGTTCATCAAGTTTAGCAGCTCCTGATTGTACGCACTCCTTGGGCCCCTCTAAGATGACGCTGCTAGAAGCACCTCTACTGACTTTAACATCTGGATAATGAGTACTCATCTCTCGTTTGAATTCATCTTCAATCAGTTTGAACATCTTTTCCACAATTGGTAGCTCCTTTTGGGTTGGCAGACTTTTTTCCAGAACTGCAACCTTCTCCTTTACAGCTTTAGTCTCTCCAACCACCACAGCATAACCACTCCCTGTGTACACTTTGATATCATCAGACACAAAGGAACAATCCTGCAGAACCTTTTTGATTTGTTTGGGCTCAACTACATGATAGCAGGTGTAATTGTCTCTAAGATCAATGAAGATCCGATCCAACTTAAGCTCCCATTTCTCTGCAGCACTACTAAAAGGCCCCATGGCTGTCTTCTGCATGTCCCCTCTCACCACTGCCTCCTCTTCATCAATATCTAACTCTAATGTGCAGTCCACTGCAGAGAGCTGCTTCTGTAAACCTTTAAAAACTTCAGGGTTGTCCCTCAGGTAGAATAGGAGGTAGATGTCTAGTTTGTAAATCTTTTCAAGTCGTTTTGTGTTTGGTTTAGCAAATGTCTAAAAAAAAGAAAGAAAAAAAAAGAAGTTAATAGCTGCCTTTTTAAAAATGCAATTGGTAATCTTGTTTTAGCAAATTAAATCACATTTTTTTAAATGTGGTGCCAAAGCCTTATACAAAAATGTCATAAGATATTTTTAAAGCTGGGACTTTCCTTGATCAGTGGTTTAATTTCAGCATGTCAGTGCCTGCTCTTTATGTCATGTACTGTATTTAATAAAGACATTCCTGGTTTGGTCAGTTGAGGAATAAAGGCAGCTTGAGAAACACCAACACACACATTGGGTCTAAAACTGACATGTTTACTACAGTAGAGTACACTAAACTGTATTGGTTTTTACTATATCCATCCATCCATTTTCTCCCGCTTATCCGGAGCGGGTCGCGGGGGCAGCAGCTTAAGGAGGGAAGCCCAGACCTCCCTCTCCCCAGCCACTTGGGCCAGCTCCTCCAGGGGAATCCCAAGGCGTTCCCAGGCCAGCCGAGAGACATAATCTCTCCAGCGTGTCCTGGGTCTTCCTTTGGGTCTCCTCCCGGTTGGACGTGCCCGGAAAACCTCACCAGGGAGGCGTCCAGGAGGCATCCTAATCAGATGCCCGAGCCACCTCAACTGGCTCCTCTCGATGTACTATAGTTAATGTTTTTTCTTACAAAAGAAAAACAGAAAAAACTCACAAGAGACTGGCTTGTCGATGGCTGATCTTGGGTCTGTGGTGAACTAGTTTGGCTCACAGTTAGCTGCACTTCCCCTCCAGGAAGAGAAATTGTATGAGTCTTTCTCTGCAAAACTCTTTCTTGGTCTATAAATAGAACAAAGTTACAAGATGTTTATTAAAACTGCAAACATGTTCTTTTTAAGTCAACAATAGTACAACTTACCTTGTTTTTCCTTGAAACTGACTTTATAGACGTTGTCTTTGACCTTTTCAATTTTTCCACAATCTCCACCTCCAGAGTCTCTTTTTTTCTGAAAGTGTCTCCTGATCTTCTCCTTCTCTTTGTCCGTCAGGTCTCTGGCCTCAAAGAACAATGGATGCCGGAATTCATCCATTTTACCTTTTAGCAAAACTAATAGCAGAACCTCTTTGTGTGTTCTTGTTGAGGACTGTGCTGGTGAGGTGTTGGTTTCACTTTTACTTGCATATGACACGATTACATAAAAACACAGACACACCCATAAACTGAATATTTTGTTTTGAGGGCCATTTCCTAGCTTAACCTTCAGTGCAAATATTGCATTACTGACAAAATCAACAGACAGTATCATCTTTATAAATGTTTTATAGTCCTGATCTAAAGTTCAATGGCCAAAAATCATGTTTTACATGGTATCTTATCAAGGTTCCAAGTAGAGCTTCAACATGCAACAAGAAGAAATGTGAGTGAGACAAAACTTTATCTGAGCATGAAATTTATTGAAAACAACACTTAAACTGAAACAGCCTATTTTACATTTGATCAAAAGTTTAAGACCACACCTCTCAAACCAGAAACTGAAGCTCCAAACATGATCTCAGTAATGAGTATTTCCACTGTTATTGTTGATCACTTCAGATATTAATTGCGGCATGCTTGATGGAAGCGTTTCCATGAGGTGAGTGGGAACATTTCTCCAAGTGGTGAAGACGGCCGCACAAAGTCCATACTGTCTGGAACTGCGGTCCATTTTTGTAAACCTGTAAACAGTCAGACTTGCTTAGACACAGAAAAACCATACAACCAACCCATACATAAAAGCCAACACACCAAATTGTTGGCAAAAACTGCCCATTTCAGTTATAGAGCACTTTTTGCATGTAGGTATAGCACAAAGCGCTGTACAATATAGGTAAAAACTGGACAAAACATGTTAAACATGGAGGACCTCTGGCCCCAAAACATTGCACACAAGGAGAATGTGTCAGAATAAAGCAACAGTAGAAAACGTATCCAAGTCTGAACCATCATAAACACAAAAAATACAACAAAATAAAATCAGTAGTAAAGTATATTAAAAAAATAAAAGTGTAGGAATGATTATTTATCTCAATCAGATAATAGAGAAGCTACCATAGTATTTTATAACACAGTCCCAATTTTTCATAAGAATATATGATAGACATTATGTTTTCATAATTTTCTAGCATTTCTTGATCAAAAGAAACATTGTCTCGATGACTCACTCAGTGTTATTCACATCTTTCTAAACTTGGTTAAAAATACATTTGTAATTCACACAAACATTTCTTAATTTCCACTTTAAAACACATTTTGCAGATTTCTTGTTTTATTTTAATACTTTCCACAAGTATAGTTCTTTTTTATTTTATATGAATTTTTCAATAACCTAATGTATTTTTTAATGCTGCAAATTTGCTCAAATTTTCACTTGAATGTAATGATGTACTCTGGGTAAGCTTGGTCATCATGGAAGACAATAAACATGTTAGGACTGTTTATTCTATCCACCACACTGTCGTAACGATTGTTGGGCTGCTGGTTGTCCAGTGGTGGAGGAACCTTCATGCCACGTTGGCCATGAGTGAACATGCCAGTCAGGACTCTGGCTACAAACATTCTCTGAAAACCATCAGTAGCTGGTTTGGAGTAAGTAGGGTCGGCTGAGTAGTTGGCATTTACAGCAAAGTAGGTTCCTTCACCGTATGCTGTTGCTGAGGGTAAAAAGAAACGATTCAATTAAACTCGCAATATTTCTACAATGGCACTGAAATGAATAGGAGGAAAAATACAATACCGGATAAATAATAGTACTTAAAAACAATGCTAAGCAGTCTAGTTTTTTCACATCATCAATGTCATATATAAAAAATTATTCAGATTCTTCTATAATTGTCTCAATACTTTGAAAGTAATGGAATTTCTCCCCTAAAGAAACAAGTTCCACTTCTTTAATGAGTCCTCTACTGCTCGGTCGCTTCCGCCAGCTATTCATCAAACTGTTATATCTGTGCTTTTGAAAAAGCCTTGTGCTGCAGCTCTGGGTATCCAGACTATATTCATCCATCAGACAGAAAACATCCCAATACACACCACCCCAACTCACTTCAGACTGAATAATGTCGTTACACATCTCTTATGTGCTGATACTCCCACATGACCCAACTTCCTGATAAAACAATGTATCATATGTTCACACGGACCAGACAGGTGTCTGTTACGTGAACCCATCTCTTTCCCACGCTTTTGCACCACACCTTCCAGACTAATCAATGTATCATCTTCACACAAACCCCATATATATAGCTTGATGTTTGCCTTGCACTCCTTTTACTCTGAGCACAATGAGTAGGCGACTGACCAAGTGGTTATTGATGAGGACCTGGATAGAAATCGACCTGGTAGACCTCCAAGCCTACAATGGCAATTGAAATGATAGCCCGCTGGCCTGTGGCACTGTTCCACAACATCCTTGATGTGTCTGCTCTCAACGTATACAGACGTGGACAAAATTGTTGGTACCCTTTGGTCAATGAAAGAAAAACCCACAATGGTCACAGAAATTACTTGAATCTGACAAAAGTAATAAGTAAAAATTCTATGAAATTTAACCAATGAAAGTCAGACATTGCTTTTCAACGATGCTTCAATGGAATTATTTTAAAAAACTAAATTGATGGAACAGGCCTGAACAAAAATGATGGTACCCCTAACTTAATATTTTGTTGCACAACCTTTTGAGGCGATCACTACAATCAAATAATTCCTGTAACTGTCAACGAGACTTCTGCACCTCTCAGCAGGTATTTTGGCCCACTCCTCATTAGCAAACTGCTCCAGTTGTCTCAGGTTTGAAGGGTGAGCAAAGGGCTCTATGATCAAGTGACGTAGGTACAAAGGGTTAATAGAAAAATTAAAATTTTAATTTAATTTAAAGAAAAACATGCAAAAGATGGGATCTGGATAGATGGATTCTTACCATTTTGCCCAGCAAACCGCCTGTTGAACCCAGAATTCATAATTGAAACAGAGTTTTTCTGCCTTGTTCCATGGTACAGAAGCTTTTCACCTGCCCCACCTTGGTTTTTGTTCTTATCAGATAACTGCTTCTTCTGAACCTCATAGGCATGACGTAGGTGGATGTTCTGCAAACGCTCAATCTAAAAGAAAAAACGGACAGAAAATAGTGAGTTGCTAAACCTTCCATATGAGGGAATAGACAGGAATGCACATAACTGGCACACAGGTAAGTTTACACACCAAAAATAATGTATGCATACTAGGGATGTCCAAGATTATTGGCCTACTATTATTTTTAGGCCAATATCGGCATTAAAATGAAATATATTGGTATTGTCTCCCACTGGATGTCCAGCAGCCCAACAATTCTTATGACTGTGGTGGATAGAATCAACAGTCCCAGCATGCTTATTAATACACTGCTCACAAAAATTAAAGGAACACTTTTTTAATTGGGCCTGGCATGAAATCAATGAAACCTGTCTGATAATTTTCTGGTTGATTAAGCAGCTGAGGGCATTGTTAATCAGTTTCAGCTGTATTGGTGTTCATGGACTTAACGACAGGTGCACTAAAGTGGCAACAATTACAAAACCCTCAAAACAGGACTGGTTTAACAGGTGGAGGTAATTTCAAGTTTCTCCCTCTTGTTCTTTATTGGCTGGTTTTCCACTCGTGCTAGTTTTGGCTTGAGTAATTATCTCTACTGGCAGCATGAGGCGATTCCTTAACCCTACAGAAGTTGCACAGGTTGTCCAACTTCTCCAGGATGGCACATCCACACGTGCTGCAGCAAGAAGGTTTAATGTGTCTCCCAGCACAATCTCCAGAACATGGAGGAGATTTCAGGAGACTGGCGGTTATTCTCGGAGAGCTGGACAGGGCCGTAGAAGGTTCACAACCCATCAGCAGGACCGATACCTGCTCCTTTGTGCAAGGCGGAACAGGCTGAGCACTGCTCGTGCCCTACAGAATGACCTCCAGAGGGCCACTGGTGTGAATGTCTCTACCCAAACAATCAGGAACAGACTTCATGAAGATGGCCTGAGGGCCCGACGTCCTGTAGTGCAGGGGTTCCCAAATTGGGGGTCGGGACCCCCAAGGGGGTCCCCATAACATTCCAGGGGGTCCCCAAAATTTTGTCTTTGCTGAGGTTGTGAGGTTAGCAAGATTTTATTTGTAAAAATTACATTTATAAAATCCCAGTAACACACCCTACAGTATAATCAGAACTCCATATAAAAGTTATAACTCTGTATGTCTGTAGAAAGTTTGTAAATCATCACATTTAATGTGTTTATTCATGTAGGTGTTGGGGGTCCTGGCTTGTCTTGGACAAGGGCAAGGGGGTCCTCAAAGAAAAACTTTTGGGAACCCCTGCTGTAGTGGGCCCTGTGCTCACTGCCCAGCACCGTAGAGCTCGACTGGCATTTGCTCAAGAACACCAGAATTGGCAAGTCCGCCACTGGCGCCCTGTACTTTTTACAGACGAGAGCAGGTTCACCCTGAGCACCTGTGATAGACGTGAAAGAGTCTGAAGAAGACAAGGAGAACGTTATGCTGCCTGCAACGTCGTTCGACATGACAGGTTTGGTGGTGGGTCAGTGATGGTCTGGGGAGGCATATCCATGGAGGGACGCACAGACCTCTACTGCCTAGGAAATGGTGCTCTGACTGCCATAAGGTATCCAGATGAAATTCTTGAACCCTTTGTCAGACCCTACGCTGATGCAGTAGGTCCTGGTTTTCTCCTAATGCACGACAATGCCCGGCCTCATGTGGCAAGAGTATGCAGGCAGTACCTGGAGGATGAAGCAATTGAAACAATTGAATGGCCTTCACGATCCCCTGACTTAAACCCAATAGAACATCTGTGGGACATTATGTTTGGGTCCATTAGGCGGCGCCAGGTTGCTCCTCAGACTGTACAAGAGCTCAGGGATGCCCTCACACAGATCTGGGAGGAAATGCCACAAGACACCATACGTTGTCTCATTAGGAGCATGCCCCGACGTTGTCAAGCAAGCACACAAGCTCGTGGGGGCCACACAAGATACTGAAAAGCATTTTGAGTTGCAGAAATTAAGTTTTTGAAATAATGGACTAGCCTGCCACATCTTCATTTCACTCTGATTTTAGGGTGTCTACACAATTGAGCCCTCTGTAGGCTGAAAGCTTTTATTTCCATTAAAAGACTTGGCATCCTTTTGTTCCTAAGACATTGCCCTGTCGTTATTTGTATAGATATCCAACTTCATATTGAGATCTGATGTATCTAATGTGTTTCTTTAAAGTGTTCCTTTAATTTTTGTAAGCAGTGTATAAATCTGGGATAAGGGACCCCGCTCTACAAGGTCCCAAGTGGTTTTCTTTAGCTTTCTATATTTCTTCTTTTGATCCTTGGTATTTTTAGGTCCTATATCATGCAAAAGCCTTTTTTGGAGCTTTTGACCATGTTATATTGTTGTTTCCCCAAAGCGCTTTTTGGCTTCACACATGGACTGTAAATACTAACACCCACTCTCTCTGAGTTGCAAGCAGAGAGTTTGATCTCCACAGTTCTTTCTTATTTAGTCTGCACTTTAAATGATGCCTAGAACCCAAAAATTTATTTATGTCTGCAAGAGGAACAGGATCCGTCCAGATTCCTAAAGAAGAGGAGAATGGTTGGATTTTATCTTCAGGAGCTCTCAAAAACCAAGCCAGAATGTGACCATTATTTCACAGACTGCTGGTTAAACCCCTGTTCAGTGGGTTTTCAGACAGATTACGTCTTCAGACTGGTGCCATTCCAATGTTAAAACTACTCAATGGAGAGCTAGGGCGGTGAGTAAAACCAAAATGCTAACCGCTTGCTGCTAGCTGAATGGTTATAAAGTTTGGTGGGTGAGTGTCAGGGACGGACTGGGAAAATAATTCAGCATACACAAATCCACAAGACCCCCTAAGTCCCTCCAATGGTATTGTGATATGAATATATATGTTTCACGTAAAAAGTCAGAGGTTGTTTAAATCATGGAAACCACTGACCTGTATTATTTTGTTGTGAACAGTTTGTTTAAAGTCTCTCGCCACTGTCTGGTACTCTTGAGAATGTGGTTGCAGGTTAACCACCTTCATGGCCTCACCTGGAGCCATACTGTCCCAGTAAAGAGGGAAAGTAAAATCTGAAAAGCAGAAAAAAATTCCTTGTTAATACTCCATTAGGTCAAGAAAGACAGTAAGATGTCCATCAATGAAGACCCTTGTTTTTTTGCAGCTTTATGTTATAAGTGACTGCTAATGATTAGATAAGACTAAATAAACCAAACAAAAGTTCTCTTTCAACACTAACATGTCTATGAATGTGGATCTCTCTAAATATATTACCCCCTTAGTTGTAAAAGTTTGTATAAGATGGAAAAACAACTTTTTCAAAAGGAAGAATGCCTTGCAGATGTATATAGTGCATTATGCTACATGTGCCTTCAAATCTTATTTGCAGCTTATGTTTTGGGCTTTTTCTCTCTTTTAAATGTGAGATCAGAGGATAGACATTTTGTTACATGCAAAGGCTAGCACAAATTGCTATGTTTGACAGAAGAACAAAAGGTACAAACAAATAAGATAATTACATAGCACACACAATGTAGGCCTGTAAAAAGTCCTAATTTGTATGGGATTCTGATAGGTCAAGTTTTTCAATGATGATGATAAATAAAGGCCTCAGCTCAAAACAATTTACTCAACTCTACATATCCAGACAAAAACTGATTTTCTTGCTCACACCGAACTGAAATATTTGATATGTCTATTGATTACAAGGACAGACCTTCTGGGCTGCATTTTGACCTCTGAAAGGTCAACATGCAGGTCCACAACCACAGAGTAAATGGATTCATTGATATTACTATATAAACATGTAAACAAATTTGCTCTTCTTACCTTCCAGATGTGCGACTCGTTTCAGGATCCTCTGTCCAAGTCTATGTGATGTAGCCTTCATGTCCTTCAGATCCACTTGCCATAAGACCCCCTGTGCATCCTGTATTCCTCCTGCTATCTCCTGCTTTTCCAGATTGTAGTTTGCAGGTTTGGGAAGCCTTTCCCAATCTCCATTTGTTCCCATGATGCACCACGCCACCCGTGTGTACAAATTGTTCTCCTCTTTGACTCTCACCTTTTCTCTGAGGATGTCATGCATGCGCATAACCATCTTACTAACGCCATCTTTTAAACCATTAACTGTTAGGTTGCCAGATGGGTCGTGTTGCACACAAAGGCACTCAGTTTCTACCAACTGCTGCAGATCCAACACATCTTTCTTAGTTATGTCCATGAGATCCTCTCTGTTGAAGGTTTGATTGGAGCACTGTGTCTCATACAGGTTCTTGAACTTTTCCATGGCATCATCAATATCCTTTCTGGATAGACCAAGGAACTGGAATGCAGACTGCTGACCTGCAATGTTGGCATTAAGAATGCCTGACACTGGTGATTGTTGTACCTGAGGCAATTGTTGTAGAGACACTGGAACGTAAGATGAAGAAACAGATACAATCATTGTACTTTTTAGTTTTCAATCAATATTTTTTAGAAGTCAAACAGAAAGGCAACTCTGCAAAATTCCTGTTACCTTGAGTAAAAGGAGAAAACATCTGCATTGCTTCATGTTTGAAAGTCAAGAAGAGGTCTATATTAATCAGGACCAGGCGGATGGTCGTAAGGCTATGAAGATGAGTGGATGAGGTGGCAACTTTGATGCCTCTGAGGATTGCACCTGCTGCAACAACAGGGTCCATCCCACCAGCTCCTGCACAGAGTTTATTTGCAATCAAATATACAATTCAAATCACCTCAACAGTACATGGTTGGTATGCTTACCAGCACGAATAGCAGGCATTGCTACAGATTTAAATCCATTGAGTTCACAACATTTAATAATGTCACACACGAGTTGCTCAACAGCAACTGCATCCTTTTCTCCACGCACATGCAAAAGAGCTTTACATGGAAACAATCCAGGTCTGGATTTTAAAATAGCTCCTCGATTTAGCTTTACTGTGGAAAAATCACAGAAAAGAGTAAGAAGCCATTCAGGTGTGGTGGTTGACCATGTTATGGTGGTCCTCTTTTTTACCTGCTTTTAGCTCTGCTTCCACTTCTCTTCCAGCTTTGGTTAAGATATCTTTACACACACCCTCTGGAAAACAGCACAACTCATTTATTATGTATTAGTGCATCTATTTCGACCTTTTGAGTTCAAACCTGTATAATTTCTGCAGCATTTTAGTTCCATGAATATACTCTTAACTAGAGGTGCCATGTGCCAACAGGCAAAGTAGCCAATTGCTTTGAGGCCCCCAGAAGGCATTTTGGTCAACATTTGTCACTCACCAGCATAAAGATTCTTAAAGTCTGTCGTGTTTACCACAGCATCTGTAGTCTCATTAGCAATATCACCAAAAACCAGCTTTAGTTTAGTTCTTCCTCCCACATTAACGTCAACATCATCAAGGTCAGTAGTGAGGGGCCTAAAGAGGGCTGAGAGGAAAACATTTTTATATTTAATTTGATGAATAAGTTATATACTTTAAAATGAATTACATTTTTTGCTAATACACGTCTTTAAAATAGTTAATAAATGTGTCTTGAGGTGGTTTACCTTGGCCTACGCTGTTCATATTAAAGCGGAGACAATTGTACACCTCATGGTAGCACTGTAAATTTAAGAACATAGTCAAGTGGTAAACTTAAATAATTTAAATAAACTCAACAGATGAGTTTCAAAAGGTACTTATAATTACCTCAGAGTCAGGATAGCCTGGTTTAATGACAATGTGGATGGTGGTGAGAGACCCAGAGCCTGAAGACAACCCAAACTCATAAATGGTTTCTGTCAGCACTTTAACAGCTTCTCTCAGGGGGTAGTTTAAGGCAGGTCCAGGTCCAATAACAGGTATGGCTACTGAACTAAAGCCCTGCTGTACACACAGGTCCAGACACCTTCTCAGTCCATTACCAAGAGCCTGAAAGAGAAAAGTGACAAGTCTCCTCAGGGTTTTAAAATTTAATTTTGCGTTATAAATTAAAATCTCTATTGATCAACCGTTTCTTACACTCATTCAATATAGTTCAAATAAAATATATATTTAGTAAAAAAAAAAAAAAAACAATAATGAAGTTTTTTTTAATTATTCCAAAGACTCGTCTAAAAACTCGGGGAGACAGAGCTTTGTCAGTGGCTGGTCCTATGGAACAGCATTCCTGTACAACTAAGGACCACACAAAATCTTGAGCATTACAAGTCTTTACTTAAGACCCACTTATTTGATCTGGCTTCTGCAGGTTGTCTTGAGTAGTTAACTGTTGTTCTCATTTGTGTTTTTATTCTTATCTTATATTGACTTTTATCTACTGTGTGTTTAGTATTGATTTGTTGTTTTATTAAGTTTATTAACTTTATTTCTACTTTAACCTCAGTTATCGTGATGTATGCCATTGCTTTGTTCTTGTTCAGCACTTTGGGGTTGCTTGCGTAATGTAAATGTGCTATACAAATGAATTGGACCTTGACCTCGAAGCATTTAGGCATATGTGTTTTTTTACACCAAAGATTAGTGCTGCTTCAATGTGGAAGTTTGCTAAAACAATGTCGGACTCCGTAATTTTCTCTGGTCCCCTGCCAGATTGTACCAGTGACGACATGTTTAGCTGCATGCTGTCCTTCAACTTCTGGTTGTGGTGTTCTGAAAACAACGTGGGCTACATTGATAACTGACAAACTTTTTGGGGGAAACCTGGTCTGATCCGAAGAGACGGCATCCATCCCTCTTTGGATGGTGCAGCTCTTCTTTCTAGGAATATGGCCAATTTTATTAGTCCTCCTTGACAACCCAGGGTCCAGACCAGGAAGCAGAGTCGTAGTTTAACCCTCCCCTCTGCAGCTTCTGTACTGTTACCCACCCACTACCCCATCCAGACAGTGTCCTGCCTACGGCCAAAACCAAACAGATTAAAGATCAGGCTTAATAGAGCAAATCATGAAAATCTCATAAAAATAAAAACTAATTCTACTGAACAGAAAACTAGAACAATTAAATGTGGTTTATTGAACATTAGATCTATCTTTTCAAAGACTTACGGCTAATTTATACTTCTCCGTCTGCGTCGGTACGGAAACACGCAGCGCCATTTTGCGTCAACGCAAGGGCTCTCGGACGGGCTCGCGGAGGGTGACGGAGACATGCCCCCAAAAATAACTGTCCGTTGAGAGCCACAGAGAGCGCAAGCCTGTGATTGATCAGGACGCCGCTTCCTTGAAATACGTCAACAGCACTGCCACTTCCGACCTAAAAAATAAAGAGAGTTGAAGATATCTAGCAGCAGACACGGAGCAGATTGAAGAACGCCTCGCGGAAAAAGTTCAAAAATATGAAAGTTTATTCACCCGTGACTGAAGGAGCACAAAGATACGCAACGAGCGTTTTATTCGTGGACGGAAATGACGAGAAACGTGGATTTAGAGGTGCCGACCACATGAAGAGGTGGAGGAGAATAAGGGACAAATTCGTCCTTGTTAAAAAGTCTCTAAAATACATTAAAACAATGTAAACACAGTAGTAAATACACTATCGTAGACCGGATACATTACTGTAATGGTGGCAGGATACCCCAGTAAAGTGCTACGCCTTCTGCTGTCCAGGCGGGGGGTTGCTTTGCAACACCCCCCAGCCAACAGAGAAGTAGAAACATAAACGTCTTCGTCAACACGTATGCGTCTCTAGCCCACGGAGCTGACGAAGAAGTATAACTCAGCCTTAAGTTAATGATTTGATTTGTAATAATCAGATTTCTCTGCTTTGTCTCACAGAATCCTGGCTGCAGCAAGAAGACTATGTTAGTTTAAATGAGTCGACTCCTAATTATTTAAATCATTATATTGCTCGTAGTAATGGGCGAGGAGGAGGAGTAGCAACCATTTTTCATTCAGATCTAATAATTAATCCCTTACCAATTAATAGCTACAGTTCCTTTGAACGTCTAATTCTTAGTGTGCCTACAGATTGCAAAGCTCTAAAACCACTTTTGTTTGTACTTTTGTATCGTCCACCAGGCCCCTACTCTCAATTTTTGGATCAGATCTCTTGATTTTTTTATCTGATGTGGTGTTAAATACTGATAAGGTCATTGTGGCGGGGGATTTTAACATTCATGTTGACATTGAAAGGGATAGTCTCAACGTAGCCTTTAGTCATATCTTAGACTCAATTGGTTTTGCTCAAAGAATCCATAGCTCCACCCACTCCTGCCATCACACATTAGACTTTGTGCTGACATATGGTATAGTATGAGGAAATAACTATTTCCACACAGCCCTGTCCATGTTTTCTAACTTTTGAGTTTATTTTAGCTGAATTCTCCAGAAATGAAAGTGTCTGCGGAGCAGATGGAAAGTGTGTTGTTTCTAGTGAAATCATTTAATTGTAACAATATGTTACTGAGACACTGTTCAGCTTGTTTGGACTGAATATTAATTAAAAATAAATGAAAAATAAATGATATTGAACGTTTATTTATTATTTTAGAAATGAAAGTGAAGGGAAAAAACGATCATGACTGTTTTTTTTAACCACAGCACAGGCCTATGTTTAAGTCAGTTCTGATTATCAGCTTCAAGTAGCACTGATTAGTCTGTAATATAACAGATAGGAAAACATGTAAATATGTATATTTTTTCTCTTTTGTGAAAGTACAATACCACAAACTCTGTATTTCCTGCTGTAATCAGTTTACTTTACCTGAACACTCATTCCTGTGAATCCACCCCAAGGCATGCACTCTATGAAGAAGATCTTTGAACATCCCAGAGATGAACTGGCATCAACCTCAAGAACATCACCGGGGACGGGGGTATAAATTGCAGCCATAGAGTTGAAATTGGATTGGATTGTGTTTCCTCCTTTTTGGAGCAAGCATTTGCCAATACTGGTAGAAGCCAACTGCAGGTTGAGCATGGGGGCCACCAAAACATTCACCTGTACAAACATTTAGTAACAATATCAATAATGATGTTGCTGTTAACAAAATGAGTGGCGTTATATTAAAATGGTCAAACCTGCTCTTCTTCTAAACGGCAAATCTTGATCTCTAGATTTATCTTATTTCTTTCTCCAAGAGTGTTAAAGTGACTTCTGGGTGCGAAGCTGTTGGGACTGCTGATGCTTCCTTGGTTGATTGTCCCAAATGGTGAGTAAACATCTTGTTCCAAGATCAGAACCTGACAGGAACTTTCAACCAGCTCCTTGCTCACTTTTCCATCTCCCTGGAAGTAGCGCAGAGCTCCTGGTCCATCCAGAACCAAGGTGTCTAATGTCAGACTGGCCAGAGCAGATGTAAGGGCCTGTTGAGTCTCCTTAACCAGATGAAGAGGACCAGACAAGAGCACAAACGGATTTGGAAAATGGGAGGCTTTCAAAGTCACTTTGGTTTGTGTCATGCCAATCATCTTTAAGATTTTACCAAAGTGGTCCACCATTTCAGGAAACTGCAGGTTTAGGGCTTCTTGAGTCAAAACCTGATTCACCTGGTAATCATGAAGAAGCTCTTTGAGCTTGTTGACTTGTTCAGTGTAGCCCACCAGTTGTACTTCCGTTGTTGGAGCTCCACTAGATGAAGGGACATATCTAACGTCCACACTGAACTCTCCACTGTTTGCTTCGTTCTTGGCTTTGTTGATTATTTCTTTCACTCTGGTCAGGTCTGGAGGCACAGCTGCAGCACCATGAAGCTGTATGCTGACCACACTCAGATCTCTCAGCACTGCTGACTCAGCTTCATATAAAGCATCAGAGAACAAACTGGACAGAACCAGATTTGACCCTATGTCCAGAGAAACAGGGCACCTGAGATTCTGCTGAAATAGATATTGGTATTTGGAGGCAAATCCACTGGTTGTTATGAAGATTAATAAATCTGTATTAAGCCGGACTTTCTTTTCCTTTATCTTTTTCATCAGTTCATCAAGTTTAGCAGCTCCTGATTGTACGCACTCATCAGGCCCCTCTAAGATGATGCTGTTAGAAGTTCCTCTACTGACTTTAACATCTGGATAATGAGTACTCATCTCTTGTTTAAACTCATCTTCAATCAGTTTGAACTTCTTTTCCACAACTGGCAGCTCCCTTCGGGTCGGCAGGAATTTTTCCAGAACTGCAACCTTCTCCTTTACAGCTTCAGTCTCTCCCACCGCCACAGCATAACCACTCCCTGTGTACACTTTGATATCAGACACAAAGGAACGATCCTGCAGAAGTTTTTGGATTAGTATGGGTTCAAGGACATGATAGCAGAGGTAGTTCTCAGTAAGATGGAAGAAGATCCGATCCACTTGAAGCTCCCATTTGTCTGCAATGCCACTGAAAGCTCTTGCAGCCCCTTCCTGAATATCCCCCCGAACCACTGCCTCCTCTCGCTCAAAGTCTAACTCCAGAGTGCAGCCGATTGAAGAGAGCTGCTTCTGAAATATTTTTAGAGCATTTGGGTTGTCTCCCAAGTAGTACAGGAGGAAGACTTCTGGTTTAAAACATTTTTCCAGACATTTTGCGTTTGGGTCAGTCCATGCCTGAAACAGAACAGGAACAGAACTTTGTTATTTGAAGGATGACAAAAGTATAAAAAGATGAGTATTAATGTGATTATTCTGTTCACATGCAAATCAAACCTTACTTCAGGTTGGAGTGCCCGTGGCTGACCCTGGGTCTGTGGTGAACTGGTTTGTCTCACGGTTAGCCGTAGTTCTCCACCAGGAAGAGAAATGGTATGAGTCTTCCTCTGCAAAACTCTCTCCTGGTCTGTAAAAAGAACAGAGTTATAGGATTTACACGCCTACTGCAACAATTTCTCCTTTTACATCAACTTTACTTCATACCTTGGCTTTCCTTAAAACTGACTTTGTAGACATGGTCTTCAACCTCTTCAATCACTGAACATTCACCTCCTCCAGAGTCTTTTCTTCTTTGAAAGTGTCTCCAGATCTTCTTCTTCTCTCTGTCTGTCAGATCTCTTGCCTCAAAGAATAACGGATACTGGAATGCATTCATTTTAGAATGAAAGATCAGCTCCTCTTTGTGTGTCTCTTTTCTCAGATGTGCTCTGATGTGTAAGTTTCATTTTCATTTATGTTCCTCCTCCTCATTACTCATGGACATAGACACACCCACGGTCGTTTCAAGATTCATTTCCCAATTTGTTTTGTTTCCCAGCTACCGTTTAAATCATTGTTTTAACACTTCAACTTAAAGACTTGATCTTTTTTACAGTATTTTATCCTGTTTAAATATTTTGCTTTGGTTGCAATGTATGCAGTTCACAATGCATTAGCTCATACAGCAGTGAAACAAAGTGTGACTGAACACATTTATTTATTTGATCAGACATTCATGACGTTTTAATACTTCTCCATTTAAATTCTTAGTTTTCTTTTTTCCCCAGACTGCACAAAGGTGTTTCAACACAGTGAAGGTAGGACCCAGTGATGAAGCTGAATGCAGCAGCAGGCAGGGAATCATTTCAAACAGGGTTTAATTCAAAGGAAGAGTAAATTAACCATGAAAAGGGCATGCACGCCAGAAACAAAAGACTAATTCACTACAGGATTTCTGGAAGAGACTTGACTTTGAGTCAAGAACAAAAAATAGATATAGCTAATAAAGGATGATCACTGAGGAACTGCTGAGGTAATAACAGATCCACCCCACAGGGGAGAAGCTGAGTGGAGAACTGAGGATAACAGTGGACAAGCAGATAAGAGGAACCAAACTTAATTTTCAAAAAGTGCAAATAAACTGAACTAAACTATTAAATATACATAGCTTCAAATCCTGACGTAAAAAACATTGAAGATTACCGCTAACCACTACTTAAAACAATTTAATTGTATGATTGTAGTGCAAGATGTGCGCTTTCTTTCAAAGTGTAAACATTTTCTCTAGACACAAATCTGCAGCTAAACTCGTGTTTAGAGGCTAATCCAGACAAGGCAGGTCATAAACTGGAAGGAGGCAGCAGCAGGTGAATACAATTTACAATACAAGTCATCACCTGCCCATTCAAATTAAAGCCTACGCCCTGGTTGAGTTTGCACTGGATGCTCTGCAAAGACACTCCCTGTAATATTTTTTTCTCTTTCAGCTGACGGCATGAGTCATGGTGTGTGAGATCAATAAAGCTGAGTTATAAACAAAGGAGAGATCTACTTTTAGTACATGGATAGAAAGAGTTTGACACATTTGAGTAGGTTTTTGCACATTTTTGAAGACTGATTCAAGAAACGTTGGTGAAGAAGACAACTGGAATGAATACAAGTCATTTGTACTAAAGTCAAAAAGTTGTTAAAAGCTGTGACTGCTGTGCTGTGGCCATCTGGTCTTCCTACATCAAAGGATCCAACTAGGATTTATTTAACAAAAGGTGATGAGGTAGTCTGGATAGGCTTGGTTATCGTGAAACACAACAAACATGCTGGGATTGTCAGTTCTGTCCACCACGCTGTCGTAGCAGTCGTGGGGTTGTTGGATGTTACGAGGCGGCGGTAACCTCATGTTACCATTGCCCAGAGTGTAGAGGCCTGTCAGGACTCGGGCCACAAACACAGCTTGAGTACCATCCGCTGCTGGTCTTGAGTAGGTGGGAATGGCAGAATAACTGGCATGTACAGCAAAGTAGGTGCCATGACCAAAGACTGTTGCTGTGAATGGGAAAAGGAAGGAGATGATGAATTAAATAAGACAATCAGTCCAAATGTTTTCCAACTCTAAATGGTGCAAAATACTCTTCAGAATCTGGAAAGTATTAAATGTCTACATAAAGAGTTTTATCTGCAAAAAAGCTATGAAGAGTCTTTTTGAAATTATTTATTTGGTTTCACAAAATCTACTAAATGAAGCAAAATTACGCAGCAATTTCACATGAATCCAATTACTATATCACATAACATCTCATTAAAAAACTATTCAACCCTAAATGTTAAAGCTACGTTTTATTTAATCAAATGATTATTACCATTTTTCCCAGAATAGCTCCTGTTGAATCCTTTCGTTTTGATGGCGGTGCAGGTTTCCTGGCTAGTACCGTGGTACAGGAGCTTTTCACCTGCTCCATCCTGTTGGTTCTTTTCAGAAATGTGATTTTTCTGCATTTCATAGACACGACGCAGGTGGATATTCTGCAAGCGCACAATCTGACAGAAAGGAAAAACCATCAATGACTATAGAAAAAATCCCAAATAATTGTTAAACATATCTGTTATAAATTGTGAGTTTCTAACAAAAAAATCTGCAAATAAATAAATATGAAAGGTACTTACCTTTACAACAGTCCTCTGGGCAGTTTTGTTGAAGGCCTTCTGCACTGTGTGATACTCTGCAGAGGAAGGCTCCAGTATAACCTCTTTAAAATCTTTATTCTCAGCCATATTGTCCCAGTACAGAGGAAGAGTAAAATCTGGAGGAGAAAATCAGCAGGTACACGAGAAATTTGAAAAATGAAAATTTAAGCAAGAAAAGCTACATCTGAATATTCACAGTGGCTGAGTTTAGTAAATCACGACTGACAAGAAGTAGTTTCTCATAAAAAACATGATAATCAAAATAATGATACCTTTTATTGTTTGAACCAGGTTGCACAGGCACGCAGCATCAGCTCTTTTAAATTTACCCTTCACCCGTCTGACCTCTCCACAGTTTACAGCTTATATGTAACTTCTATTTTTTTATTAGAAAAAGAGTGTGTGTGTATATATATATATATATATTTTTTAAACTTTTAAACAAGCTAATTAAAGCAAATATTGCAACCTCAACTCGCTCTGTGTTCACCCTCGTCCTGACTAGTTATGACTTTATTTGAAAGGCCGTTGATTTTCTCACCTGGCAGATTTTCAAGTCGTTTCAACTTCGCCATCCCTCCAACTATGTGTTCATTGGCCTCCATCCTCTGCAGATTTACACTCCACGCGACTCCTTGAGTGTCCACTATGCCTTTTGTGACGTCACGCTTTTCCAGATTATAATTGGCTGTTTTAGGAAGCCTTTCCCAGCAGCCATTAAGTCCCAGGATACACCAGGACACACGAGGGTACAAATTTTCCTCCTCTTTAATTCTCATTTCCCTCCTAAGAGGAATTATGGTTTGGAGCTTCAGTGCCACCTGGTTGACACCAGCTTTTAGCCCGCTCACCATCAAACCACCTGGTCTGGGCTGGCCCTCCTGCAGATACAGACCTTCAGTATCTGCAAGCAGCTTTACCTCCTTCATATCAACCTGGGTCAGGTCTGCCAGGTCCTCCTTTGTGAAGGTTTTTGTGGAACTGTTATTCTGGTATAGGTTCCTCATCTGCATCACTGCATCATCCACATTTTTTCTAAGAAGACCCACGAGAAAGAAGGCAGACTGCTGGCTTGTTTGACTCTGTGAACCTGAATTAAAAGAGGAAAGAGGAGAAATTGCAAAAAGCATCAGAAATTTGATAATGGACTACAGTCAGGTGATGCTAATATAAGAACATAAACTCATCAACACTTGACCTCTTAGTGCTTTTATTGGAACGTGAGAAGCTTACCGTGCCTTTCTCTGATAAGAACTTTGCAGGAACTCTCAATCTGCTCCTTGCGCTCTTTACCATCTGCTTGGAAGTAACGCTGAGCCCCCGATCCTTTTAAAACCAAATGATCAAATGTCAGGCGGCCTAAACGCTGGTGGACCTCTTCAACGTGACAGCGAGGGCCACATACAGCCACACAAGAATGTGGGTAAAGCAGGGTTTTTAAAGTCACTTTTGTCTGCTTCACGCCGATCATCTCTACGATCTTGTCAAAATAAGTAACCAGTTCAGGATGTGGCAGATTCACCAGTTGTTCAGTTAAAACGTGATTCAGTTGGTAGTTGAGGAGAACCGCTGTGAGCTTGTTGACGTGTTCGGTGTAGCCCACCAGCCGTACTTTGGTCACCGTGGCTGCGTTTTGCCCTGGGATGAAGACGACGTCCACTCTGACTTCATCGCGGTTTGCCTCCATCTTCGCTTTGGTGAGGAGTTCTTTTATTCTGTCCACATCTGGAGGAACAGCTGCTGCACCGTGGAGTTTCTCAACCCCCACACACAGATCCCCCACCACCGCTTCCAGAGCCTCATCCAGGTCATGAGGGCACAAACTCGACAGCACCAGCTCTGACCCAACCTCTATGAACACGGGACGGCTGAAACGCTGCTGGAAGAGCGTCTCAAACTTCAGGATGGCATTGCTGGATTTAATGAAAGTTAATAAATCCTGAGGCAGGTGAACTCTCTTTTCTAAAACATTTCTATTGAGTCCAACAGGTTTAGCACCTCTGAACTTGGAAGGGACTGTCAGTATGACTGGGTCTGTAGTTCCTCTGGCGTTAAAAGCACCACCCAGTTGGGTAAAATCATTCTTTACAAGTTTGGACTGGTCATCCATTTGATGGGATTTCATCTAGAAGAGAAAATGTAAAGTATTTTTATTCTTGTGAATGTGATTAAAGCTGTTTTCAGCATTTCTCTGCCAGCTAACCTGTTGCTTCCTGGTAGAAAGCTTGTGTGGTCAGATCAGGAACTAGACACTTCCTCTCTTCTTCCTATAGAAACAAACACATCACTGTAAATACTTGATTCCAGGTGCAGCACAAAGTTTTCAATTCTACCCGGCTGGGAATCAAGTTTCCATTAGTATCAGATGAAAGTTTATTTTTAGCCTGCTGGTTTTGCCAGGGCTAAACTGGCAAACATGTCCAACAACTCTACACTCTCGCCATTTAATTGTCCTTTTGAGTAGACGTCAACATCTGTGTGTAGCTGAAATAGGGTAGTAACTGAGTACATGCTTGTTACTTTAGATTAGTTTAAAGTTATAACTCACCAGGCTGAGTTCTTCAGTCTGTATTCAATCATCTGGGTTTGAAATTCAGATCTTCTTGTTTTCACGTAACAACGGCTGTTGGTGTTTTGTTAATCGGCTCCAAAAATCCGATCTTCTGAAAGAACCTTTCATGAACATGTTGCTACTTCTCAGGCCTCACCCATGAATGCTGAGTTCACTGAGAGGTTTTAGTTTCACTTTCGTTTATGAGCCGGTGTCCTCATGACACTGCCATATTATAACAGATGATCTAAAAAACATCAATCGTTTTGTTTTGGGGGGGGG